>LPNX010932875.1:345458-438458 GCA_001517045.1 Pseudotsuga menziesii
CATTTATTACAATTCCGCCATGGGGTATGAACATGTGATATGATACAACAAAGCTTCCCGGAAGCAAGACTGAAGGTTCTCTGAAGTCCGAACAAGTTATCCCTGTCCGGTTCACCAGGCTCACTTGATAACAAACCACTAAGTACAACTTAGGTGGTAACAAGGTGCATGGTGGGATTATTTGGGGACACGGGACCATGGGAAAATGGAGTCGAAACCTACACAAGAAATGATTACAAGTGGAAAGAATGACATAAAATTGCAAGCGGAGGCAAGATAGCTGTTGATTTCCTAATTAAGAGATTTTAGCAGGCGATTTAGAGGAAAAGGAGGGATAGTCCATCGCATGGAGCACCGGCGAGATGAATTCCATGCAACTTTAGAAGAAACGTTGATGAATGCCTGGAACATCGGTCGGAGCATAACGAGTATGAACTCCGAACCACTATACCCTAAGTTGCAGGCATGCAAAATCAATTAAAAAAATGGAGTGGAAACAGGAAACACAGATACATGTAAAAGAAAGTACTTATTGGGAAAAAAACAACACAGGAATCTTTGCTGTGAGTAATAGTATTTCACTGCAATTTATTCATACACAGGTATCAAGCTTTACAAATGGGATCCTCAGCCCGGGATTGTTTCCCAATCCAATTCACTAACTCCTTTCTCCCTCTATCTGGAGTGTTTTTATACAATCCTATTGCCAAGACTACCAAATAAAAAGATGTTACAAGTCACCATAAGGCACTAATAGTACAAAGAGTGTACTATCGCCACATTTTACAAAATAGAAACAAACATTATGGTGCTAGTGGCTTTATTCGGCCCGGCTAACAATTTGACACGTTCGGCCTCCACGACGGATGATGAGTATGATGCCTGCTTCTATACTTTGAGGCGTGTGCTTCCACCGCACTCAAATGCAGCTTTCTACATGGGCACACACTGGCGAGGTATTCGACATCCTTCTCCAGTCTAGTCACATCCACCACCTCCTTCCCCGCTGGGTAACACTGTTATATGTGAGCTGTGGAAGAAGTGTCGTATTGTTTCTGGTTGAAACAGACCTGTGGGGTGGTCTATCATTCTTGTACTCCTCACCTCCAGTGAGGTGAGTGCTCCCATAGGCACAAAGGTGTAGTACCTCTACACCAACCCCATCACCCTTGTCAAGTGTACTTCACAATTAGAATGATGAGGGCTTTAAGCCCCTGATGCTCCCATCCGAACAAATGTTTACACAGGGAACAATCAATGACTATCCCCTTCTACAAAGGCTTGGTGGGCGCGAGAGTATCAAGGGTTCCTAGAAAAACACTTACGGGATGTAAGTGTCCAGGTCTCGTGTCATTGGAGGTGTGGGTATCACATCTAGGCCGCGATGTCCGGTGTCACCATTGGCATGCAAATACCAAGGCAATGCATGAGCATGGAACCTGCTCACCAATCATCAACACCCCTAGACATATAAGCTTTTCAATCCAAATATTCATCGTCAAACTCTATCAGGCCTCTGCAAATTTCATGGAGAAGTAGAACTCGACCTCTAGAGATATGTTGGTTCACTTATGTTGAACTAAAGGTGGTATTTATAGGGCTTCGGGATTGATCTTCACACAGGCTGGTCAACATTCTTGCTCATTCTATCATTGAGTGTATCTGGTCTCAACATGTGTGAAGGTGCGAGCAGAGTGATCCTTTACTTGCTAGGGATCTAGTCATTTGGTTTCATCAGCTGTGGATTCTTACTGTCTGCTATAGGAGGCAGTAGTGGACACCTTCTAGTATAGTAGATCCATGCTGCATATTTTATGAAGTGGACGATCCCATGTTGCATTGGCTCTGCCTCATGTGAGTAGTGGATTCGCTGGCTACTTTCTTCATTTCCGTAGGCTAGTTCATACAAAAGCTACCTCACAGGGATGGCTCCCATTGAAATGGACACACGCCACACCTACGAACTAGGAAAACTATGCCACTGGATGAGACTTCCACCTCAAGCATATCCCGAATGGCGTTGTAGGAATCAGCCAATATGCGATGAGGTAGATTACATGCGTGAACACCTCCTCCACTGTCATTTCCACACAGGATGAGAGATCTGCATTTTAGGAGTCTTCTTCAGCTGTCCGATCAAAGGAATATTTTATACCCATCATCCAAGTTCCATTCACCCTGTCGCCAACCTTTCTCTTCTGAACACCATGGGGAGTTTTGGATTGTGACACGTTCTGAGCCGTCGCTCAAGATCGACCCTTCATGCAGCCGTCGATCAGAGTGGGCCATGCCATTTTTCACAACGGGGAACTAAGATATTCATCTGTGCTAGTTCACCTTGCAAAATGAATTGTAGATGTAGGTCTATCTCCTTCATTGTGGCTGTTGATCTTTACAACCTTTACAACTTTTCGTGATTTGAGATTGTAGTTTTATCCGCAAAAGTATGGGTTGTGAAATTACTTTAGGCCATATATCTTCCCAAGACTTCATCTCAACCGTCGAAAGACATCGGTCTTTAACAAGTTTCGTAGTCTGGGATAGAAGCTTTGATCATGGATGTTTTCTCACGTGAAGAGGTTTGAAATCGTTGATCATTCCCTAATCAACCATAGCCCTTGATCATGAATCCTACCCAAAGTTAATAGCATTCCTGTTGTTTTCCTCGTTGAAGGGTGGTCACATGAAATTCGAGGGGCTGGGACCCTTACCAAACTTTCGTCGGGCCCTTAAATCAACTATTAAAAAATGGAGTGTTAACAACTAGCTCCACGAGGGATGTTATCCTCTCAGTGAGGTAGAAAAGAACCCTCGTAGACCAAGTGTCGAAACCATTTGGCCACCTTTAGTCTTTCTTTGACATCTCCATGCATGTTATAATAAAAGCTTGTGAATTTTCTATTAAAACTGGATATGGTCTCACCTTCATGCCACCTCAAAGAATAAAACTTTGAAAGTATTTTCTCCAGCGGCCGGTTCCTACCCCAAAATCTCAAGAATATGCAAGAAAGCTCCTCCCAAGTGTTGATGGACTTAGGCTGCAAATTTTTAAACCAGACTTTGGCATCTCCTTGCAAGGATAGAGCGAACGCCCGCATGCAGACATCATCATGTTCTATCTCGAAAAGGTCAGAGAAATGTTCAAAGGCTTGTACATGTTTCTCAACAGTCAAATTTTCATACTCTCTGTCGAACTTGGGGAGGTACTTGTAATATTTCACGGGAAAATCATGGAGGATAGGAGGAAATTGCAGTGGTTTATATCGGCTTGGAGAAATGGGGGAGAAAAGATTAGGTACGATAGCTAAACTATCATTCGAGTCTTCATGAATTTCATAGGGGTGTCCTTTGACATTGGGTGCTCCTGGATAAAGATCTAGGCCGAAATCAGATGTACAAGAAGACGCAACTCTTTTGGTTCGTAAAGAAGGATAAATAGGAACATATTCATGGCTAGGGATCTAGTCATTTGGTTGCATCAGCTGTGGATTCTTACTGTCTGCTATAGGAGGCAGTAGTGGACACCTTCTAGTATAGTAGATCCATGCTGCATATTTTATGAAGTGGACGATCCCATGTTGCATTGGCTCTGCCTCGTGTGAGTAGTGGATTCGCTGGCTACTTTCTTCATTTTCATAGGCTAGTTCATACAAAAGCTACCTCACAGGGATGGCTCCCATTGAAATGGACACACGCCACACCTACGAACTGGGAAAACTATGCCACTGGATGAGACTTACACCTCAAGCATATCCCGAATGGAATCATAGGAATCAGCCAATATGCGATGAGGCAGATTACATGTGTGAACACCTCCTCCATTTTCATTTCCACACAGGATGAGAGATCTGCATTTTAGGAGTCTTCTTCAGCTATCCGATCAAAGGAATATTTTATACCCGTCATCCACATTCCATTCACCCTGTTTCCAACCTTTCTCTTCTGAACACCATGGGAAGTTTTGGATTGTGACACGTTCTGAGCCGTCGCTCAAGATCGACCCTTCATGCAGCCGTTGATCAGAGTGGGCCCTGCCATTTTTCGCAACGGGGAACTCAGATATTCATCTGTGCTAGTTCACCTTGCAAAATGAATTGTATATGTAGGTCTATCTTCTTCTTCATTATGGCTGTTGATATTTACAACCTTTAAAACTTTTCACGATTTGAGATTGTAGTTTTATCCGCACAAGTATGGGTTGTGAAATTACTTTAGGCCATAGATCTTCCCCAGACTTCATCTCAACTGTCGAAAGACATCAGTCTTTAACAAGTTTCGTAGTCTGGGACAGAAGCTTTGATCATGGATGTTTTCTCACATGAAGAGGTTTGAAACCGTTGATCATTCCCTGATCAACCATAGCCCTTGATCATGAATCCTACCCAAAGTTAAAAGCATTCCTGTTGTTTTCCTCGTTGAAGGGTGGTCACATGAAATTCGAGGGGCTGGGACCCTTACCAAACTTTCGTCGGGCCCTTAAATCAACTATTAAAAAATGGAGTGTTAACAACTAGCTCCACGAGGGATGTTATCCTCTCAGTGAGGTAGAAAAGAACCCTCATAGACCAAATGTCGAAACCATTGGGCCACCTTTAGTCTTTCTTTGACATCTCCATGCATGTTATAATAAAAGCTTGTGAATTTTCTGTTAAAACTGGATATGGTCTCACCTTCATGCCACCTCAAAGAATAAAACTTTGAAAGTATTTTCTCCAGCGGCCAGTTGCTCCCCCAAAATCTCAAGAATATGCAAGAAAGCTCCTCCCAAGTGTTGATGGACTTAGGCTGCAAATTTTTAAACTAGACTTTGGCATCTCCTTGCAAGGATAGAGAAAACGCCCGCATGCAGACATCATCATGTTCTATCTCGAAAAGGTCAGAGAAATGTTCAAAGGCTTGTACATGTTTCTCAACAGTCAAGTTTTCATATTCTTCGTCGAACTTGGGGAGGTACTTGTAATATTTCACGGGAAAATCATGGAGGATAGGAGGAAATTGTAGTGGGTTATATTGGCTTGGAGAAATGGGGGAGAAAAGATTAGGTACAATAGCTAAACTATCATTCGATTCTTCATGAATTTCATAGGGGTGTCCTTTGACATTGGGTGCCCCTGGATAAAGATCTAGGTCGAAATCAGATGTAAAAGAAGACGCAACTCTTTTGGTTCGTAAAGAAGGATAAATAGGAACATATTCATGGCTTTGCTTAGGATGAGCTGGGCCATAGATGACTGTTTTGATAAATATGAGAAAAGATAAGATCAAACTTACAAGATAGGATAATGCATCCTAGAATAAAAATAGACTCGAGTGATTGGACCTTCTACCGTACATTTCTGAACTTTATGAGGGGTCCATTTTCTAGGAGGGATCAACCAGCCTTCCTTGATCATTATATTTTCTGGATCACATCACCAGCGGATTCGCTAAAGTCTTAATCCTTCAAAAGTGGAGTTTCTAGGTGAAAAGTGCTCAACCTTCTTGTTGTCTAACCGATTGTTTCACCATCAATAGTTAGATCTAAATCTTTGTAAGTAGAGGCAACATACTTTCTGATTTCCCAATCAGGAGATTTTAGTGGGCGATTTAGAGGACAAGGAGAGACAGTCCATTGCATGGAGCACCGACGAGATGAATTCCATGCAAATTTAGAAGAGCCATTGATGAATGCATGGAACAGCGGATGAAGCATAACAAGTATGAATTCTGAACCACTATAGCCTAAGTTGAAGGCATGAAAAACAATTAACAAAATAGAGTGGAAACAAGAAACACATTTACACATAAAAGAAAGTACTTATTGGGAAAAACAACAACACATGAATCTCTGCTGTGAGTAACAGTCTTTCACTGCAATTTATTCATACATAGGTATCAAGCTTTACAAATGGGATCCTCAGCCCGAGATTATTTCCAAATCAAATTCACTAACTCCTTTCTCCCTCTATCGGGAGTGTTTTTATACAATCCTATTTCCAATACTACCGAATAAAAAGTTGTTACAAGTCACCATCAAGCACTAACAATACAAAGAGTGGACTACTAATAGTACAAAGAGTGGAATTTCACCACTTTTTACAAAATAGAAACAAACATTATTGCGCTAGTGGCTTTATACGGCTTGGCTAACAGTTCGACATGTTCGGCCACCACGACAGATGATGAGTATGATGCCTACTTCTATACTTTGAGATGTGTGCTTCCACTGTGCTCAAATGTAGCTTTCCGCATGGGCACACACTGGCGAGGTATTCAGAATCCTTCTCCAGTCTAGTCACATATTCCACCTCCTTCCCCATTGGGTAACACTGTTATATGTGAGCTATGGAAGAAGTGTCGTATTTCTTCTGGTTGAAACAGACCTATGGGGTGGTCTATAATTCTTGTACTCCTCACTTCTAGTGAGGTGAGTGCTCCCACATGCACAAAGGTATAGTACCTCTACACTAACCCCATCACCCTTGTCAGGTGTACTTCACAATCAGAATGATGAGGGCTTTATACCCCTGACACTCCCATTTGAAAAAATGTTTACATAGGGAATAGTCAATGACTGTCCCCTTCTGCGAAGGATTTGGTGGGTGCAGCGGTATCAGGGGTTCCTGGAAAAAAACTTATGGGATGTAAGTGTCCAGGCCTCGCGTCATTGGAGGCATGAGTATCACGTCTAGGCCCAAATGGTTGGAGTCACCATTGGCATGCAAATACCAAGGAGACGAGTGAGCATGGAACCTACTCACCAACCATCAACACCCCCAAATGGACAAGATTTTTGAACCAAATCTTCATCTTCAAACTCTATCAGGCCTCTACAAATTTTGTGGAGAAGTAGAACTTAACCTTTGGAGATATGTTAGTTCACTCATGTTGAACTGAAGGTGGTATTTATAGGGATTCTGGATTGATGTTCACACAGGCTGGTCAACATTCTTGCTCATTCTGTCATCAAGTGTATCTATTCTCAACATGTGTGAGGGCATGAGCAGAGTGATCCTTTACTTGCTGGGGATCTAGTCATTCAATTTCATCGACCGTGGAGTCGTACTGTTTGTTGTAGGAGGCAATAGTGGACACCTTCTAGTATAGTAGATCCATGCTGCATATTTTTTGAAGTGGACGATCCCACGTTGCGTTGGCTCTGCCTCATGTGAGCAGTGGATTCGCTGGATACTTTCCTCATTTCCATAGGCTAGTTCATACAAAAGCTACCTCACAGGGATGGCCCACCTTGAAATGGACATGCATCACACCTACGAACTGGGAAAACTGTGCCACTAGATGAGACTTGCACTTCAGGCATATACCAAATGGCATCGGAGGAATCGACCAATCTACGATGAGGCAGATCCCAAATTACACGTGTAAACACCTCCTCCACTATCATTTCCACACAGGATGAAAGATTTTCATTTCAGGAGTCTTCTTCAGATGTCCTATCAAAGGAATCTTTTATACCCGCTGTGCACATTCCATTCACCCTGCCGCCAACCTTTCTCTTCTGAACACTATGGGCAGTTTGGATCGTGACACATTCTGAGCCGTCAATTGATTTTGACCCTTCATGTAGCCGTCGATTAGAGGCAATTTTTCGCAATGGGGAACTCATATATTCGTCTGTTATAGTTCTCCTTATGAAATGAACCATATTTTTAGATCTATCTCCTTTTTCATCGCGGCCATTAATCTTTGCGACCTTTAAACCTTTTCATGATTTGAGATTGTGGTTTTATCCGCACAAGTGTGGGTTGCGAAATTAATTTAGGCTGTAGATATTCCCTAGACTTCATCTCAACCATCGAAATCCATCAGTATTTAACACGTTTCACAATCCAGGACAAAATATTTGATTGTGCATGTTTGCTCGCGCAAAGAGGTTCAGAACCATTTATCTTTCCCCGATCAGCCACAACCCTTAATCATGAATCCTACCCAAAGTTAACAGCGCACCTTCCATTTTCTTCATCGAAGGGTGGTCACATGAAATTTGAGGGGCTGGGACCCTTATCAAAATTCCATCAGGCCCTTAAATCAACTGTTAAAAAATGGAGTGTTAACAATTGGCTCCATGAGGGATGCTATCCTCCCTGCGAGGTAGCAAAGAACCCCCATAGACCAAGTGCCAAAACCATTGGGCCACCTTTAGTATTTCTTTGACATATCCATTCTATTCCATGCTACTACTTCAACGAATTTGTGCCACTCTTGCAAATCATGCTGGTAACTGTAAACCTGTGCTGGTAACTGAAAATGAAAACAAACTGAAAACAACAATGAAGGAAATGCTCAATAACAATTGAGATTATTTTCTCCTACCTACTCTACGTAACTTTGTACACAAGTCCAACTAAGTGAAATCGGAATTCCAGGGAAGCCAATCAAGCAACTTGCCTAATATTCTTGTTCTTGTATGGTGCTTGATGGACCAAATTGAAATAGATAATGGGAGAAGGGAATGATAAACAAACTAATATTTAAGGCAGAGATTGGACCAATCATTGCCTTCACCCAGACCCTCCATGTATTTGGCCATGGGGTCATATAAATCATGGAAACCTCCAGCTCATACTACCACCTGCTCATGGGAAAGTTGCCCGAAGCTTCTTGCTTCTAGGGAGTCATCAGGCTGACACTTGGAATATTGCAGACAAGGACCCACAAAATATTTCTCTAATGGAATATCCACCTCTCCACCCAAAATTTATGTAGAAAGGGCTTGACGTGCTTCGAGATGGAGGTCCTTAGCTTCTCTAGTGGAACCAAGTAGGCAAACTCCTTCGATCTGAGGCGGTGTTCCTGAAGGAGGAGTATCAGAAAAAGCGTTTATCTGCAGGTTGCTGCATCCGTCTCCATCTTTGTATAGATTTCTAGACTACACCACCTCCATTTCCTTTTGCCTTTGCTTGGAGGCCTTAATAATATGTAATATCAACTCAAAAGAGGCATACCACAAGGGTAATATATCACCTCCAGTGCCCTCATCATCTTTTCTCACTCTAACCTCCTAATTTTTCATTACACTTTGATTTCTTTTATCAGAAGGCATCGTTTCAACAACTGGCTCGTTAGGTATATTCTACAGGTACTCTTCTTCATATTATTCATACACAAGTGCACCAAACTCCTTCTTAAAATTGTCCCTAGTTGACGATGAGTGAGGCACGTCACCATCTTCAGAGAATAATCCTGCGGGACAGTTTATTTCAGCCTCAGGCTAGTCATCTTTCTGCATATCATGAGAGATCTTTGAAGAGCCATAGGCTTCCTCCTTTATCTTGCAGTTTCCAACCAACTTGTATGTATCTTTTATTTCACCACCACTGTCCTGATCTAGCACTTTCTTGGACATCTTAAGGTTTTCCTCCACCTCAAAACAATCAGCGAACATCTGCTGCAAGGTGGTTTGTTTTCTCTCCAAAAGAAGCAAGGACAGGTCAGGAGGAAAGGAAGTTGCATAATAGATCTTAGCAGCGTTCTCAAGAGGTCAAAATTCCTTAGGCATGTTATAGAAAAAGCTTGTGAATCTTCTGTTAAAATTGGATATGGCCTCAACTTCATGCCTCCTCAAAGAATAAAACTCTAAAAGTATTTGCTCCAGTGGCCGGTTCCTACCCCAAAACCTCAAGAATATGCAAGAAATCTCCTCCCAAGTGTTGATGGACTTAGGCTGCAAATGTTTAAACCAAAATTTGGCATCTCCTTACAAGGATAGAGCAAACACCTGCATGCAGACATCATCATGTTCTATCTCGAAAAGGTCATAGAAATGTTCAAAGGCTTGTACATGTTTCGGAGCGGTCAAGTTTTCGGATTCTCCATCGAACTTGGCGATAGGAGGAAATTGTAGTGGTTTATATCGGCTTGGAGAAATGGGGGAGACAAGACTAGGTATTATAGCTAAACTATTGTCCGAGGCTTCATGAATTTCACAGGGGTGTCCTTTGACATCGGGTGCCCCCAGATAAAGATCTAGGCTGAAATCAAATGTACAAGAAGATGCAATGCTTTTGGTTCATAAAGAAGGATAAACATGAACATATTCATGGATTTTCTCATGACGAGCTGGGCCATAGATGACTGTTTTGATAAATATGAGAAAATATAAGAGAAAACTTACAAGATAGGATAAGGCATCCTGGAAGAAACATAGACTCGAGTGCTTGGACCTTCCGCCATGCATTTTTGAGCTTTATGAGGGGTCCATTTTCTAGGTAGGATCGGCTAGCCTTCCTCAGTCATTAGATTTTCTGGATCACACCACCAGCGAAGTCACTGAATTTTGAATCCTTCAAAAGTGGAGTCGCCGGGTGAAAAGTGCTCAACCTTCTTGGTGTCTGACCGATTTTTTCACCATCAACGGTCAAATCTAAATCTTTGTAATTCTTCTTGGGGAGGATCTTCAGGTTCAATCGTCGGCAATAGCGGCAGTTCTTTGTTAGCACTGGGATTTTGAGCTCCCAAGGTTGAGGAAGGGGAGGTTGCTCCCGACCAATAGAAAAACCACTTTAGGCTGCACCTTCGGCCCTGTGCATTCAGAGAAGGATCTCTCGTTGGTTGTTGGAGTACCTCCACATAAGGTTGTCAATCTTGTGTGTCACCAGAGTCTACTCTGCATAGGATTTTCAATCAGCATAATCAGCTTACTAGGATCCTGAATGGGGCATGTTGCCTCCTTTCACACACCTGGGTCACGTGGCAGAAATATTCAAGCCACTTGGTGTGTCCTTGGGGGCAAGTCTCGAGTCAAGGATTTCACCTTGTTCTTGAATCCTCCGTTTAGGCTCAACTCCTAACGAAGCCAAGGGGGGTAGACCCTATTAAGTTACTAAGGAGAATTACTTAGTGTTGTGATGTTTAAACTGACTGAGTTATTTAGGAGTTTACAATTTAACTATATATAATCAAAGATGGAAAGATGTAAAATATGAACACACGAAAGCACAATACTGAGACACAATATATATATAAAGTAAGAAATTAACCAGTGCCTTAGAATGGAGTCAAAAATAGAATCAATATGCTTGCATGTGCTTGGAGTGAATGTTTTGCGATTGCCTCTTGGTATGTTTTAAGTTAAATGTGAAGTATGGGTTGATTAAATTAGGCAAAGGGGGGACTCCAGATATACTCGAGAGTACTTGGAGCATGTCCAAAACTAAACCTTCATGGATACCTGCAAGGAATATGTGGGCTGAAATGGAGTCTCTGGGGCTATTGTTCATAACGCACCCATTAGGGTGTGACAAAGATCAACACCCTGAGGCCACTTTTTAGAAGTTCGCACTTCCTTTGGGTATTTTGCCACCACAGAGGTTTGATCTAGGTGTTGGATTTTCACCTGATGGTTTGTCAATTGGGGAGAGTGATTCCTAATTATGCTAGTCACCCAAGTGCTTTTGATATAGCTTGACTGATTGGATGAACCGTAGCCAAGTGCAGAGCATACACACTGGAGTCTTGTAAATTTTAATAAGTTTTAAACTGGGTGTTCTCGTTTAAAAGAAAACCCTCCAAGGACCTCTTTCGATCCAAGTGCATCTCAATCGGGGAATCGAGGAGGGGTTAATTTTATAATTGCTGATAAATAAATGATGAAAGATAAAATAGATCCACAATTTTAGTTTTCTAATTAATCCTACCACGAATCTCTTTCCCCTTTCAGGTCAATCGATAAATCGTGGGGTAAGTATTATGATTACTTTGAAATACAAAAAGTGGAATATAAAATCAATAATAGAATCAAGTATACTACCTTGCAAATTAGATCAACGCTAGTTTAAAAAAATAAATAAGCAGAAAGCGACGAAAAGGACATCGACGCAAATCCCCACAGGGGGGATGGGGAATGGGCTCGAAAGAGCCTATTCCAAAAATGATTTTATTTATTATTGGTTACAAAATCAGAGAACTTAAATTATCAGAAACTTCTTGGTCCTTATACAAACTGAAACCAAGATTTTACAACTTTGGAAAAATTATGAGTTTTTAGTGAAAAGGGAGACCCCTGGGGGGATTTGAACGCTCCTGAGGCCACTTTGGACAGCAGCTTCCTTTATTTTCTGTCATACCTGATAAAAGAAAACAATAATTTTATAATAACAAACGCCCAAAATTACTTTAAGAGTACCTTTGGATCAGCCTACCTTATCTCAAAAAAAATGAAGTTAGACTAGCTAAACGGGCGAAAAGGGAACCAGGGAAAGAAAGCTTCCCTTGGGATCTTGGCTTGCTGTTTATGTAGCCAATTAAATATGCACTGATATTGCAGAATATTAAATTTTATAACAGAAAAAGGAAATCTAATGCATGCGATCTACAAGTTTTCTTTAAATTTTCATGCAAAAAGATGATTTCCCTAAAGCTAGATCTAGAATGCTTATGAAACTTTTTTGAGTGCAAGATCTAGACTGTGAGCTATGAAATATCAGATCTATGTATATTTTACTTTGATGAAGTAGATCCAAATGAAATCAAATCTATGAACTGAACAAAGTAACCAGGTAAAGTGTTGATTTTGAGGGAGGAAGAGGAGGAAAGAAATGCTAGTTTCCTTGAAGATCCACAGTGGAGCTTTCAGATGAAATGTGGAGGGACTATGCCTTTTGGAAGTTTTTGAAGAGAATGAAGAAAAAAAATAGATCAACATCCTCTCCAAAGTGGGAACCTGCAACTCAGCTGAAATCAAAGAACTTGCCAAGCAACTTGTGAGATCCGATTAGTACATACACAGAGATTCAAGATAACATGCATATAAACTTATAGGACATACTAAAACAAGATCTTTAAACATGCATCAAAGGAAAGAGATGTTCAATAAACATATTGAAGAGCACCTTTCCTATCAATATTATAATAAGCTTATTATCAATCTTAACAACAGATCTACAAGCAATTAGCAAAAAATGACCATAGATACAGGTTACCTCAGTAAAACAATGGCAATAATCATCCACACATGCAATGGCACCACACCGTCTTGCCTCCAAATATTTTCTTTATTTCAAATGAACAATACAATAGTACAATAGCGGCAGCACCTCAATCCCAGTTCTAACTAGCTTGGAAGAGGAGGCTGTGCCTGGATATATACAAAATACAGGCCATATAGCCGAGGGGGGCGCAATTCCTCATGGAATCAAGTGAAATCAACTGATGGAGAGTTCATCAATGCATAACTGAAGCTGAACTGAGCCTACTTGTCAACCGGGGGCTTGATTGAGATGACACATCAGCCCATACATTGACACACCGGCCCACAGAGCATCTAGGAGAGTCCACACGTGTGGAGGAGAGAGAGAGGATGCAATTCCCCATGAAGACAGTTGTAGATCAACTCTGGATCTGATTTGATCCCCTCCTTCAGTAAAGGATTTGTCAGTTCTAGTCAATATGCTTCAGATCTGACTAATTTCAATCAAATCGACTGAGAATCCATTGATTTATTGATTTTGGATTTGCTCCATTATTCATCAATTTATTAATTAAAATAATCAATAATTGATTTTTGGGGCTTTCTGACCTGAGTGATGGAATATCACTCAAAACTTAGGAAATAGTGGGTCCATGGGTTTACATGGTGCTCTTAGCTTGAAAATGAGCACCTACATGACTGAAACCAATTATTTGGCCCACTTTTATTACAAAATCAATTTTTCCAATTAAACTATTAAAAAATATCCTAAGTTTTGGAAAAATTAAATTTTAATAAAAAACACTGAAAAACTAAAAAATTGAAAAATTGAAAAAAACCTAGGGGGACTTAGACATGTTCATATGAATCAAAAATGATGTCTAGCATGTTTATACATTGACACACAGACTTTAATAACGTCAATATGCCTAAATGCCAAGCTGACCACCCCAACTTTGGAGGTATAGAGTGAAAAACTCAGAAATTATCAGTCGTTTATTCAACAACCAATAATAACCAAGGGAAAAAACACCCTGGGCTGATAGGATTAGCAAATGAATTCTAAGAGACCGAGTATTTTAGAGACACTATCATGCTAGAACATTTATTACAATTACCCCATGGGGTATGAACATGTGATATGATACAACAAGCACTTCCCAGAAGTACTTCCAAATGTCTTTTTGAAGTCTGAACAAGTCAACCCTGTCTGGTTCACCAGGCTCACTTGATGAAAAAAACCACTAAGTACAACTTAGGTGGTAACATTCTGGCTCCATATGGGACACATTCTCTAACTGATCTTCTGTTCAAAGGAGAGGGTGTGAGAACTCTGGAATCTCTGGGTCCTGCAAGGCAATTAGAGTTTGTCAGTAACATGTATATATAAGAAAAAATTAGCTATAAAAAAAAACTAATGTACATAATTAATCTATAATGTGCAAAAAGGAATATTTTACAAAAACTAATATACAAAGGAAAATTTTCAACATGGTACAAAATAACTATAATACAACAATATCTATGATACAATAATATGATATATGCAATTTAGAAATACATGCAGGGAAAGGTTTAGAAATTGGCACTGAAACCACCGATGACACTAAAGGCATCAAATTGTCACGGCGAAAAACAACTTGAGGAGGAAACCATTCACTGGTAAGCTCAATATTTCTCCTTCCAAGTCATTTAGATAGAAGGAGTTCGTTCCTGCTATTTCATCGATGATGTATGGTCCCAACCACAGGCTGTCGAGCTTTCCATGTTTCCCAGGTTTTTCCCATCGTTTGACCCAATGTAGAACCCTGTCACCTACTTGGAAGGAACCTGGCCAGGTATACTTATCAAAGGCTCTCTTGAGCTTGTATGAATTTTTGATACTATGGTCAAGAGACTCTCTTCTGCTCTCATCTAGCTTGATCAACTGGTTTATTCTATTTTGGATGGCCTCCGGATCTGAGCTGAATGTCTGGAGGAGCTGATAAACTGGAAGCTTTAGATGGACTGGTAAGGTGACATCAAGGCCATATACTAGTTCAAAAGGGCTCCTTCCTGTTGAGCTTTTCTTAGTGATCATGTCAGCCCATAATGCTAATTTGATTTTGCTATCCCAAGCCTTCTTATTGTCGCCCACAATTTTTTTGATTATGGTCATTAAGTTCTTGTTACTTGATTCTGCTAGACCATTTCCTTGGGGATAGTAATTAGATGAGTGAGATAGGATAATGCCGTACTTGAAATAGAAAGATGACATCTCAGAAGAAACAAAGCATGGCCCATTATCCATGATTTTTCTAGCTGGCACACCGAATCTTATGATGATTTTATCTTCTAGGAAATCCGTGACTATGGCATCGGTTGCCTTTTTGGTGGGTATTGCCTCTACCCACTTGGTAAAATAATCCGTGGTGGTAAGAATCCAGGAGTAACCATTGCACGAGTTATCCTTGAACTTACCGATGAAGTCAAGCCCCCATTGCTGAAAAGGGGCTTGAACTACTATTGGATTTAGAGGCAATGCTTTCATTTGTTTCTTTCCGGTGAATAACTGACACTGGGGGAAAACTATGATAGCCTTGTGCACATCTGAAAATAGGTTTGGCCAATAGTAGCCTGCTCTAAGGATTTTGTGGGCGGTTGTTTTAGCTGCAAAATGTCCACCACAAAATCCTGAATGGAACTCAACCATGAGTTTCTTGGAATCAGGTTCATCGACACATCTAAGTATCAAACCATCTGGGTTTCTCCAACCCAAACCATCTTTGGTCAAAGAATAATTAGTTTCCTTTAACCTTAATGCCCTTCTTTTATGGCCCAGTAAGTGATCGGGGCATGTAAGGTTGCAGAGGAAAAATATGATGTCGGTGTACCAGGGGTGCTGCTCTAATCTCTGAAACTCATCTGATACACTTTGCTATGAATTGGTTCTCTGGCAGATTATTCCTAAAGCCTTCTCATTTCCTTGGGTCAACATCTTTGCAAGACCCTGTCCCTTAATTAATTTAGTAGGTCTTATCTCCAAATCATATTCCTGAATTTTTGAAACCCACTTACCCCTGACTCCTAGAAAGTCCTGCTGAGACATGATATCCTTGACAGCTGCATGGGGTACATATCCAATGATTTTAGAGTAACCTATATAAGTTCTAAAATGGTTAAGGGACTTGACAATATCATATGCCTTCTTCTCCATAGTGGTATACTTCAATTCTGAATTTTTTAAGCCTCTACTCATAAAAGCTATGGGTTGCTCTTGGCCCTCCTTATTCTTTTGAAGTAAAACACCGGCAATGGTGTCTTCTAAGGAAAAGGAAAATATTTGGAATTCTTTGTAATAATCTGGACTAGTCAAGACTGGGGACATGGATATGGCATTTTTGATGGACTTGAATGCATCTTTCCCTTCGTCTGTCCACTCAAACTTAGCATCTTTCTTTAATAGCTTTTGTATAGGTTTCATTAATTCTGCTAAGTTCAGGATGAATCTTCTTATGAAATTGATTTGACCATTAAAGGACTGGAGAGCTTTTAGATTGTGAGGAAAGGGGACTTTCTTAATAGCTTCAACTCTCTCAGGATCAACCCTAACACCATATTTAGAAATGATGTGCCCCAACAACTTTCCTTCATCAACACCAAAGATTGAATTAGCGGGATTCAAGGAAATACCATATTTCCGACATCTTATAAAAACCTACCTAAGATGACTTATGTGGTCAAATCTTTCTCTTGAAAAAACAGTTAATTCATCCTGATATATTTCAATGATTTTTCCTATAAGTTATTTGAAGGAAAAATCCATGGCTCTTTGGAAGGTCGCACCAGCATTCAATAAGCCAAAAGGCATTCTTAGGAATTTATAAGTACCCCAAGGTGTGGTGAATGTAGTCTTATGTTGATCTTCTTTATTTACCAACACCTGGTTATAACCAGAAAATCCATCCAACATGGACATCATTCCTGATCCTGTTACTCTTTGAAGCAAATTTTCCATGTCGGGTAATGGGTAATTATCTTTGAGGCATGATGTATTCAGATTTCTAAAATCTATACATATTCTAATTGACCCATTCTTCTTTCTAACAAAAACTAATTTGGAGCACCAAGATGAATGCCTTGTAGGTGCTATGATCCCTACTGCTAGCATCTTCTGAAGTTCCTTCTGCGCAATGGGGGCCAACTTAGGATTTATTCGCCTAAGTTTTTTTCGGAAAGGTTTGACCTCTTTAGCTTCTTCTATGAGGGGAATAGTGTGTTGAAACACATCCTCCCTATAGGATTTAAGCTCATCATAACTAAAGGCCAACACATCTCTATACTCTTTGATTAGGTTGATCAAATTGTTCCTTTCCTTTTCCGAATTACCTTTTCCAATTTTTATTAACTTGGGATCCTTGTCAGTTCCTATGTTTATTTCCATATAATTCCCTGTTTTTATTACTTCTTTTTGTTTTTTATGATGATCCTAACAATCGAAAAGATTTTCGAAAGCTATAAGGCTACTTGGGATGTGATTCCTTTCATTATCCTCGCACTCCTGATACTCTTTACCTTCCTACTGATAACTGATTTTGCAACCTTTGAACTCTTGTAGATTGTGGATGAATCTCAAGATTTGTTCATCATCTTTGAACACCTGCCAGTGGTCTATATTATCCGGAATTGAAGGTCTGAAATTGATTTCCATCTTTCCATTCCCATTAATCATTTCATTCGATGGCTGGAGGGTGGATGCTGCTACTGCTAATTTATCTGCTAACCCATTCATTTCCCTATGGACCTTTTGAATGTTAAGTGCATCAAACCATTCCATAGTGTCCCAAGCGGCATTTCTATACTTTCTTAGTCTGTCATTTTTACATTGATACTGATTCTTAATCTGGAGGACCACTAGATCTGAATCACCCTTTATGTTCAACATCTTTATCCCCATATCTATAGCAGTTTCTAACCCTAGGATCAAAGCCTCATACTCAGCTACATTGTTTGATGCTTCAAACTCTAACCTGAATGCAAAATTGTAGATTTTATTTGAAGGAGAGATGATCATGATGCCCGCACCCTTTCCGGTTTTTGAATAAGCCTCGTCAAAGTACATTTGCCAAACTTCATCGATATTTTCATTTTTAATGTTTTCCTTAATAGGGGCCATGAAATTTGACAAGATAGCATAGTTTCCAAAATTATCAGTGAAATGAACAAATTCATTTCCGGGCTTCTTAGGGTTTTCCACATGTCGTTTCCTTAGCTTTTCTATATGGAGAATCACCCTAGTGTTCTCTGATGTAGGTATAGTAGCATATGTCCAATCCATTTGGATGTGCCCACCAAGAGTCGCAGCCCATTTTCTAGATAGCAACATACCCCAATTATTTGGAACATCTATTACCACCACATCCATCGACATGTCGATATCAAGATACTTAGCTAATTTGACCTGTAAATTTGATATTATCCCTACCACTTCAACTTCTCTTGCATCCATGGCACAAACATTGTGATAGGGTCGGGTGACCCTAATATTTAGCTGCTCCATTAATTTTCTTGTCATGACATTTGATGAAGCACCTGAATATAACATACAGTTATGAAGGAGAAGTTTATCAACTAAAAGGGAGACATAGAAAGGTGGGTGATCTTCTCTTCTCAGATCAACACTGTTGAGGACTATGGGAATATCTATGGGTTCAATAAGTTCAGCTTCAAATATAGCATTGTTATTGGGAAGAGGATCCTCTTTGATAATTTTATGAGCTTCACTTTGGCTATCCTCTAAGGCTTTCAACAATTTTTCCTTTTGACCGGGAATTTTAAGGACATCAGTTGCATAAACATGAATTTTAGCACTACTTATCCATTCTCCCATATCAATATTTGACTCAGGGACAATAGGAGGATCTAGGAGGGAAGGAGTGGTTACCTTTTTCTTGTACTGTTTAGATGGTGATTGCTTTTCTCTCCTTTGATACACAGCTCCCTTGAACCTAGCCTCCTTCATTTCCTTAATTGCCTCTGGAGGAGGCATGACACCATAAAAGTTAGACAGGAGATCCTTCTCGAAACCGTAATATGTGGCTTGCTGCCAATGTTGGTTTGATAGAGGATAGGTTCGGCCTACCATGTACACATGATCATACTCACTTGATGTTGTTTCCTAATTACTAACCTTCGCCATCCCATGTTCTATAACCTGGTTTGCTATGTAGCAAGTGCTTTCTGGGTGGAATTGCTCACAAGGTCTACACCATGGAATTAATTCATCTACCAGGTTAGTTGAGTCTAACTAGTTTGGAATCCTAGGCTCTTGTTGAGGAAACTTCTTTTGATACACTTGATTCTGTTTTGGCTGAAAATTCCTAGGTACATTATTTCTCTCCAGTGTAACTATTCTGTTCTGAATATTATTCAATTGCACAGATTGGTTTGTCATGAATTTTTCAAACAGGCTAGTTACCGTTTCCATGGGGTCTTTAGAGGTTTCCTTTTCCTCTAATTCAATGGCCTTTCCCTTTTCTTTGTTGTACGAAGTGTTTCCTCTAGTGTAACCTGGGATGTTGTATTTGCTTGAAGATTGCATATTCCTTTCTATTTTTTTGGCCAGATCTTGAGCAGTTTTTAGATCGACCGGATCTTTGTCCCTTAATTGGTATCTCAAATCACCAGTGAAAGCTTTGATGTAGGATATCAAGATGGAGGCATCCCTTGGCTTGATGTCTCTAGGGAGGTCCGCAACCACATGCTTGAACTTAGTGTTAAATTCATCCATGGTTTCATTCTCCATCTTCTTTATATTATGAAGGGCAGTAAGAAAATGTCTTGGTTCTTTATTTTCCCCCCATTTCTTCTTAAAACCTGCTAGGAATTCATTAAGGGTTTTATATGAATAATCACCAAGGTCACTATACCACTCCGCAGCATCATCCTCTAAGGATAGAGCAAAGAGCTTCATTTTGTCATCTTCATGGTCAGCGGCAGCACTATTGCAATAACTGGCTAGGTGCCTCTCAAACCTTCAGAGATGATTCTTGGCAGTGGTAGCATTATTTCCCTCAAACATGGGGAGCTTCCTGATAGCATCGTTCGGAATGTCATGAGGAGCACCTTCTATCTGAGAAAAGTCAAGGGGTTTGTAAAATTCCATCATTTCTTGAGATTGGAAGGTATGACTCTCTACAAATATGTGATAGATATCTAAAAGGGATTGGTCTCCTAAATCTTCAAGGTTTCTACGAGAAGTCTGCCTATTCAATATTTCCCTAATAAACCTTTCGGGACCAGGGAGAGGATTGAATAATTGTCGGTGGTTTCTTCGGGTAGAAATTCTTGAAGGGATGTTAGACAGTGGAGTTGCCAGATGGATCGAGTTTTAATTTTTATGTTTTTTTAAAGACTAGATCAATCAAAAGTTTTTTATCTTTTTAGTTGTTTAGAAAAAATTTAAGCTAAGTCATACTTGGGAATAAAAACATTTATCCCCAGCAATGGCGCCAAAAAGTGTTTCCGCCTTTCACACACCTGGGTCACGTGGCAGAAATCTTCAAGCCACTTGGTGTGTCCTTCCGGGCAAGTCTTGAGTCAAGGCTATCACCTTGTTCTTGAATCCTCTGTTTAGGCTCAACTCCTAATGAAGCTAAGGGGGGTAGACCCTATTAAGTTACTAAGGCGAATTACTTAGTGTTGTCATTTTTAAACTGACTGAGTTATTTAGGAGTTTACAATTTAACTATAGATAATCAAATATGGTAAGATGTAAACGATGAACACACGAAAGCACAATACTGAGACACAATATATATATATAAAGCAAGAAATTAATAAAGCAAGAAATTAACCAGTGCCTTAGAATGGAGTCAAAAATAGAATCAATATGCTTGCATGTGCTTGGAGTGAATGTTTTGCGATTGCCTCTTGGTATGTTTTAAGTTAAATGTGAAGTATGAGTTGATTAAATTAGGCAAAGGGGGGACTCCAGATACACCCGAGAGTACTTGGAGTATGTCCAAAACTAAACCTTCACGGCTACCAGCAAGGAATATGTGGGCCAAAATGGAGTCTCTGGGTCTATTTTTCATAACGCACCCATTAGGGTGTGATAGAGATCGGTGCCCGAGGTCACTTTTCAGAAGTTGCCGCTTCCTTTGGGTATTTTTCCACCATAGAGGTTTGATCTAGGTGTTGCATTTTCACCTGATGGTTTGTCAATTGGGGAGAGTGAGTCCTAATTATGCTAGTCACCCAAGTGCTTTTGATACAGATTGACTGATCGGACAAACCGCAGCCAAGTGCAGAGCATACACACTGGAGTCTTGTACATTTTAATAAGTTTTAAAATGGGTGTTCTTGAACCTCTTTCGATCCAAGTGGATCTCAATCGGGGGAATCGAGGAGGGGTTAATTTTATAATTTCTGATAAATAAATGATGAAAGATAAAACAGATCCACAATTCTACTTTTCTAATTAATCCTACCACGAATCTCTTTCCCCTTTCGGGTCAATAAGGAAATCGCGGGGTAAGTATTATGATTACTTTGAAAAACAAAAAGTGGAATATAAAATCAATAATAGAATCAAGTATACTACCCTACAAATTATATCAAATCTAGTTTAAAAAAATAAATAAGCAGAAAGCGACGAAAAGGACACCGACGCAAATCCCCCCAGGGGGGATGGGGAATGGGCTCGAAAGATCCTATTCCAAAAATTATTTTATTTATTATTGGTTATAGAATCAGTGAACTGAAATTATCAGAAAATTCTTGGTCCTTATACAGGATGAAACCAAGATTTTACAACTTTGGAAAAATTATGAGTTTTTAGTGAAAAGGGAGACCCCTGGGGGGATTTGAACGCTCCTGAGGCCACTTCGGACAACATATTACTTTATTTTCTGTCATACCAGCTAAAATAAAGCGAGCATGTTATAAGAACAAATACCCAAATGTAATTTAAGAGTACCTTTGGATTATCCTACCTTATGTCAAAAAAATGAAGTTAAACTAGCTAAACGGGCGAAAAGGGAACCAAGGAAAGCAAGCTTTACTTGGGATATTGGCTTGCTGTTTGTGAAGACAATTAAATATGCACTGATATTTCACAATATTAAATTTTATAATAGGGAAAATAAATCTAATGCATGCGATCTACAACTTTTCTTTAAATTTTCATGCAAAAAGACGATTTCCCTAAAGCTAGATCTAGAATGCTTATGAAACTTTTTTGAGTGCAAGATCTAGACTGTGAGCTATGAAATATCAGATCTATGTATATTTTACTTTGATGAAATATATCCAAATGAAATCAAAGCTATGAACTAAACAAAGTAACCAGGTAAAGTGTTGATTTTGAGGGAGGAAGAGGAGGAAAGAAATGTTGGTTTCCTTGAAGATCCATAGTGGAGCTTTCAGGTGGAATGTCGAGGGACTATGCCTTTTGGAAGGTTTTGAAGAGAATGAAGAAACAAACTAGATCAGCATCCTCTCCAAAGTGGGAACGTGCAACTCAGCTGAAATCAAAGAACTTTCCAAGCAACTTGTGAGATCCGATTAGTACATACACAGAGATTCAAGATAACATGCATATAAACTTATAGGACATGCTAAATCAAGATCTATAAACATGCATCAAAGTAAAGAGATGGTCAATAAACTTATTGAAGAGCACCTTTGCTATCATGATTATAATAATCTTATTATCAATCTTAACAACAGATCTACAAGCAATTAGCAAAAAATGACCACAGATACAGGTTACCTCAGTAAAACAATGGCAATAATCATCCACACATGCAATGGGACCACACCATCTTACCTCCAAAGATTTTCTTTATTTCAAATGAACAATACAACAGTAAAATAGCAGCAACACCTCAATCCCAGTTATAACTAGCTTGGAAGAGGAGGTTGTGCCTAGATATATACAAAATACAGGCCATCTAGCCTAGGGGGGGTGCAATTCCTCATGGAATCATGTGAAATCAACTGATGGAGAGTTCATCAATGCAGAACTGAAGCTGAACTGAGCCTACTTGTCAACCAGGGGATTGATTGAGCTGACACATCATCCCATACACCGACACATCGGCCCACAGAGAATCCAGGAGAGTCCACATGTGTGGAGGAGAGAGAGAGGGAACAATTCCCCATGAAGATAGCTGTAGATCAACTCTGGATCTGATTTGATCCCCTCCTTCAGTCAAGGATTTGTCAGATCCAGTCAATCTGCTTCAGATCTGGCTGATTTTAATCAAATCTGCTGAGAATCCACTGATTTATTGATTTTGGATTTGCTCCATTATTCATCAATTTATTAATCAAAATAATCAATAATTGATTTTTGGGGATTTCTGACCTGAGTGATGGAGGATCACTCAAAACTTAGGAAATAGTGGGTCCATGGGTTTACATGGTGCTCTTATCTTGAAAATGAGCACCTACATGACTGAAACCGATTATTTGGCCCACTTTTATTACAAAATCAATTTTTCCGATCAAACTATTAAAAAATAGCCTAAGTTTTGGAAAAATTAAATTTTAATAAAAAACGCTGAAAAAACTAAAAAATTGAAAAATTGAAAAACACCTAGGGGGACTTAGACATGTTCATATGACTCAAAAATGATGTCTAGCATGTTTATACATTGACACATAGACTCTAATAACCTCAATAGGCCTAAATGCCAAGCTGACCACCCCAACTTTGGAGGTATGGAGTGAAAAACTCAGAAATTATCAGTCATTTATTCAACAACCAATAATAACCGAGGGAAAAAACACCCTGGGATGATCAGATTGACAAATGAAGTCTAAGAGACCGAGTCTTTTACAGACACTATCATGTTAGAACATTTATTACAATTCCCCCATGGGGTATGAACATTTGATATGATACAACAAGCACTTCCCAGAAGTACTTCCAAAGGTATTTTTGAATTCCGAACAAGTCAACCCTATTCGGTTCACCAGGCTCACTTGATGAAAAAAACCACTAAGTACAACTTAGGTGGTAACAGGGAAAAGTATGTTGAGGAAGGTGCATGGTGGGATTATCAGGGGAAAAAAGACCATGGGAAAATGGAGTCGAAACCTGCGCAAGAAACGATTACAAGTGGGAAGAATGACATAAAATTGCAAGTGGAGGAAAGATAGCTGCTAATTTCCCAATCAGGAGATTTTAGTGGGATATTTAGAGGACAAGGAGGGACAGTCCATCGCATGGAGCACTGGCAAGATGAATTCCATGCAAATTTAGAAGAACCATTGATGAATGTCTGGAACAGCTGCCGGAGCATAACGAGCATGAATTCCGAACCACTATACCCTAAGTTGTAGGCAGGAAAAGCAATTAACAAAATGGAGTGGAAAAAGGAAACACATTTACACGTAAAAGAAAGTACTTTTTGGGAAAAACAACAACACAGGAATATCTGCTGTGAGTAACAGTCTTTCACTGCAATTTATTCATACACAGGTATCAAGCTTTACAAATGGGATCCTCAACCCAGTATTGTTTCCCAATAAAATTCACTAACTCCTTTCTCCCTCTATCGCGAGTGTTTTTATACAATCCTATTTCCAAGAATACCGAATAAAAATATGTTACAAGTCACCATCAGGCACTAACAGTACAAAGAGTGGACTATTGCCACGTTTTAAAAAATAGAAACAAACATTATGGCTCTAGTGGATTTATTCGGCTCGGCTAACAGTTCGACACATTCGGTCGCCACGACGGATGATGAGTATGATGCCTGCTTCTATACTTTGAGGTGCGTGCTTCCACTGCACTCAAATGCAGCTTTTTGCATGGGCACACATTGATGAGGTAATCGACATCCTTCTCCATTCTAGTCACATCTGCCACCTCCTTCCCCATCGGGTAACACTGTTATACGTGAGCTATGGAAGAAGTGTCGTATTGCTTCTGGTTGAAACGGACATGTGGGGTGGTATATCATCCTTGTACTCCTCACCTCCAGTGAGGTGAGCGCTCCTATAGGCATAAAGGTGTAGTACCTCTACACCAACCCCATCACCCTTGTTAAGTGTACTTCATAATCAGAATGATGATGGCTTTAAACCCCTCACGCTCCCATCTGAACAAATGTTTACACAGGGAACAGTAAATGGTTGTCCCCTTCTGCGAAGGCTTTGGTGGGTGCAACAGTATTAGGGGTTCCTGGAAAAACACTTATGGGACATGAGTGTCCAGGACTTGCGTCATTGGAGGTGTGGGTATCACATCTAGGCCCCGATGGTAGGTGTCACCATTGGCATGCAAATACCAAGGTGATGAGTGAGCATAGAACCTGCTCACCAACCATGAACACCCCCAGATAAACAAGCTTTTCGAACCAAATATTCATCGTCAAACTCTATCAGGCCTCTGCAAATTTCATGGAGAAGTAGAACTCAGCCTCTGGAGATATGTTAGTTCACTCATGTCAAACTAAAGGTGGTATTTATAGGGCTTTAGGATTGATCTTCACACAGGATGGTCAAAATTATTGCTCATTCTGTCATCGAGTGTATCTGGTCTCAACATGTGTGAAGGTGCGAGCAGAGTGATACTTTACTTGCTGGGGATATAGTCATTTAGTTTCATCATCTGTGGAGTATTACTGTCTACTATAGGAGGCAGTAGTGGACACCTTCTGGTACAATAGATCCATGCTTCATATTTTATGAATTGGATGATCCCACGTTGCATTGGCTCTGCCTCGTGTGAGCAGTGGATTCAATCGCTACTTTACTCATTTCCTTAGGCCAATTGATACAAAAGCTACCTCACAGGGATGGATCCCCTTGAAATAGACATGTGCCACACCTACGAACTGGGAAAATTGTCCCACTGGATGAGACTTCCACCTCAGATGTATCCTGAATGGCGTTGGAGGAATCATCCAATTTGTGATGAGGCAAATTACATGCATGAACACCTCCTCCACTATCATTTCCACATAGGATGAGAGATCTACATTTCAGGAGTCTTCTTCAGCCATCTGATCAAAGGAATATTTTATACCCACCGTCGATGTTCCATTCACCCTGGCACCAACCCTTCTCTTCTGAACACCATGGGAAGTTGTGATCGTGACATGTTCTGAGTCATCGATTGAGATCGACCCTTCATGCAGCCATCTATTAGAGTGGTCCCCACCATTTTTTGTAATGGGGAACTCAGATATTCATCCATGCTAGTTCACCTTGCGAAATGAACCATAGCCGTAGATCTATCTCCTTCTTCATCGCAACCGTTGATCTTTGCGACCTTTAAACATTTTCATGGTTTGATATTGTGGTTTTATCCACAAAAGTATGGGTTGTGAAATTAATTTAGGCCATAGATCTTCCCTAGAATTCATCTCAACCATCGAAAGTCGCTGGTCTTTAACACGTTTTGCAATCCAGGACAGAAGCTTTGATCGCACATGTTTTCTCACGCGAAGAGGTTCAGAACTGTTGATATTTCCCGGATCAATCACAACCCTTGATCATGAATCCTGCCCAAAGTTAACAGTGTGCCTTCCATTTTCCTCGTCGAAGGGTGGTCACATGAAATTCGAGGGGTTGGGACCCTTACCGAACTTCCGTCAGGCCCTTAAATCAACTTTTAAAAAACGGAGTGTTAACACCTTCCTAGTTAACAAGGAGTATTGATGTATTTGTAACTTTGAAATGTATTCACTTGTATATCTTATGTATTGTACCCCGATGTTTAGTCCGGTATGTATCTTTAATGTAATTGAGTCATGTCATACCCCGACGTTCCTATCGGGAGAATCAATAATGTAAACAAGTCATGTAAAATCATTGAGGTTAACCCTCCATTCATTGTATGTCGGGGCAATAGTCCCCACAATTGAGTTAAGGTTAACCCTCCTTGTTGATCGGAGGGTAAAGTACCCACAGTTGTGGGGCACTAGGGTTATTATATTCTCGTAGAGAATTCGGCCCTAGTAAGTAATTGTTAAGTGAGGCCGACTTGTTGGAGTGGACATTAAGTGAACAAAAGAATATAAATAGAGAGTGTGCCTCTCTATTTATTGCACACACACTCACTCACTAGGGTGCATGAGTGAGAGAGGAGAATCTCTCTCAAGTGAGAGAGAGAGAACAATTGTTGGAGATCATCTTTTCTGTCTTTGGGTTTTACTGCTGCCATTGTCGCTCATTTTATCTCTGAGGAAGTTGCAGGTTTTCTCCTTTATGGTTTCCCTGAGGAAAATCTCTTGTGTCTATTGTCTCTTATGATTAATTGCTGTGCATTTTATTCTCTTAGTTAAGCTCCTAATATCATATTGCTTAAATGATAAAAATATAACAACCATGCTAGAAGAAGGAATGATATATAAAATTATCAAGCCATTAGGACACCGTACAACAACTACAAGAAGCGATATTGTCCCCTACATAGAAATAATAGGTTGTCTCATACCCACATTGATGCCAAGACTTGCATCATGAGGAATGCCATAAGAAAAGTTATTGCATCTCTTCAACCAATCCATTTGGAGAAAGATTACAAACTACTCATAGTTGAGGCGAACATGATGTTGGAATGGGCTGAAGGTCTAAAACTCAACCACATAGATTTCATCAAGCAAGTATGGTTTCCCAAAAAATAATTTTTCCAGAGAGAAAACGGTTAATATGAGATGAAGATGTTAAAACATCCTTACTTGAAAGTTGCATCTATTTTATGCAAGTTATATGGAACTGCCAACGCGTCACACTTCATGCTCGAATGGGACCCACTTTTATATCATGTCAAAGTGTGTGCTACAAGGTTTAATTGGGTTTCCATTATTTATGCAAACAATGTGATTCAAAAGTCATAAGATGGAATTCATGAGCAAAAGTCAGAGTTTTATATGGATTCATAATTTATTGATAGATTCTACAGCTTCCATTATTTCTCAGGCATGGGATGGGAGTGGGATTTGGAGGAAGTACCCATACATGTGTGTTATCAAGCAGTTTGAGTGTAGAAACACGCCAATTTGTATAAGAAAATATATGAAGACTTCATTGTTCCATTATAAACAATCATCAACTGTTGGACTAATCCACCTTCTTGTCTCAAACTGCAGTTCAATCAATAACACAATACCAACATAACACCACAACACATGGGCCCGACATAGCAAGCTTATTCAGCAATGTCCACGAAGCAAACACAGTCTCACCCAAGATATCTTAATGGGTAACTACCAAAACCATGTTTCTGCAATTGGAGATGGATTATAGTCCCTTGGCACATGTCCAAGGCATTCAAAAAAGATGATAGGATGGATTATTTCACCATACAACAATGGTGCATAACATGCCATAGGTCAGCCACGTGACACGACAGTGTCTTTAAACCTTAATGACTGGTGCAACTTTGTGATGCAGCCAATTCCTTATACTTGACGGACAATACACAACTTATGTTTATTCTTAGCAGATTAAACATGAACTCATACACAACAGTTCAACAATACTTATACACAGTCATTCATTCATCATTTAGCATACATTCTACAATGACTATAACTATGATAATGTAAAATAAGAACACATTCACATAAATATTCACCATTCAACTACATTCAACCATATAACAAAGGAACTAACGTAGCACCAAGGTGCTCTTCATCTAGCATGAGAAATATGGGTACCACCTTGTAGATTGCAACTTGCAGACTGTTCTTAAGATATGCTTTTCTAAATCAATCTTCTTTCTCTCATGCTCTCTAGTTTATTGCTTCTATCTACTCCTACTTATCCACACACAGCCTATATCAACTCTTCTACTTTACTAGTGGTTTGGACACACATATGTAAGATCTGCATCTCAACAACCGTCTACTTCTACCAGACTCTTTTCTAGGTCGACTACTGTATCTAACTGAATCCAACCTTATATCATCTACTGACTACCAGCTGACCCCTTATATAGAGCAAGTTCCTCCTATTTATAGTATTTACAATACCATGTAGGGTCGACTGAGTACTACTTAGTTATTACAAACTCAAAATGGTTACAAAATATCTTTGTTACATTAAATTCCATCCCATACCTGGCCGCAAAAGTTCTGCATGCATTAACCACAGCTCAGCTGTAGCTGTGAAAATATCCTTTAGCTCAGCTGTACTAGTCATAACTAGCTGCAAAACTGTCCTTCCATCTTCTGGTGGTTGGTCCTTTAGTAGTCTTCCTTAACTTTTGTTTTTCCAACATTAACTATTCTACCTGCCTCTTCAACTATGGATGTGCTTTTCTTATTGTAGCTATCCTATCACAACTTCCTTTGCTCTGCATGTACTTTCCTACCTTTCTCCATTACATGAATGTTTTATCTTTCTGTGTCGGTCCACTTGCTTCCTTGTTGGCCTACTTTTCCCTTGTCGCACATGCACTTTTCCTTCCTTGCTTGTGTGTCTCATTCTTCCTTGTGCACTTTTCCTAGCCCAAAAGGCCCCCAACACTCACATGTGGCTTGTCCCGAGCCACTAAGAAAAAAGGTACTTCTCCACAAAAATGTATGACTACACGTGACTTAATTATCCATCTTGGGCTCTGATTCAGGTTGTACGGGAGGACCAACCTTGTCCTAAAATTCCTTTACCATTTGTTTCACTCTAGCAACTTTTGATGTTACCTCCTGCTCCTATGCGGCCAAATACTCCACGTGGTCAGAATTGATATGTTTTGATGGTCTTGCCTCTAGAAATTGTGCCATATTTTGAAGTTTCTACTGCAGAAGCTAATAAAGGCCTATGAGCCGTGCTATTTCTTATTGGTGTTCCTCCACCTCATCTTCCCTAGTCCACTCTTGGTCATGAAGAGCCTGGAATTCTTGCTGCAACTACTTGATTTATTCCATATTTGTAACTTTATCCTGAAAGGGAAGCTTCTTCATCTCTGCCTTTACTGCACTAATTTTCTTGTCAAATTTCCTCGTACTTGCACTAATAATTTATACAGCTGCATCTTCTAGAATCGCTTCCCAAATCATGGAAACAACTTCAAATTCCTTTGCGTAGAGTGTTTCTCCTTCGCTAATCTTCCTAGCATCCTCAGACACTGCTCTTCTTCTCTCTTCGAGCACCTCAGGAGGTGTGCTTGGTACCTTCCTTGCCTAAAGTTCCTCAACCTTATTCTTCAGCTCTGCTGCAATTTGTGACAACCGAGAAACCTTGCCAGCTGAATCTTCATCTTTCCAGCCCTCTTTTGGTGGGAAGTCTATGACCGTGCTCTTAATGGATTTAGCTAGTGCAACACGACTATGCTCATGCACCTAGATTTCTTGCTAATTCTCTTTCGAGAGGGCCTTGCATTGCTTGGCATTCCTTTGATGTTTTGTTTCTTGGTAGGTAACTGCATTCTCCCACAACCGTTTTTCCATCGTGGCTTCCTGTTGTAGCTCAAAGACTTTACCCAATGAAAACTTGAAGAAGTCAATTTGCAATGTTGCAAACTCCTTGACAACATCATCAAAGGCACCTGTCATCTTTCCTATTTCCATTGCACCCCCGTGGATCTCCACTTTGATTGGTGACACTAGCTTTGGTGTGACATGCAGAACATTGGGATCCACACCATATGTATCAGCCTCAACACTGGTATTAACATCTTTGATGGTGTCTATGATTTTATTCAGGTGATCGACAACTTGACCTACCATGCTTTCCTGCTGCATGTTTAGAACATCGAGGATTTTCTTGGTGACCTCGACTACAACATTTTCCAGTTCTTGAACATCGTCCTCAGTCAATGTGTTCATATTAGCTGTTTTGTTGGATTTTCTCTTCTTATGTGGCGGTATGTGTTGTTGTTGTTGTTCTTTCCAGCAGTTGCAGGTGTCCTCATTAGTAGGTGTCTATTGTTCACCATTTTGGTGGGATCCATCATCACCACTGTTATCATCTTTTTCCTCTTGCAACTAGTTGTCTTGACCATCACCTCCATTGTTTCCTTGGACATTTCCTTGGCCAATTCCAACATCACCGCCTACATTTCCACCTTGGTTGGCTGGTGGGTCTTGTTGGTTTTTCTCTTTAGGGAGCGACTCTTCCAATGGGCCATGCCATTCTTTAGGCTAGTCCTTGACAATGGTGTCCACTTCATTGTCATCAATCATGAATCCTTCCTGGTGCACCTTCTTGGTCATGTCCTTCTTCGGTTCCAAAATCATGTTATGCGCACCCACTTGGAAATTAATCAAGGCCACATACATATGCACCATCGTTGTTTGGACTCTGTGGGATCACCTGATAACATCGCACAGTGCCTCGACATGTAGAAAGAAATTGATGTTAGTATTTGTCCAGTGGATCTTATTTTTATTGTCCTCCCAAAGGTTCTGGTATTTTGCGTCTAGGCAAGGCAGTGGGACGTCCATTGGCTCGTAATCTGGTGGGTTGGCCCAGAGGGTGAACGATATCAGGATGAGCATCCAAGAGTAGTGAAAATTGTATTTTGGGTCCTCCTGCGCTTGATATGCGTTGTTAGTCAGTTCATTCAGCAAGAACTGGGACCAGCTGAAAGTCACACCTTCTGATCAAAGCTCGCCCAGCTCTATCGGTCCAGTGGTGCATTCATTTAGCCTCATCTTGTGCAACATCTTGCATGACAGAATCCTTGCAGTGAACCACACATCGATTTCCTAGATATGGGGAATGGAGAATCCCCTTATCACACGCTGCATACCATACTTTTGCTTCATTTTAGTGGTATCCCTGCCCTGGCGCAAATAAGGTGTGGGATCCCATCCTTTATTTGGGAGTCCTTTGATCGACTAAATCACCTCAACATCGACCAGGCATGGCCGATTGAGCCATATGCACCCTCTTTGGAAACATACCAGAATCTATTTCACATATGTGTTGGCCTGAGTGCTATGGCCGAATTGGGGCATGAATAGGAATTTCATCAATCCTTCCTGGTTAGCACCAACATCCCACCTCATTGGATTGAGAACCTCTGTATCTCGCGGTCTGGCTTGAACCATTACCATGCAGTTCTTTCTTTCTAAACCTAGCTACAAGCGAGTGTCATAATCCTTGAATCCCAACTTAGCGAGCTTTGGCATTATGTCCATTAGCAGTGGTACATGCTCATGGATACGGGGTGCTGCTAAAATTGTATTGGCTTTCATGTGGAGCATCAATTGCTCCACCTCGGCTCTCCTTGGCTAGACATAGTGTGGGAATATTTCATCTTCTTTCTTAGCACTTGGGTATCTGCGAGGTGGGGAGTCCTTGTCCATAAGCTCTTCCTTGAGGACATCCTACTATGTGGTATCTTTCCCATTTTTGTCTGCAATGGCCTTGGCCTTGCATTTCCTAGATAGTGGTGGCCTGGATGACTCTCCAGCTGCTCTCTCCCTAGCCTATCTCGACTCCATGACAGATCATGCAGGTGCAAGGGGTGGGATCTAAATAGGGTTTTTCACAGGGCAAAAACCAGGGGGTTGAACAAAGGATTAACTAAGGGGTCAAACAAGGCCCAGAGCAAGCACAGGCTACTTTCTTGTTCATGCCATTGGGTTGAGTTTTGGTTCACACTCTGGTTGATGTACTTCGGATGATTGAATTTCTTCCTCAATTGGATAGCCCGAATTGTTAGAAATTTTGGATAGCTCACTTGCACTAGAGATCTTTATTACCATGGTTGTCATATCACTATGTGATAGGCATCAACTCTACAAAATCTTGGGTCTAGTTCTCTTGGCTCTCTCTACATGCATAAAATAATGCTTGATGGAAAATCCTTGTATTGATACTCATGTATGTGTCCTGTAGTCATCATGCGATGGGAGGTTGAGGTCTAATCAAGCACATGGGCTTCTCGGCTGATGCATTCCTCCATTAATTTGGAAACTTGAGTATTTTATTGTACTTGTTAGAATAGTTATGGAATTTATGTCGAGGATGATTGATGGGACCAAAAAGAACATCATCATTATCCTTGTATCTCGTCGAATTAATGTCGCTTAGTTTTTATAACCGCCTCAATATTCACTGGATATTTTCATTTTAACGTCAGCCAGCTGGTAATTTCCTCTTTTTCCTACACTTTCCTCCTTTTCCTACGATATGTTCTTTTTCCTGTACTTTCCACTAGTTCCGCTACATATGTGCGACAGAACAATTTCCGCCTTTTCACATTTTCTCGCTTTTTTTTCTTGTGCAACATGATTTTAACTAGGGATGTTATGACCATCATAGTATGGTTTCAAGCGACTATCATTCACCATATTGATGACATAAGTTCCATCTAGTCTTTGCAATTTTAGTGTGCTTGCATCAGTGATGTGCACGATCACATATGGCCCTAACCAATGTGTCTTTAGCTTACCTGGGTGTTTGAAATTTTTTTTCTCATATAGAAACACAAGTCCTAGGAATTTGAATGGTTTAACCAGGATGTGGCAATCATGCCATGCCTTTTGCCTCTGCTTCTCAAAAGTCTTATGAAATCCCGCGATGAAGGGTTCCTCTTCCATCTGAATAAGTTGTGACAACCTCTGCTCAACAAAATCTCCATCAATCATCTTTGTCAGTGTAGAAATACATAGAATTGGAATGATATACCCCATTTGTACAACAAATTCCTATCCATATACTAGTATGAATGGGGTGTGTCCTATTAATTGCTTGCAAGTTGTGCGATATGCCCATAATACAACTGATACTTTTTGATCCCAGTCATCTTGGCACACATTGCATACCTTGGTCAATGCGTTTTCCAGAATCTTGTTAAATGCTTCGACCATTCCATTTGCCTAAGGATGATAGGGTGTCATATTATTATGCTACATATTGAACTCTGCAGTCAACTCAACAATCATTTTATTAACAAAATGCGTACTTCGGTCGCTGAGTAGAATTTTTGGGCATCCAAATCTAGTAACCACATTTTCAAATAAATACTTTTCCCCAGTCGCAACAGTGCAATATTTAGCAAGTGCGACTTCATCCCATTGAGTTAAATAGTCTATCACAGTGATAATGTAGTGCATTCCAGTCCTTTTTCCCGGAGGACTGATCAGACCCACAAAATCAACAACCCATTTGTCAAAGGCTTGTAGTGTTATCTGTGGTGCAAGCAACATCTTGTCACAGTGCCATGGTTTTCCTGTTCTCTGGAAGATATCACAATTCCTACAAAATAATTTAGTATCCATGTGTATGTTTGACCACCATAATCCTACCTACAATATCTTGCGCATACTTAATTTTCTCTCGTAGTTTCCACCTACGACACCAGCATATGCTTCAATCATAACCCAAGGTTGGTCGTAATAAAAAACACAGTGGTGCAGTATTTCATTCGCGCCCAACTTATAGAGGTTTTTATCAATCAATGTGAAGTCCACATATTTGAAAACCAAGTGTTTCTTTTTATTAGTGGAGAGCCCTGGAGGTGCGTATCCTGTACTAAAAAAGTGGATGATTTCATCAAACTCATGGTTCTGGTCTTCCATCATAGTGACCACAAATAGCTGTGCATTGGGAAAATTATCTTCCAGGATGGTTGGCTCTTCACCACTTTCTATCTATGACAGGTGGTCTGGCCCAACATTCAGTCGACTAGGTTCAACAATGACCTCAAAATTAAATTCTTGGAAAAAGAGAATCTATCTACAAATATCCCCCCCAAACACTGGCTTGTTGACTAGGTATTTCAGCGCTGAATGACGACTGTACATATGAAAATGTCCACCCAACAAGTAGTGTCGAAATTTCTGAAGTGCATAGACCATAGCAAGGCCTTCTCTTTATTTTGTCGTGTAGTTTTTTTTCTGTCATTGATATTTTTCTGCTAGAAAAAGTAATAGGGTGGTCAAGAACACCCTCTCCTAGTTGTGTCAATACTATGCCAAGTGCGAGAGATGACGCATCGACATGAACATGGAACTCCTTTTTCCAGTTGGGGAATACAAGTATTGGTGCAATGGCCATCTTGTTCTTTAGTTTGTCCAAGTTTTCTTGGCAAGAAGGTGTCCACTAAAACTTTGCATCTTTCTTTAGCAGTTTTTCCATAGGTACAGTGATCTCTGCATACACTTTAATGAAATTCTTGTAGTATCCTGTATGTCCTAGAATGGACCTAAGTTGCATGACAGATGTAGATGGTGGGAAGTGAAGTGTAATCACAAATTTTGTTGGGTCGACAAAAATATCGTCCCGACATACGACGTGACCCAACAACACACCAAACGGTTTGCATAATATACATTTCTTAGAATTAAGCATGATCTGATATTGGCGACAGTGAGACAACATCACACACAGAGTCTCAATATGGTCTCTTACTAGAGCAAACACATTCCAATCATCAAATTAGACCTTAAGAAATTTATGAATAAAATATTTAAAAGCAGAGACTATTATTCTAGAAAAAATAGTAGGTGCATTCTTGAGTCCAAATGGCATTACCCTATACTGGTAGCATCCCCATTCTATGACGAAGGTTGTTTTGTGGCAATCCTCCTTCATGATTCTGACTTGGTGATAGCTAGAGAATCCATCGGTGAATGAATACATATCTTGTCCTCCAATGCTTTCAAGTACTTCATCTATAAATGATGTTGGGAATGGATCATGTAGGTATGCATCGTTCAAATTTCTTAGGTCGACACAGATCCTCACTTTGCCTATTATTGTCTTATCCTGGATCACTATAGGGATGATCCACTATGATTCCTCAATAGGTTCAATGATTCCTGCATCAAGCATGCAATCCAATTATCCTTTTACCTTCTCTTTATATCGTGGATTCAGTTTATACGGACATTGTTTACTGGGTTTAGCATCTGATCACAGGGGTATTTTCATCTCCCCTAGGTCGCCGACTATTCCCTTCATCTATGAGAAATTGGTAGGGAATATACCTGATACTCATGCAGCAAGTATGTGATATTCATGACTGTCTCTTCATCCCAATAATATCCTATATTGGAGAACTTTGGGTTCTCTAGCAACCCAATGTTTAATTTCTTGTTTTTCAACGGCTTAAGAAACTAGTCACTTGAAATACCACTTCCTTCTACTCCATGTGTGCCCTATGATTCTGGTATGTCTATGCTATTCGGATCATCATCTGGGTCTCCAACTAGATTGTAGCAATCCATCCATTGCTAAATGGTTGCACTCCACTGGTGAGAATTGGCCTCTCTGACAAGAATTTCAGCAAATATTTTCTCCTTTATCGTTTGAAGCACTACATCAAGTGTAGGTTTCTCATCAGCAAATTCAAATGTTTTCCTAAACTGCTTAGTGAGCCCTTTCCTACTCTTGGATTCCTTGTCACAACTCCATATATGCGTACCATTTTCTAGGTGTCATTTCCAATGTATGAATGAAATGATGGACCCGTTCCTATCGTGGGTATTCTGCAAATATGGTGTGGCACTGATTTATGTGCTCGGTAGGTCTTAACAATCATTTATATCCATGAATCAAAGTGGTGACTTATTCACCGAACCTGAATTCCATAAACCTTTTGCATTTTGGCCATTTTTTTATGAAATGCTTGTGTGTACCCCACCATCTAGCGGGTGTAGCCTTTAGTACATGGACTAAAACAGACAAGCGCTGTGAATTTGTTACAAGTCCTTTGAACTCACTTAAGAAGTTCGCAAGGTTAGGCAGACCCTCAAAGGTGGGAATCTCTCATAGCTCATTCTCCACCCATTGCATAGATCTTGTAACTCTGGCAGATATTCCCATAGAGACCTCATGTAGCATGTTTTTCTAGTTCTCCAATGCCTATCCTGAGTCGGATGTGCAGGAACTAGCACTCTTCTAGCTCAGGTTTCAATATGATGTTGGATTGATATATTCTTCTTGTATGCTAGTGACATTGTAGAAGTGGTCGAGATAGTCACCCTGTCTATCATTATAGATAGGACTGACATACCTCTATCCTTCCAATGGATCAATGGGAGACACCACTCTCTTCTCATTATCCTCGAATGAGAGGATCATTTTCTTGAAGTTTATAATGGTTTTATTTTCTATGGCTGAATCTATCCCCAACAATGCGGTATATGGATTCATGTCATCAACAATGTTACTGCGGGATATGGATTCATGTCACCAATTGGTAGAACCTTTGCCTAATTTGCAAGTCGCAACTGAACAGGAGACCAATCCAAGCATGACTTTCCCATACTTTCCCAAGTTTTTCATGTCAAAATATTGACATTATATCCCAAGTATAAGATAATAAAATCCATGTCATAATCCACTATCTGCGCATTCATTGTTAACTCATGCCCAGTTTTGAATTTCTTGCTGACCTAGTTAACTTTGTTTTCAGGCTGTGGCTCTACTGATGTTTCTTCTATCAGTGCTTGTAGTTCTGCGATAGCATCTTTTTCTTGAATTAAGATTAATCAACTTGATAGAGACAACTTGAGCTTATTAACCTTTTGTGGAGTCTTTTTTTGAAATATCTTTTGAAATCTTTCAGGCATCTCCCTGACTACTTCTAATGTCAATGGTTCCTCTAGTTTAACAAACTCATGTCATACATCCATGAATACTTGCTTCTATTTCTGGATGTTGAATGGCACCTTCTTGCTGCATCGTGGGTCGTACCTGCAGCTATAGTTGTTCTGGTGACGTTTCTTAATCAGCTCCGGTCACAAAACCTCTTCATGTTACGACAATGAAATTTGTATCTCTTAGTTCAACAGTAGACATATGAACGTTTAAGTTTGGATTTGGGTTTTAGTTCATATTCTGCACAAGGTTAGGACCTATGATGGTCCTATCCTACCACTTTGCGATCAACTGGGGACATTGCTCCACATTAAGGTCATGTCCCTTACAGTATGAACATGTCTTTGCAAGTTCCAAGAAATATCTAGCATAGTGACCTGGTTTTCAATAGTTATATCATGTAACCTGGCCTCTTCCTCTACCAAATCCTTCTCCTCCTCCTCTACCTCTGAAGTTTCCACCACCCCTTCCTTGAGAGTGTGGTTGTTGTGGGGGGTACTAGCTCTACTGATATTGCGGCTGATAGTGATTCTGTTGCACATATGGTTGTTGTGGTGCATACTGAGGATGATATTGATTGGGAGGGAAATGCATAGGCTGATATGATGCTTGCGCCAGTTCAGCCCAAGTCTACCCCTCATTCTTCATCAAGTATATGTCGATCATCTTTTCTTTCAGGAGCTGGTATGCTTTGCAATCTTTCTCTGAAAAACAACCAAGGTGCTCTTCATCTTGCATGAGAAATATAGGTAGCACCTTCCAGCCTGTAACTTGTAGACTATTCTTAAGATATGTACTTCTGATTCAATCTTCTTTCTCTCATGCTCTCTGTTTTATTGCTTATATCTACTCCTATTGATCCACACACAGTCTAGATCGACTCTTCTACTTTACTAGTGGTCTACTCACACAGTTGCAATATTTGGGGCTCAAAATCCTTCTACTTCTACTAGACTCTTCTCTGAGTCGACTACTATATCTAATTGAATCCAACCTTATATCATCTACTGACTTGCAAAATTTATAGAATAGGTTTGTGGGGATGCTTACAATGTTTTTCAAGTATAAACAATCCTTTTCACGATGTCCTCTCGTTTGGCATATGCGACACCAATGTAGTCCATGGGAATTTAATGGGTTTGGTGCACCAGATGAGATGTAGTTCATGAAGGTCAGACACTTATCCTTGGTGTGTCTATCCATTCTACATTTTGTGCACCATAAGTATTTGTGGGATTCCTTACCCTTCTTTATGTCCTGTAGTTGTATCGTCAGGTTAGGAGAACTGCGACTGAATCTGCACCATCCTTGCAGAACCATTTCCAATTGGTGATGCATCTAGCTTCATTTCCAACTCTAGCACTTCTATCTACGACTCGATCTTTTGTTTCATTAATGGGCCTAGAATGTGTGCCAATAGTAGTGCAACAATAACCCACTCTTTATGTTGTACATCCGACATATGGAAACTTACCTTGGCCATCAATGTCTTGAACCATTGGTTAAATTCCCATACTGAATTTTCCAACTCTTGTTTGATTTCCTTAATCTCAGTGATACACTGCAACTTAGATTTAGGTTTTCTGAACTCAGAGATCATTGCATTTCATATCTTATCAAGGGTCTTATGTGGTACCCCTGGTGGTACTATGCAGAAATTCATAAACCAGTCAAGCACACGACCCCTTAAAGTTGAGATCATCTCCGCTTTCTTCAAGTCTACGTTCTGAACTAAGCTAACCATCCAAACTGCTTCATAGATGAACCAATGCTACTCTGGATCTTCTGCTACATTACCATTGAATGTAGGTAACCAAATATCCTTCCCAACCATTGCATTGGCGTCATGTTTATCTGATGATTGATCTAGTGGAGGTGTATTGTCCTCTGTGCTAGTCGTAGTACTAGCAGTGCCAGTATTAATAACTTGTTCAGGAGATGAGGCTCCAAGACTTACCTCTGGCGATACTCCTGGTATTATGTAGTGGCATCCAAACCTTGGTGACTTGAAAGTCTTTTCAGAGTCTTTTGCTCCTTTCGATATTGGGATATAGTCCTCCTCTTCGTCGCAAGACCCTTCATATACCTACGATTGAAGTTCATGTTCACTCTCCTCAAATAGACTAGGAGCTTGTTGAACTTCCTCTGTATTTCTTCTTTTCCCTGGTCTGAATCTCCTTCCACTCTTTAGGAATCCAGCTTCCAGTTCAGTTTCTATACTTCCTGGGAACATCTGAACTCACCATTTCCCATTTTCTTGATAGGTTGTTTGTGACATAGCTTTCCTCTAGTGTATGCAACTCAACTACTCAACTATAATATACCCTTCTCATAAACGAGCATATTGATCCATGTACTGATAGATAACATATATCTTCTTCTCGGTCCTTGTAAAAAATTTCTTTTAGCCTCACTATATGAGGTTATAGCCTCTACTGCAAACTCAGTAATATATCCTTGCAAAATACTGTCAACCCAAAAATCAACATCTCTAGAGATGGTGTTACTTACATTGGTTACTTCATGCACCAACTGATCATTCCACTCGACTGATTCTATTCTCCATAAATTTGTCTTCCTTCTTAGCAATATTGACAGCCACTCGTGTAGAATAGTGGGAAACTCTGCAAAAAATATTTCATGAATATCAGAATATATGTATTCATCTACCCAGTTTTCTTAACTGAGATCATGTGCTCTCCTCTTGCATAAATGCTAGCATCTTAGAGTCCAGCCAGTCCTCTATCTCATTCATCATTGGATGCCACAACATTTCCCTCAACTCAAATGGTTAACGGTCCCGACAACGAAACAATTTGTTGGCCTAATCCACCTTCTTGTCTCAACCCACATTTCAATCAACAACACAATACCAACATTACACCACAAGACACCGGCTCGACAGAGAAATCCCAGTCGGCAACGTCTGTGAAGTAGATGCAGTCTCACCCGAGATATCTTAATGGGCAACTTCCAGAACCATGTTTCTGCAGTTGGCGAGGGATTATAATCCCTTGGCACATGTCCAAGGTGCTCGACAAAGATGATATGATGGAGTTTTTCACCTTGTGACAATGGCGCAGCACATGCTAGAGGTCAGCCGCACGACATGACAGTGTCTTTAAACCTTAATGACTGGCACAACTGTGCGATGCATCCAATTCCTTATACTTTACGTAAAGTTCATGAATTATGTTTATACTTATCAAATTAACCATGAATTCATACACAACAGTTCAACAATACTTCTACATAGTCATTCATTCATTATTTGGCATGCATTCTACAACAACTGTAACTGCGATAATGTAAAATAAGAAAACATTCACCATTCAACAAAATTCAACCATATAACACAGGAAATAATGTGGAACCCCATCTGGGAAAAACCACCAAGGCGCTCTTCATCTGGCATGAGAAATATAGGTAACACCTTGCAGCCTGCAACTTGCATAATGTTCTTAAGATATGTCCTTTTGACTCAATCTTCTTGCTCTCATGATCTCTGGTTTATTGCTTCTATCTACTCCTACTAATCCACACACAGCCTGGATCGACTCTTCTACTTTACTAGCGGTATGCACACATAGCTACAAGATCCATGGCTCAACATCCTTATACTTCTACTAGACTCTTCTCTGAGTCAACTACCAGATCTAACTGAATCCAACCTTATATCATCTACTGAGTACCAACTTACTCCTTATATAGAGTGGGTTCCTCCTATTTATAGTATTTACAAGATCGGGAAGGGTTTAATGAGTACTACTCAGTTATTACAAACTCAAAATGGTTACAAAATATCTCTATTACATTAAATTCTATCCCATACCTAGCCGCAAAATTCCTTCATGCATTAACCACAGCCTTAACTAGCAGCGGAAACGTCCTTCAGCTCAATTGTACCAGTCATAACTAGCCAAAAAATTGTCCTTTCCTATTCGGGCAGTTCATCCTTCAGCAGTCTTCATTGACTTCCACCTGTCTGGCATTAACTCTTCTACCTGCCTCTTCAACTCTCAATGTGCTTTCCTTGTCGCAGCTATCCTGTCGCAACTTCCTTTGCTCTGCGCTTCATTTCCTATGTTTCTTCACCACGTGGATTTTTTATTTTTCTGCACCGGTCCATTTGTTTCCTTCTTGACCTACTTTTCCCTTGTCTCGTGTGCACTTTTCCTTTCTTTCTCATGCATCTAATTCTTCCTTGTGCACTTTTCCTGGCCCAACATCGACAAAAAGTATCATGATTGCACGTCTGACGACACCAAAAAAAATTTAACTTAACTTGGAGACTAGAACCTATCATATGAGGGCCTTATCTATGCATCTATAGGGGCTCTAAGGCTCCATACATTTTCCCCAAGTATGTTATGGATTACATTGTTCTCAAAGAGATTGTAAGGACAAACTTGATTGAAAGGATAGGGCATGACTCGAACAACAATAAGAAGACATCATGGATGCCCCTACCCATAATTTTCAAAGCATACAAGAGGTCCAAAGTAAATGAGTCTTCATAGTTGAATAGGAATTTCGAGGCCTTTCATTATGGGGAGAGGGAGTTTTAAATAAATCATTGCCATAGAAAAGTAGCTAACCATTGTGCAACATTCAAATTTTATTATTCCTACAATGATCATTTTTTTGTAGATGAGGAAGTGTGTGAGTGAGCACACAATTTTGAGGAATTGGACAAGAGGAGAAAGTGACGGAAAGGCACTAAAGAGGTTGGGACTAGAAATCATGTCAAGCAAACATCTGAGGAAGCACAACATAGAGTACTAACATAAGAAACCATGAAAAATGTTGAGTTAGAATCTTTACTGGCAGAAACACGTAGAAAGCTACAAGCAGGAGATCAAGAAAATAAAGTTGAAGAAGAAAAGCATAAGAAGGAAATTTTTTTTAGAGAACATGAAGAAGCTTGGAAAAGAGAATAGAAATCTTTGCAAGAGGAGATTCAAAAGAAAAAATAAGAGTAATCCTAGAAGAGTGATGTGGAGAAAGAACAAAGATAGATTGAGCGGACACAAGGTATCCATCCCCAAGACATGGAAATTGAAATTCCTACTACGAGCAATGAAATCCCACTCACCAGAGGTCATCTTCCCTTCATAGAATTGGGGATTACTCCATAAATTCCTTCCAAGGAGCATGTTTTAGCTCAATTCGATATTATAATATTTGGTTCTAAAAGGAAGAAAATTTTCAATGAATAGAGAAGAAACTCAATATTTTTCGCAATCAGATATGATCGCCACCTAGTAATTTATGGTATTCAAACTCATTGAACAAGCACTGAAATCCATATCTTCTGTGAATGTAGTTGCTTCCATGTCCAGTCAAGACAACATCCAAAATATTTCATAGGATCTCCAATAGGAAACGAAATGGATCAGCAGCCTGGAATACCTCCTCCTAGAAGATAGGAGAGAAAGGGCAGAGCTGGTACATGACCATGAATCTTGGATGCTGAGAAGAGAACATTAGAGGTCTTGATTTAAGACTCATGAATAGAAAAGGATGTACTTGCATCCTGGGTTAATGACCTAATATTAGAGAAGACTTCCATGGAAGTTTAGATTAAGACATTTCAATGGGAGAATTATGCTCTGACAACATAAGTGGATGTTTCCAAGGAGGAAAGAAAGAACTTGGCTCATTTCCATACATATACAAGCACACTGCAAGAACAATTGTTTCATTCGTAGGATTTAATTATGGAAAAATGGTTCGAAATACAACATATAGCCACCAAGTTCACAGAAGTGTTAGAGGCAATACAAATAAGTGATCTCAAGATTGTTGATGTAAAAGAAAAAATAAAAGGAATGGAAGAATGGCACAAACAACACACTAAAATCCCACCAAACCTGCCAAAAAGAACAATAATAAAATGCAGCTCAGATATGCTAACTTAGATAATTATTAGAAAGAAAAGGTAAAATTACAAAAGGAGTTTGTAGCTTCATCATAGGAATGCCAAAATGTGCACCGGACTATATGATATTGTTTGAGAAGTGCCATTTACCACCACTAGAAAATTTTGAAGATACCATCCCAAAAGTATAGTGTTTGGTGGAACTTAGAACAATGAAGGATGAATAATTGGGAGCTATCAAAACAAAACCTAGGTTACCTAATAGGATCTACAAGAACATATTTGGAAGTCCATTCTAAAAATTCAATTCATGACTACGAGGCACAACTAAACAAGTAAGGGATTGACGACATTGTTTGAAGAAGTTGTTTGTCATGAAGTGGCATTAAATTTATTAGATCCCAAAAAATTAAATATCATGTATTATGATTGTGAGATTTGGGATGTGTTTTTTAAAGCTCAAGGAAGCGTTCCTGCTTAATCATGCAATTTTAACTTTTTATTTTATTTTCTATTGGATAAAATGTAAATGTTAAGTGACATGTGTATTGAGATTGCAAGAGTTGTAACTGCTTTAGGGGAATTCAAATAGACACCTAATGGTCATTTGTAAATTATAAAATAAATATAGGAGGAGGAAAATGGACTTTTGGCATCAGAATTTTGCTACTCACTCTGTATAAGAACTATTTATGAGAAGGAATATGGGACTTCTAGACTCAAGTTTGGCATTGGATCCATGTCTATTATGTGGATGACGATATGCAATTAATTTTGTTTTCTTCTAAGATTCATATGCAGTAATATTAATCTATTTACTTGTTGGAATAATCTTAGGGTTCATTATTATTTACTCTATATGCTTTCTCAGAGTCGATTTTCTTTTTATGAGCTATAAATGCAAATCGTGCTTATGTTGTAACTATTTTTCTATTTAATCTCACTTTGTAGTCGTTATGCATTTCATATTGTGTGGCTATATTCTATTGGAATGTATCTCAACATCATTTACTACTCATTTTGTTTATTGTCACTCCTTGCAAGGATAGGTTAAGATAATATAGGAATGCATCATATATTAGACTACTCTACATTTCATTTATTAAATAAAACCATAAACTATGGACCGAGATGCAACCAGTATGATCCTCATCCAGTGAGAGATATCCATGAATATAAAATCCAAAATGCTAGTTTTTATACTTTAATTCAATTAGTATATTTATCCAAAAGAATAGCAAGCACACCAAGATACATAATATAGAGAAGATACACAAGACACAAATATTTTCCCTGGGGAAACCATAGAGGAGAAAACCTCGAAACATTCCTCAAAAGTTCCATAACTAAGACAATATCACAAGATGGAAAAACCCAAGAATAAGAAGTCTTATGCAACTCTCTCTCTCTCCTCCTTCTTCTCTCTTTCTCCTCATGCAAACTTGAGTGAATGAGTATGTGTCTAAATGAGGGAGGAATCCTCCCTATTTACATCAAGTGATTGACCTAAAAAATGGCTGGGCCTACCTCTTAACCTAGTAGGGTCAACTGCACATAGGGATACTAAAAAATACATTTGATTATATTCATCTTGGGGACTATTTACCCAAATTACAATAGAGGGTTTACCTCAATGACCATATACAATAATGACATATCGAAAGGATGGAAGCAGATATCAAATGGGGATACAACAATATATAATGATAATATACATCAGAATATCTTATGAAGTTACAAATACAACAACACTCCCTCTTAACTAGGAACATATTCTCTTTCCATAGTCATCAACTGATCTGGATTTATGCAGGAACGCAACAAAATACACAAAAAACCATAGAAACAAATATTCAGTGAAAATAACACTTCATTTCATTAATCAATAACTTAAACTTGTTTACATACAAAATGGAAATAAACTAGCTAGAGTGTTGGTAGCTTATCTCTGAGAAGAGATGTGGTGGCTACATGCCTCTAAACTCTGTGTTACAATAACACTCGAAGGCCTATATATTATTGAGAAACAATGGAAACCCTACACATCCAAAAAACTAACCCTAGAAGGTGAAAAACATTAATGTGGGCCCCGTTGGGTAACTTGGTACATCAATTTCCCAGGGTCGTATCCTTAGCATACTACCTCTGTTTGACGCGCATGATATATCGTTAGAAACATATTTTTAAGGACTACATCCATAAACAATAAGTATTGAGTCCAGAATGGACTCATATTTTCCTGACCATTTGATGCAAAAAAAATGTCATTTAGGGCCTCAAAACGGCTCCGGAAGTTTAGGACCCAAAAAATGCCAAAAATAGTAAATTGTGCTACAATTAAGGAAACTGGAAAACTGAAAGAAAAAATGGTGGGGGTCCAAGAGGAATAGGTGGGTGGCCACCAATATCCTCCAGGATCATTCCTCCCCCCTTAGGAAGCAATGGTCCTTATTGCGTTGAGTTCCTCCACGAGATGAGGAAACTTCTGTTGAACTTGGTCCTTGGTGAGCCACTTTCCCTGGTAAAGGAGTTGGCCTGCTTTGACAACTCAATATAGATGGATCTTTTTCTAGTGGTTTTTCTTGATCTCTGTGTCCATAATTCGATCAGTTGTGGCTTGTTCCATGTAATCACGGTTTAACTCTATTGGTGTGAGTTGTTATGTCGCGTCTGATGTGTCCAGTAGAGGTGGAAAGTAGGGCCGAAGGCGGTCCACATTGAAAAATGGGTACAGACCAAGGAATGGTGGAATACTGAGCTCGAAGGCATTGTCCCCGACAACCTTGGTGATGGTGTATGGTCCATATCGGAGTAGGCAAAGGTCCAGCGAGGCGCTCCTTCTGCAAATGTAGCCACACTTTGTTGCCCACCTTGAAGTTGTGTTGCACTCAATGCTGATCATGTCGCTGCTTGTACTTAGCATTGGATTTGTCCAATATGTCATGAACCTATTGGTGAATGTGCTAAATGTGCTCAATGAAGCTATTTGACTTGGAAAATTTAGATTGGATATGAGCTAAATCAGCCTGAGTAGCTGCAAATGGCATGGCTACATCAATGGGACATAGTGGCTGGAATCCTAAGCCCACCTGAAAGGGGCTGTGGTTGGTTGAGTTGTGAAGGGCCTGGTTATAGATGTGTTGTACATAGGGGAGGATCTCATCCCATGTGCATGGATTCTTTGAGTTTTACATGCACAAAATGTGTACAATCATCCTGTTGATGACCTCTGTCTGGCCATCAGTCTGGGGATGGAAAGTTGTGGAATTTGTGAGCTTGGTGTCTAGCATTGACCATAGACTAGACCAGAATGTACTAAGGAACCTGCTGTCCTGGTCTGAGATTATAGACTGTGGGATCCCAAAGTGTACCCACACTCATTCAAAGAAGAGTTTAGCAGTGGCTTCTGCTGTGATATTCTTCTTGCAGGACGCCATTATGGCCATCTTTGAGAATCTGTCAATGACCACAAACACATAGTCGTTTTCGTTCTTAGTAGAAGGAAGGCCTAACATGTAATGCATGGAGATGGACTCCCAAGGTCGCCTAGGGGTAGGCAACAGAGTATAGAGGCCTTGCTTCTTGATGGATGGTTTGGAAATGGTACAGGCAGTGCAGGATTAGATGTACTTCTCGACGTCCTGTCGAATGTTTTGCCAATAGGAATACTTTTGCAGTACTGCCACTATTTTCTCGACCCCAAAATTCCCAGCGACCCGACTATAGTGTGCTTCCCAAATCATCTTGGCACGCTTGCTTGTAGGAACACAAAGGTGTCCCATGTGACACAGTAGTATATCCTGGAGGTGGAATTTTTGAACTTGGTTTCCATACAAGAGTGTCTGGTATGTGTGGCTTAATTCTAGATCGCTCTTGTAGAGAAGCGGCCAATCAGAATTCTTGTGCCCACAAGAGTTGAGCACGGTCGTTATCACCACGATCGGTGCTCATTTAAGGCAGTCTACAACATTATTGGTGCTTCCCTTCTTGTACTTGATGTTCAAATGAAACTGTTGTAGATATGTAGAACACTTCTGATGGCGATTGTTCTGTAACTTCCCTTGTATCTACAAGAACTATAGGGGTCAATGCTCTGTGTGGATGATTGTTTCCTTCCCCAAAATGTAATGCTTCCATTGTCGACAAGCCTGTACAATGGAATACATCTCTGTCATAAGTGGGATATTTGTGGACAGTGTCAGACAGTGTCTCACTGTGATATGCCACTGGATTCCCTTGTTGAGTAAGGACTGCCCCAATAGCATAATCAGAGGCATCTGTCTCGATCTCAAATGGTTGTTGCAAGTCTGGTAATGTGAGCACTGGGGCACAACATAGGTGATGTTTCAATTCTATAAACACCTTCTATTGAGTTTTCGACCAAAATAATTTTTCTTTCACTCGTCCCTTGGTGACTTGACTCAAGGGCCAAGTGATATGAGAGAATCCCAACACGAACCTGTGGTAGAAATTAGCAAGGGCCAGAAAGCTCCGAAGCTTTGTTAGAGTAGTTGGGGCTAGCCAATCTCGAATGACTTGGATCTTGGTTGGATCCACATATACCCCACAGTCATCAATAATGTATCCCAGAAACTGAACCTGGGTCATGCCAAAAGTGCACTTGTCCGAATTGGCACACAACTTGTGCTGCCGCAATGTTTGGAGGACCTGTTGAATGTGGTGGAGGTTCTCTTCCTAATTCTGGCTGAAGATCAAGATGTCATCCAAGTACACTACTACAAATGAGTTGGTGAATGGCCACAAGATGTCATCCATCAATCTCATGAAGTTTGCAGGAGCATTCGTCAGCCCGAAAGGCATGACCAACCATTCGAAAAGGCCCTCCTTGGCTTTGAAGGTAGTCTTCCACACATCGGTCAGTTCGATCGGTACCTGGTGATACCCGAAATTTAAGTCAATCTTGCTAAAATATTTTTCCCCTTTAAGCTGATCCACGAGGTCATGAATCTATGGGATCAGGTACCTATTCTGGACAATGATCTTGTGACCCTTTCGTAGTAGCTTCTGAATTTTCCTCTTGATATCATTATTCTCCAAAACAAAACAATGATATATCGGTCCATTGGGTAGTGACAAACCTAGGGTCTGATCGATAGGGTGCTTGACTTAACAGTGGATAGGAACCCCAGTGGGTGAGGTGAATATGTCCCAGTACTCCTCCACAATCTTGTCCATTTGTTGTTGTCATGCGGAAGGTCCCTGTTTGGAGGTTGTGGCAACGATATTCTTCTTTCCCTGAGGATGGATCATCAAGAAAATAAACTTCCCGATTTTGGAAATGAGCTTACTGCATTGTTTTGCAGTGACCAAAGAGATAGTGGTAGGAGGTGGTACCTCTGGTATTCTGTACAAATTATTTCCCAACATAATAATAACAGCGCGATGCCGGGAATCATACACAGCATGTTGCTTCCATAAGTGTGGTTGACCTAACAATACATCAAAAACATCAAGAGTATAAATATCACACAGTACCTCATCGGTGAAGGGCTTGATGCTGTAGGGAAGTCGTCACTGCTGGTTGACACGGAGATCTCATCCTTGGTGAAGCCACCCGATGGTGTACGGCTGTGGGTGTGTTGTGGTCAGCAAACCCAACCGCTTCACGATCTCTGCTGAAATCAGGTTCTTTTGGCTCCCAGTGTAGACAATGAAATGTAGCAGGGAACCCTTTACCCACATCTGGGAGTGGAAAAGATGCTCCTTCTCCTCTGAATCTTCTGGTTCCTCCTTTTGGATCTTCATGGTGGCAACAGTGGCATTGGGATCTGCATCGATAATTTTATTCCCTTTGTCATTCCCCTTCTCAGGTTCTAATTCAGTGTCAAAGTATGCATCTGATTCAGAATCCTTTATCTTAGCCACTAGTGACTGCTTAGCCCGACACTCACTTGTGTTGTGAGTCGGGTTGTTATGGAACTCGCACCACTTTCCCACTTCCTTCTTTGGCTTTGGAGTGTTGCTCTTTACTTGTGGATTTGGAAAGTTTTCTTGAGTAACCATGCCTTGGTTGTGTCCTTGGTTCTGTGGTTTGGGGGCACGTTTCCCTTGTTTCCGATTCACAAATCCAAAGTCTCGCTTTTTTTGTTTGAATTTTTGCTCAATTTTGGCAACGTACCGATATGCTGTACCAAGTGAGGAGATGTTGAGGAACTCCATTTCCTCCTGAATGTATCGGTGAAGACAACTATGGTACTTCAGCACCAAATTTTTCTCTAAATATTTGATACCCAACTTGTTGCGCAGGGTATGGAACAAATTCGTCAGCTCATGCACATCTTGATCTCTTTGTTGCTGCAGCATAGTCCATTGCACGTACTTGTCCTCATAGCTTCCCACCGGATAATATTGTCCCTTTATGGTATCTTAGAAAGCATTCCAAGTGGGTACGACTAATAATAGAAAGGGTTCCTCCTCATCCTTTCTCTCATAGTAGGTTTCCCACCAGTCCTTGACATGGGGGGTGGCTTTGAGTAGAGAAAAAGTAATATTTTCCTAGTCAGAAAAGTCATGAACCAAGAAATATCCTTCTAATAGATTCAACCATTTATATATGGCATCTGCATTTATTCAACCATCAAATATGGGAATGCCAAAGTTTACTTGTACCTTAAAAGGGGTTGCACCTACAGAGTGGCTGCTTGATGCAGATGCGCCACTAGTGGAAAGTCATTGAAGGATCTGGGCGAAGTTATCCATCATCGCATTCCTTTGTTTTTCAAGGGCCTCTTCAAGCAAAATTTTGATAGGATCTTCTGTACCCTTGTTTTTCTTTTCATCCCCCATGGGTGGCCTTCAGGATTTCTGAGGCTGATCTTGCAAAGGTTCAACCAGATCGAGCCCTAACTCTTTATACCCTACCCTTGTTGGGGACATGCAAAGAAGGATCGAGAAAGAGCAGATTGCTCTAATACCACTGATCCAGATTTATGCAGGAACACAACAGAATACACAAACAACCATAGAAACAAATATGCAGTGGAAATAACACTTCATTTCATTAATCAATAACTGAAACGTGTTTACATATAGAATGGAAATAAACTAGCTAAAGTGCTGGTATCTTATCTCTGAGAAGAGATGTGGTGCTACATGCCTCTGAACTCCGTGTTACAATGAGGCTCGAAGGCCTATATATTATTGAGAAACAATGGAAATCCTACACGTCTAAAAACATAACCCTAGGTGGTGAAATGCCTTAATGTGGACCCCGTTGGGTAACTTGGTACATCAATTTCTCGGGGTCGTAACTTTAGCATACTACCTTTGTTTGACGGGCATGATATATCGTTAGAAAGATATGTTTAAGGACTACATCCAAGAGTGTAAAGTATTGATTTTGGAATGGACTCATATTTTCCCGACCATTCGATGCCACAAAAATGTCGTTTAGGGCCTCAAAATGGCTTCGGAAGTTTAGGACCTGAAAACTGCCAAAAATAGTAAATTGTGCTACAATTAAAGAAACTGGAAAACTAAAAGAAACAATGGTGGGGGTCCAAGAGGAATAGGTGGGTGGCCACCAATATCCTCCTGGATCATTCCTCCCCCCTTACCAAGCAATGGTCCCCATTTCATTGAGTTCCTCCATGAGATGAGGGAACTTCTGTTGAACTTGGTCCCTGGTGAGACACTTTCCCTAGTGAAGGAGTTAGCCTGCTTTGAGAACTCGATATAGTTGGATCTTCTGCTGGTAGGTGTTATTGATCTGTGTGTCCATAATCTGATCAGCTGTGGCTTGTTCCATGTAGTCGGGGTTTAATTCTATTGGTGTGAGTTGTTTTTCCATGTTTGATGTGTCGAGTAGAGGTGGAAAGTAGGGCCGAAGGAGGTCCACATTGAAGACTGAGTGCAGACCAAGGAATGGTGGAATACTAAGCTTGAAGGCATTGTCCTTGACAACCTTGGTGATGGTGTATGGCCATATCAGAGTGGGCAAGGCTTGCAGTGGGGTCCAGTGAGGTGCTACTTCTACAAATGTGTTGGAGTAGGGTCCTGTATCTACAGAAGAAGCTGCTATTTTGGTGGATAGACAATTAGTGGAGATATAAGAGGTAAAGTTACGATGCTGTAGCATGTTTCTAGCTATAAATAAGAGATAGAAACTGTGACTGTTGGGACAGAGAAGTCAAGAGAAACGATAGTACCTGAGTGGTCGAGAAGAGAGAGCTCAACCACTGCATTGAAGGCAGTGGCGAAGATAGGAGGGCTCAGCTACCCTCATAAAGGAAAAGGAGCAATGAGGCCGAGGTATTGAAGACGAAGGATAGAAGTGGGAAGCAGTGCTAGTACCCATGGTCAGCGCTAGGAAGCATGGAAGACTACAGGAAGCTGTGGTGAAGAGAAGCGGTGCATAGTACCCATGATCAGTGCCGGGAAGCATGGAAGACTGCAGAGGATATATGGTGTGACAAAAAGCGGCTACTCCAAGTATAGTTATGCTGACTGTCACTAGTTAGGGTTTGGGGTTTACTGTTGGGACAGGCCCACAGTGTTGTAATGGCGAGACCTTCGGGCCGCCTATAAAGGGATGTATTTTTTATTATAAAGGGTTGGTTGGCTTGGTTGGCATTTTAGGCATTTTGAGCATCTTAATCCATCCAACTAGCTAAGTTAGTTAGACCATTTTTGTAAAGATCCAGACACTTAGCCTGTCTAAGAGTCATTGAGTCTATATGTAACAATCCGCAAGGATTGACAGAGAGGGAAGAGTATATTGTAAGAGGTGCAATATAGAGAAGAGAAGAGATCTAGGAGAGAAGGGCTCCAAGCTGTGTGCAAAGTTACCCAGAAGATCTCAAGCTGCATATGCGGTGCAGCAGAACTGTGTTTACCTTCCCTGAGCTATAATAGAAACATAGTTCTGTGGACGTAACTTCCATCCTAGAGGTGAACCACGTTAAAATCAAGTGTTATGCGATTGATTTATGTGTTGTGTTTATTTGTTGTAGCTATCAGTTAGTACATGAACCTTGTTTACAGTTTAATGTATGTATGCATTATTCAGTTTACAACACTATTAAAGATAAAAGCAGCGAAGTCTTTAAGTATTTTGTATAAGATCTTATCTGTGTTCCAGCCCAGATAATTAAGAGTTGTAGAGTAAAAATCCTTGAGCATTGATTCCTATAAGTCGGACACGGGTAGCACTGACTACGTAGAGCTGCAGCGGTAGGATATCGCAAGGAGGCGATATCACACCAATAGAGGGGCTATGGTGCGTTGTGGTTGAGAATCTAGCATAGGTGGGAGTTACGTGTTGGCCGAGGCGCGGCGATACGATAAGGGCTAGAGTCGCTATGCGTAAGAGAAGGTTGCACGTCGCAGAGAGTGAGACCTCGCAGGATAGAAGAGCTGCGAGACACACAGGCTGCCACAGAACATGGTCGAAGACACTTGAGTATTTTGGCCAACCCATTAGAGTCACTTCGGGTGAGACTTCAGGCCACTCTGCAGTCTGTCGCCGAAAGGGCCAGTGAACTAGGGGTGTTGTTGGTACAATTATAGTAAACCCGGGTCTGCCCATAGTGACCAACAAAATGTAGCCACACTTTGTCGCCCACCTGGAAGTTGTGTTCCACCCAATGTTGATCATGTCACTGCTTGTACTTAGCATTGGGTCTGTCCAATATATCATGAACCTATTGGTGAATGTGCTAAATGTGCTCAATGAAGTTATTTGTATTGGAGACTTTAGACTGGATATGAGCTAAATTAGCCTGAGTAGCTACAAATGGCATGGCTACGTCAATGGGACATAGTGGCTGGAATCCCAAGCCCACCTAAAAGGGGCTGTGGTTGCTTGAGCTATGTAGGGCCCGGTTATAGTTGTGTTGTTCATAGGGGAGGATCTCACCCCATGTGCGTGGATGCTTTGAGTTGTACATGCGCAAAATGTGTACGATCATCCTATTGACGACCTCTCTCTGGCCATCAGTCTGGGGATGGAAAGCTGTGGAATTTGTGAGCTTGGTGTCTAGCATTGACCATAGGCTAAACCAAAATGTACTAAGGAACCTGCTGTCTCGTTCTGAGATTATAGATTGTGAGATCCTGAAGTGTACCCACACCCATTCAAAGAAGAGTTTAGCAGTGGCTTCTGTTGTGATATTCTTCTTGCAGGCCGCGATTATGGAAATCTTTGAGAAGCTGTCAATGACCACAAAAACACAGTCATTGCGGTGCTTAGTAGAAGGAAGGACTGACATGTAATACATGGAGATGGATTCCCAAGGTCGATTAGGGGTAGGCAATAGAGTATAGAGGCCTTGCTTCTTGATGGATGGTTTGGCAATGGCGCAGGAAGTGCAGGATCGAATGTACTTCCCGATGTCTTGTCAAAGGTTTGGACAATACTAATACTTCTACAGTACTTCCATTGTTTTCTCGACCCCGAAATTCCCAGTGACCTGACTATAGTGCGTTTCCCAAATCATCTTGGCACACTCACTTGAAGGAACACAAAGGTGTACCATGTAACACAGTAGTATATCCTGGAGGTGAAATTTTGGAACTTGGTTTCCCTCCAAGAGTGTTTAGTATGTGTGGCTGAATTCTGGATCGCTCTTGTATAGAAGCATCTAATTAGAAGTCTTGTTCCCACAAGAGTTGAGCACGGTCAATATCGCCATGATCGATGGTTGGCTGAGGCAGTCTGGAACATTACTGGTGCTTCCCTTCTTGTACTTGATGTTCAAATGAAATTGTTGTAGATATGTAGACCACTTTTGATGGCGATCATTCTGTAACTTCCCTTATGTCTGCATGAATTGCGAGGGTCAGTGGTCTGTGTGGATGATCGTTTCCTTCCCCAAAATGTAATGCTTCCATTGTCGACAAGCCTGCATAAGGGAATACATCTCTTTGTCATAAGTGGGATATTTGTGTACAGTTTTAGACAGTGTCTCACTGTGATATGCCACTGGATTCCCTTGTTGAGTAAGGACTACCCCAATAGCATAGTCAGAGGCATCTGTCTTGATCTTAAATGGTTGTTGCAAGTATGGTAATGTGAGCACTAGGGCACAGCATAGGCAGTGTTTCAATTTTGCAAATGCCTTCTGTTCAGTTTTGGACCAAAATAATTTTTATCTCACTCCTCCCTTGGTGACTTCACTCAAGGGCCAAGTGATATGAGAGAATCCCAACATGAACCTGCGGTAGAAATTAGCAAGTCCCAGAAAGCTGTGAAGCTCTGTTAGAGTAGTTGGGGCTGGCCAATATCGAATGACTTGGATCTTGATTGGATCCACCTGTACCCAATAGTCATCAATAATGTATCCCAAATACTGAACCTGGGTCATGTCAAAAGTGCACTTGTCCAAATTGGCACACAACTTGTGTTGCTGCAATGTTTGGAGGACCTGTCGGATGTGGTGGAGGTGCTCTTCCCAAGTTTGGCTGAAGATCAGGATGTCATCCAAGTACACTACTACAAATGAGTTGGTGAATGGCCATAAGATGTCATCCATCAGTCTCATGAAGGTTCTAGGAGCATTCTCCAGCCCGAAATGCATGACCAACCATTCGAAAAGGCCCTCCTTGGCTTTGAAGGTAGTCTTCTACACATCAGTCGGTTGGATCGGTACCTAGTGATACCCAGACTTTAAGTCAATCTTGCTAAAATATTTCACCCCTTTAAGCTAGTCTAGGAGGTCATCAATATGTGGGATTAGGTACCTATTCCAGACAGTGATCTTGTTCAGCGCCTGATAGTCAATACAGAGTCTCCAAATCCCTTCCTTCTTCTGTACCAACACAATCGAGCTCCCACAAGGCGATGAACTTGGCTAGATGTGACCCTTCTGCAATAGCTCATGAATTTGCCTCTTCATTTCATCATTCTACAGAACACAACGATGATAGATCGATGCATTGGGTAGCAGCGTGCCTGGGATCAGAACGATGGGGTACTTGACCTGACAGTGGAGAGGCACCCCGGTGGGTGAGGTGAATATGTCCCGGTACTCCTCCACGATCTTGTCCATTTGTTGTTGTCGTGCGGAGGGGCCCTATCTGGAGGTAGTGGCAATGATCTTCTTCTTTCCCTAAGGGTGGATCATTAAGAAAACAAACTTCTTGGTTTTGGAAATGAGCCTACTGCATTGTTTTACAATAACCAAAGAGATAGCGGTAGGGGGTGGTACCTCTGGTATTCTGTACAAATTATTTCCCAACATACTAATAATAGTGCAAGGCCAAGACTCATACATAGAATGTAACTTCCATAAGTATGACTGACCTAACAATACATCACAAACATCAAGAGGAGCAATATCACACAATACCTCATTGGTGAAGGGCTTGATACTATAGGGAAGTCGGCACTACTAGCTGACACAGAGATCTCGTCCTTAGTGAAGCCACCTGATGGTATATGGCTATGGGTGTGCTATGGTTGGCAAACCCAACTGCTTCACCACCTGTACTGAAATTAGGTTCTTTTGGCTCCCACTATCAACAATGAACTATAGTGGGGAACCCTTTACCCACATCTGAGAGTGGAAAAGACGCTCCTTCTCCTCTAAATCTTCTGGTTCTTCCTTTTGGATCTTCGTGGTAGCAACAGTGGCATTGCGCTCTGCATCAATAATATTCTTCCCTTTGTAATTCCCCTTCTTAGGTTCTAATTCAGTGTCAGAATATGCATCTAATTCAGAAGCCTTTATCTCAGCCACTAGTGACTGCTTAGCCCGACACTCACTTGTGTTGTGAGTGGGGTTCTTATGGAACTCGCACCACTTTCCCTCTTCCTTCTTCGAATTTGGAGTTTTTCTCTTTGCTTGCGGATTTGCCAATTTTAATTGAGTCACCATGCCTTGGTTATGTGCTTGGTTCTGCTGTTTGGGGGCACCTTTCCCTTGCTTTTGATTCACAGATCCAAAGTCTCGCTTTTTCTGTTTTAATTTTTGCTCAATTTTGGCAGCATACCGATATGTCGTACCAAGCGAGGAGATGTAGAGGAAATCCATTTCCTCCTAAATGTATCTTTGAAGAAAACTACAGTACTTCAGAACCAAATGTTTCTCTGAATATTTGATACCCAACTTGGTGCACATGGTATGGAACAGATTCGTTAGCTCATGCACATCTTGATCTCTTTGCTATCGCAGCATAGTCCATTGGATCTACTTGTACTCATAGCTTCCCACCAGATAATATTGTCCATTTATGGAATCTCAGAAAGAATTCCAAGTGGGTATAGCCAAGAATAGAGAAGGTTCCTCCTCATCCTTTCTCTCACAGTAGGTTTCCCACCAGTCCTTGACATGGGGGGCTAGAGAAAACGTAATCTTTTCCCAGTCAGAAAAGTCATGAACCAAGAAATATCCTTCTAATAGATTCAACCATTTATCCACGGTGTCTGCATCTATTCGACCATCAAATATGGGAATGTTGAAGTTTACTTGTACCTTAAAAGGGGTTGCACCACCAAAGTGGCTGCTAGATGCAGATGCGCTGCCAGTGGGAAGTCGTTGAAGGATCTGGGCGAAGTTATTCATCATCGCATTCCTTTGTTTTTCAAGGGACTCCTTAAGCAACATTTTGATAGGATCCTCTGTGCCCTCATCTTTGTTTTCATCCCCCATGGGTGGCCTTCGGGAGTTGTGAGGCTTATCTTGCTAAGGTTTAACCAGATCGAGCCCTAACTCTTTATACCCCGCCCTCATTGGGGACATGTAAAGAAGGATCGAGAAAGAGCAGATTACTCTGATACCACTAATCTGGATTTATGCAGGAACACAACAGAATACACAAACAACCATAGAAACAAATATTTAGTGGAAATAACACTTCATTTCATTAATCAATAACTGAAACTTGTTTACATACAGAATGAAAATAAACTAGCTAGAGTGCTGGTAGCTTATCTCTGAGAAGAGATGTGGTGGCTACATGCCTCTAAACTCTATGTTACAATGAGGCTCGAAGGCCTATATATTATTGAGAAACAATGGAAACCCTACACATCCAAAAACCTAACCCTAGGAGGTGAAATGCCTTAATGTGGGCCCCGTTGGGTAACTTGGTACATCAATTTCCTGGGGTCGTAACTTTAGCATACTACCTTCGTTTTACGGGCATGATATATCGTTAGAAAGATATATTTAAGGACTACATCCATGGATGGAAAATATTGAGTCCTAAATGGACTCACATTTTCTCCACCATTCGATGCCAAAAAAACATCGTTTAGGGCCTCAAAACGACTCCGGAAGTTTCAGACCCGAAAAATGCCAAAAATAGTAAATTGTGCTACAATTAAGGAAACTAGAAAACTGAAAGAAACAATGGTGGGGGTCCAAGAAGAATATGTGGGTGGCCACCAATATCCTCCTAGTTCATTCCTCCCCCCTTACGAAGCAATGGTCCCCATTGTGTTGAGTTCCTCCATGAGATGAGGAAACTTCTGTTGAACTTGGTCCCTGGTTCCCTGGTGAAGGAGTTGGCATGGTTTGACAACTCGATATAGCTGGATTTTTTGCTAGCGAGTGTTCTTGATTTGTGTGTCCGTAATTCGATCAGTTGTGGCTTGTTCCATACAGTCGGGATTTAACTCTGTTGGTGTGAGTTGTGCTGCCACATCTGATGTGTCCAGTAGAGGTGGAAAGTAGGGCCGAAGGAGGTCCACATTGAACACTGAGTGCAGACCAAGGAATGGTGGAATACTGAGCTCGAAGGCATTGTCTTGGACAAGCTTGGTGATGGTGTATGGCCATATTGAAGTGGGCGAAGCTTGCTGGTGGGTCCAGCGAGGCGCTCCTTCTGCATCCACACTTTGTTTCCCACCTGGAAGTTGTGTTGCACCCGATGCTAATCATGTCGCTGCTTGTACTTAGCATTGGATCTATCCAATATGTCATGATCCTATTGGAGAATGTGCTGAATGCGCTCAACAAAATTTTTTTCCTTGGAAACTTAAGACTGGATATGAGCTGAATCAGCCTGAGTAGCTGCAAATGGCATGGCTACGTCAGTGGAACATAGTGGCTAGAATCCCAAGCCCACCTAAAAGGGACTGTGGTTGGTTGAGTTGTGGAGGGCCCGGTTATATCTGTGCTATACATAGGGAAGGCTCTCATCCTATGTGCATGGATGCTTTGAGTTGTACATGCACAAAATGTGTATGATCATCTTGTTGATGACCTCTATCTGACCATCAGTGTGGGGATGGAAAGTTGTGGACTTTGTGAGTTTTGTGTCTAGCATTAACCATAGGCTAGAACTAAATGTAATAAGGAACCTGCTGTCCCAGTATGATATTATAGGCTATGGGATCCCAAATTGTACCCACACTCATTCAAAGAAGAGTTTAGTAGTGGCTTCTGCTGTGATGTTCTTCTTGCAGGCTGCCATTATGGTCATCTTTGACCCTAATGGCCAATTTTCAAAATGATCATATTGAAACAAAAATAGTACCATGTTGAATATCTCATCAAGCCGATTCCAACGGTGCAAACGACGTGTCAAACGGACTCCGGATGCAAAAGATATTGCGTTTTGAAGTTTGGCCCCAACAGGGAAAATTTTGGTTGAAGTGCCACATGGCACTCCCTCAAGCTGCCACGTGATAGTCAAAAAGTGCATTCTGCTGACATGGAATGATGATGTGGCATGATTACATGGCATTCTAAATGGCATGATGATGTGGTATAATGACATGGCATGCTGATGTGGCATAATGATGTGGCATGGTGACATGGCATGATGAAGTGGCATGATGACTAGCATGCATGCATTTGTGCTTGAAATGAGTTTTAGGAAATTCATGCATTTACTCGTGAGAAATTGTAAAATGATTAATATTTGAAGTGAGTGGAAAAATTACTCACATATTAGTCATTTATTTTATTCCCTAAGTTGTTATGAAGTTAATGCATGGTTGTAACCAAAAAAAAACATGCCATATTTGTAAAGAAGTTGTAGCAAGTTGGTTTATGGTTGAAAAAACAACATGCTATTTAAAAAATGGATTTTGTTATGTAATGGATTATTGTTGGATTTTGTAAATGTCATTATGGGGACGTAACTAAATGTGAAAACCCATGGGCATGTGGGCATGAACCATATTTTTGGTTTATGTTCTACTTCTTCTAATTGTTCCTTGATCTGAGAAACCTTTGTGAAGTAAGACTGGATGGTCTCTGCATTCTAGACCTTCACATTCTTCAGTTGATTCCTCAGAGTCATCTTCCAATTTATGTTCTTCCCTTCAAACAATTTGGTTAGGGCATCAAACATAGCTTTAGGTGTCTTGAGAGAGGACACCTGTGGGATAAGGTGATCCTTGATAGAATCAACAATGATCCTCTTTGCCATAAGCAACTTCTTCTTATGCAATGCCTTACCGTCATCTGCCTCTGGAACTGGAACCTCCTCATGGATGTAGGAGTCCAACTTATTTTCTTCCAGGACCAGGGAGATCCTATACTTCCAGGCTCGGAAGTTATCAGCTCCCTCAAGCTTTTCATCAAGATTGGTATGATGAGACATCTTAATTGAGAACCTCAAATGGAAATACAAAATATTTAGATCTTACCAGGTCAAGATGTCGGATCTGGATTTGGAGCTGAAATCGTGCAGTGTTGGATTAGGAGAAAATTAGGTTTTTTCTTTTCTGGAGTTCTATCCACCTAATTCCCTTGAAATTTATCCCTAACTTTGATTTTGGGGAGGAGATCAATCCAGGCCTGGGCTCACTGAAAAATTCCTCTTTTGTGAAAATCCCTAATTTCCGGCAGTAGTGTCGGGTCCGAAATTGAAAAACCTCAAAATTGGATTCTTCTTCAACAAAAAGATGCGCCCTAAGAAGGAGAGTTATTCCACCTTACTTTTGCTGACAATCCATGGAGGAAGATCCACAAACTAGGAATCCCTAGTTCCCGCAGCTGCACAGTTTCTTCTTCTCAAGTTAGCTCTGATACCATGTTAGTTTTTCAACATTAAGCTAGCATTATTAGGATCTTTAACTGAGATAATAACAACCACAACAATCAAATACAAGAGACAATGAACACAATTTTTTTCCTCGGGGAAACCATAAATGGAGAAAACCCCGCAACTTCCTCAGAGATAGAATCAGAACCAAAATAAAAAAGCCCAAAACAATTAGTGATCTCCCGATAGCAGTAACCTTCTTCCTATCTAGCCCTAGTGTCTTCTCCTTCCTCAACTATTTGCTACACTTAAGTGTGTATGTGATGTGTGCTAAATAGAGAGTCAAGCTCTCTATTTATACTAATCCCGGCATGACTAAAAATATACTAGGGCTGACCTCTCTAGGAGAGTCTAATAACCCTAGTGCCCTGGAATTGCGGGGACTTTAACCCTTAGACAATAGGAGGGTTACCCAAAATGACTTGACATGACTTGTTTACATTATAGATCCTCCTGATTACATTATAGGAACAGTTGGTTTGGATTTTAAGAACATAAACCAAAAATATGGTTCATGCCCACATGCCCATGGGTTTTCACATTTAGTTACTTCCCCATAACGAAATTTACAAAATCCAACAATAATCCATTACATAACAAAATCCAACAATAATCCATTACATAACAAAATCCCTTTTTTAAATAGCATGTTGGTTTTTCAACCATAAACCAACTTGTTCCAACTTCTTTACAAATATGGCATGTTTGTTTTTGGTTACAACCATGCATTAACTTCATAACAACTCAAAGAATAAAATAAATGAGTAATATGTGAGTAATTTTTCCACTTACTTCAAATATTAATCATTTTACAATTTCTCATGAGTAAATGCATGAATGTCCTAAAACTCATTTCAAGCACAAATGCATGCATGCTAGTCATCATGCCATGTCACCATGCCACATCATCATGCCATGTCATCATGCCACATCAGCATGCCATTTAGCATGCCATGTCATCATGCCACATCATCATGCCATGTCAGCATAATGCACTTTTTGACTACCACATGGAAGCTTGAGGGAGTGTCGCGTGGCACTTTAGCCAAAATTTTCCTTGTTGGGGCCAAACTTCAAAACGCAATATCTTTTATCCGGATTCTGTTTGACACGCTGTTTGAACCATTGGAATTGGCTTGACGAGCTCTTTGACATGGTACTATTTTTGTTGCAATATGATGATTTTGAAAATTGGCCTTTTTAGATCCCCTGGTGGGTGAGGTGAATATGTCTCGGTACTCCTCCATGATATTGTCCATTTGTTGTTGTCGTGCGGAGGGGCCCTGTTTGGAGGTTGTGTCAATGATCTTGCTCTTTCCTTGAGGGCATATCATCAAGAAAACACACTTCCTGGTTTGGAAATGAGCTTACTGCATTGTTTTGTAGTAACCAAAGAGATAGAGGTAGGGGATGGTACCTCTAGTATTCTGTACCAATTATTTCCCAACGTAATAATAACAGTATGAGGCTGAGACTCATACACAACATGTCGCTTCCATAATTATGGTTGACCTAACAATACATCAAAAACATCAATAGGATCAATATCACACAATACCTCATCCGTGAAGGGCTTGATGTTGTAGGGAAGTTGGCACTGCTGGCTGACACGGAGAGCTTGTCCTTGGTGAAGCCAGCTGATGGTGTACAACTGCGGGTGTGATGTGGTTGGAAAAACCAAACACTTCATGACCTCTACTAAAATAAAGTTCTCTTGGCTCCCACTATTGACAATGAACTGTAGCGAGGAACCCTTTACCCACATCTGGGAGTGGAAAAGATGCTCCTTCTCCTCTGAATCTTCTGGTTCTTCCTTTTGGATATTCATGGTGGCAATGGTGGCATTGGGATCTACATCGATAATATTCTTCCCTTTGTCATTTCCCTTCTCAGATTCTGATTCAGTGTCAGAGTATTCATTTGATTCAGAATCTTTTATCTCAACCACTAGTGACTTCTTAGCACGACACTCACTTGTGTTGTGAGTGGGGTTCTTATGGAACTCGCGCCACTTTCCCGCTTCCTTCTTTGGATTTGGACTGTTGCTATTTGCTTGCATATTTGGCAAGTTTTCTTGAGTCTCCATGCCTTGCCTGTGTCCTTGCTTCTGCGGTTTGGGGGCATCTTTTCCTTGCTTTTGATTCGCAGATCCAAAGTCTTGCTCTTTCTATTTGAATTTTTGCTCAATTTTCACAGCGTATCGATATGCTGTACCAAGTGAGGAGATGTCGAGGAAATCCATTTCCTCCTGAATGTATCTATGAAGACAACTACGGTACTTCAGCACCAAATGTTTCTCTAAATCTTTGATACCCAACTTGGTGCACATGGTATGGAATAGATTCGGCAGCTCATGCACATCTTGATCTCTTTGCTGCTGCAGTGTAGTCCATTGGATGTACTTGTCCTTATAACATCTTGAAAATAATTCCAAGTGATCCGATCCTGGGGCGAGCCCGGAAACTCATCGAACCCACTCGAAACAATCGGGACCAATAGGATCATTTTTCTGACGTTAGTGCAAGTGAACATGAGCATAATATGTGTGTAACATAGAATCATCCACATGAAAATGAAAAATCATTCAAGCACATTAGAGACACGATTTGATTACGGAGTTCACCAGATCTCCTAGCTACGTCTCCGGGCCTACTCCAAAATAGAGTGACCAATCCATTGCAAAGATGCAAAAATACATAAGATACATCACAACGGATTCACCTGCAAAGTCTTCATCATCTGTTCGTCTCTATTGCCGCACCATAACTGCCTCTGGTGGGTCACATAAGTGCACAAGCTATAGGACTCAATCGAAGACTGTAGAAATCAAGCAAGCAAATTCCTGCCTCCTTTGTCTTGAGAAGTTTCCAAACTTGGACATGAAGATATTTTCCCAATGTAGCCAATAACACTCTTTCAACTGACTCTATGAGCCATGAACCTTGAGTGGATCAAAGACTTGCATAATGTTGCAAATCACACTCTTTCAACTGACTCTACGAGCCATGAACCTTGAGCTACGCCACATGATCTTCTACAGGATAGTCTCAATAGACGAAAATATGTTTGCATGACAAGTGCATCAATAAAACCAAAGTCACACTCTTACCAACCAATCCCTTCACCTTTGTCCTTCGGGATGAGAGTGTAGATGGTCCCTACATGCCTTCAAATGCAAATTGAAATGTTTCCTCCTGGAACTGACTCTGCTTATTTGTCTCCTATGCTGGATCACCTTCGGACATGATGGAGCCATGATTTCTCTCTAAGCTGGAACTACAAGGTTGGATCCTCTCCATGAGCTTCTCCAATGGAGACCCCCAATGGGGCCTCTCAGATGCTTGCTTCCTCTATGGGCTACATCTCTCCAAACTTGAGCTCCCTTCAAATGCACATGACAAGTGCTTAAATAAGAGAAGCTACTCTTGGTGGCATGATACATGTGATTCTCCAAATTGGGATTAGTTACAAATTGGTTTGGCTTTTAAGAACATAAACCAAAAATATGGTTCATGCCCACATGCCCATGGGTTTTCACATTTAGTTACTTCCCCATAATGACATTTATAAAATCCAACAATAATCCATTACACAACAAAATCCCTTTTTTAAATAGCATGTTGGTTTTTCAACCATAAACCAACTTGTTACAACTTCTTTACAAATATGGCATGTTTGTTTTTTGTTACAACCATGCATTAACTTCATAACAACTCAAGGAATAAAATAAATGAGTAATATGTGAGTAATTTTTCCACTCACTTCAAATATTAATCATTTTACAATTTCTCACGAGTAAATGCATGAATGTCCTAAAACTCATTTCAAGAACAAATGCATGCATGCTAGTCATCATGCCACTTCATCATGCCATGTCACCATGCCACATCATCATGCCATGTCATCATGACACATCAGCATGCCATGTCATCATACCACATCATCATGACATTTAGCATGCCATTTCATCATGCCATGTCAGCAAAATGCACTTTTTGACTACCACGTGCCAGCTTGAGGGAGTGCCAGATGGCACTTCAGCCAAAATTTTCCTTGCTGGGGCCAAACTTCAAAATGCAATATCTTTTGCATCTGGAGTCTGTTTGACACACCGTTTGCACCGTTGGAATCAGGTGGACAAGCTCTTCGACATGGTACTATTTTTGTTGCAATATGATGATTTTGAAAATTGGCCTTTTTAGATCCTCCCAGATCAACCCACCTATTCATCTTGGACCCCCACCATTGTTTCTTTCAGTTTTCTAGTTTCCTTAATTGTAGCACAATTTACTATTTTTGGCAGTTTTTGGGTCCTAAAATTCTAAAGCCGTTTCGAGGCCCTAAACGACGTTTTTTGGCATCGAATGGTCGGGAGAATATGAGTCCATTTTGAACTCAATATTTACCATTTATAGATGTATTCTTTAAATAGATCTTTCTAACAATATATCATGCGCGTCAAATGGACGTAGTATGCTAAAGTTACGACCCCAGGAAATTGATGTACCAAGCTACCCAATGGGGCCCACATTAAGGCGTTTCACCTCCTAGGGTAGGTTTTTGGATGTGTAGGGTTTCCATTGTTTCTCAATAATATATAGGCCTTCGAGCCTCATTGTAACACATAGTTTAGAGGCATGTAGCTGCCACATCTCTTCTCAGAGATAAGCTACCAGCACTCTATCTAGTTTATTTCCATTCTGTATGTAAACAAGTTTGAGTTATTGATTAATGAAATGAAGTGTTATTTCCACTGCATATTTTTTTCTATGGTTGTTTGTGTATTCTATTGTGTTCCTGCATAAATCTGGATCAGTGGTATCATAGCAATATTCTCTCTCTCGATCCTTCTTTGCATGTCCCCAATGAGGGCGATGTATAAAGAGTTAGGGCTCGATCTAGTTAAACATTTGCAATATCAGCCTTGCACATCCCAAACGCCACCCATGGGGGACGAAAACAAAGACGAGGGCATAGAATATCCTATCAAAATGTTGCTTAAGGAGACCCTTGAAAAACTAAGGAACGTTATGATGGATAAATTCACCCAGATCCTTCAACGACTTCCCACTGGTGGTGCATCTGCATCTAGCAGCCACTCTAGAGGTGCAACCACTTTTAAGGTACAAGTAAACCTCGACATTCCCATATTTGATGGTCGAATAGATGCAGATGCTGTAGATAAATGGTTGAATCTATTAGAAGGATATTTCTCTATTCATGACTTTTATGACCAGGAAAATATTACTTTTTCTCTACTCAAAGCTGCCCCCCATGTCAAGGACTGGTGGGAAACCTATTGTGAGAGAAAGGATGAGGAGGAACTCTCTCTGTTCTCGGCCGTACCCACTTGGTGATCCGGGAGGATCTAAAAAGGCCAATTTTCAAAATCATCATATTGCACAAAAATAGTACCATGTTGGAAGATCTCGTCAAGCCAATTCCAATGGTGCAAACGGCGTGTCAAACGGACTCCGGATGCAAAAGATATTGCGTTTTGAAGTTTGGCCCCAACAAGAAAATTTTTGGTTGAAGTGCCACGTAGCACTCCCTCAAGCTGGCACGTGGTAGTCAAAAAGTGAATTCTACTGACATGGCATGATGATGTGGCATGATTACATGGCATGCTAAATTGCATGATGATGTGGCATGATGACATGGCATGCTGTTGTGGCATGATGACATGGCATGATGAAGTGGCATGATGACTAGCATGCATGCATTTGTGCTTGAAATAAGTTTTAGGACATTCATGCATTTACTCATGAGAAATTGTAAAATGATTAATATTTGAAGTGAGTGGAAAAATTACTCACATATTACTCATTTATTTTATTCCTTGAGTTGTTATGAAGTTAATGCATGGTTGTAACCAAAAACAAACATGCCATATTTGTAAAGAAATTGTAACAAGTTGGTTTATGGTTGAAAAACCAACATGCTATTTAAAAATGGGATTTTGTTATGTAATGGATTATTGTTGGATTTTGTAAATGTCATTATGGGGAAGTAACTAATGTGAAAACCCATGGGCATGTGGGCATGAACCATATTTTTGGCTTATGTTCTTAAAGGCCAAACCAATTTGTAACTAATCCCAATTTGGAGAATCACATGTATCATGCCACCAAGAGTAGCTTCTCCTATTTAAGAACTTTTCATGTGCATTTGAAGGGAGCTCAAGTTTGGAGAGATGTATCCCATAGAGGAAGCAAGCATATTAGAGGCCCCATTGGGGGTCTCCATTGGAGAAGCTCATGGAGAGGCTCCAACCTTGTAGTTCCAGCTCAGAGAGCAAGCATGGCTCCATCATGTCCAAAGGTGATCCAGTGTAAGAGACAAAGAAGCAAAGTCAGTTCGAGGAGGCAACATTTCAATTTGCATTTGAAGGAAAGTAGCGACCATCTACACTCTCATCCCAAAGGACAAAGGTTAAGGGATTGGTTGGTAAGAGTTTGACTTTGGTTTTATTGATGCACTTGTCATGCAAACATATTGTCGTCTATTGACACTACCCTGTAGAAGATCATGTGGTGTAGCTCGAGGTTCGTGGCTCATAGAGTCAGTTGGAAGAGTGTGATTTGCAACATTAAGCAAGTCTTTGATCCGCTCGAGGTTCGTGGCTCATAGAGTTAGTTGAAAGAGTGTGATTGGATACATTGGGAAAATATCTTCATGTCCAAGTTTGGCAACTTCTCGAGGCAAAGGAGGTAGGCATTTGCTTGCTTGATTTCTGCAGTCTTCAATTGAGTCCTATATCTTGTGCACTTATGTGACCCATCATAGGTAGTTGTGGTGTGGTGGTAGAGATGAACAGATGATGAAGACTCTCCAGGTGAATCCGTTGTGATGTATTTTATGTATTTGTGGATCTTTGCAATGGATTGGTCACTCTATTTTGGAGTAGGCCTGAAGACGTAGCCAGGAGATCTGGTGAAATATGTAATCAAATCATGTCCCTAATGTGCTTGAATGATTTTTCATTTTCATGTGGATGATTCTATGTTACACACTTATATTATGCTCATGTTCACTTGCACTAACGTCAGAAAAACGATCCTATTGGTCCCGATTGTTTCGAGCGGTTTCGATGACTATCCAGGGTCTCCCCCCGGGATCATATCATAGGTGGCCACCAATATCCTCCTAGCACATCAACACATCTGGTCACGCCATCATCATTGAATCATCATCGTCGCTGCTACCATAATCCTCATCTTGTTGATCATTGAATATAGACATCTATCATATCTATTCATCATATGAATTTTCTACAGAGCCAACTGTATTTCATGCTAGGTGTATGCCTTGTCCTTATCTAGGCCTTCATCATATCCATGACAAATCCATCGTGTAGGTACATCCCAACACCATACTTTACGTTTCCACTAAAATCACCTGCGTCTTCTACATCATCTCGTCATATCCCGATCATCTCATCATCACACATGAAGGACATCCCAGATGCATATCATAGAGCACCTGTGTTCTACCAACATAGGAGCACGCAAGGACTCATTACGTCTCAATGACGACTTGCATCTACCACTATGTGAGAATCACCTAGGAGCACACCAAGTGCATTGTGTGTTGATGTATTTGTAACTTCGGAATGTATTAATCTATGTATCTTATGTCTTGTAACTCGATGTTTATTCTGGGATGTATCTATTATGTAATTGAGTCATGTTGTCATGCCCTGATGTTCTAACCAGGAGGATCTATAATGTAAACAAGTCATGTCAAGTCATTGTGGGTAACCCTCCTATTGTCTAAGGGTTAAAGTCCCCGCAATTCCAGGGCACTAGGGTTATTATACTATCCTAGAGAGGTCGGCCCTAGTAGGGTTTTAGTCATGCCAGGATTAGTATAAATAGAGAGCTTGACTCTCTATTTAGAACACATCACATACACACTTAAGTGTAGCACATAGTTGAGGAAGGAGAAGACACTAGGGATATATAGGAAGAAGGTTACTGCTGTCGGGAGATCACTAACTGTTTTGGGCTTTTTTATTTTGGTTCTGATTCTATCTCTAAGGAAGTTGTGGGGTTTTCTCCATTTACGGTTTCCCTGAGGAAAAAAATTGTGTTCATTCTCTCTTGTATTTGATTGATGTGGTTGTTATTCTCTCAGTTAAAGATCCTAATAATGCCAGCTTAATGTTGAAAAACTAACATGGTATCAGAGCTAACCTGAGAAGAAGACACTTTGTAGTTGCAAGAACTAGGGCTTCCTAGTTTGTGGATCTTCCTCCATGGATTCTCAGCAAAATTAAGGTGGAATAACTCTCCTCCTTAGGGCACATCTTTCTGTCGAAGCAGAATCCAATTTTGAGGTTTTTCAGTTTTGGACCCAACACTACTGCCGGAAATTAGGGCTTTTCACAAAAGAAGAATTTTTCAGTGAGCCCAGGTCTGGATTGATCTCCTCCCCAAAATCAAAGTTAGGGATAAATTTCAAGGGAATTGGGTGGACAGAACTCCAAAAAAGAAAAACCCTAATTTGCTCCCAATCCAACACTGCAGGATTTCAGCTCCAAATCCAGATCTGACATCTTGACCTGTTAAGATCTAAATCTTTTGTATTTCCATTTGATGTTCTCAATTAAGATATATCATCATACAAATCTTGATGAAAATCTTGAGGGAGCTGATAACTTCTGAGCTTGGAAGTATAGGATCTCCCTGGTCCTGGAAGAAAATGAGTTGGACTCCTACATCCATGAGGAGGTTCCAATTCCAGAGGGAGATGACGCTAAGGAATTGCATAAGAAGAAGTTGGTTATGGCAAAGAGGATCATTGTTGATTCTATCAATGATCACCTTATCCCACAGGTGTCCTCTCTCAAGACACCTAAAGCTATGTTTGATGCCCTAACCAAATTGTTTGAAGGGAAGAACATAAACCAAAAGATGACTCTAAGGAATCAATTGAAGAATGTGAATATCTAGAATGCAGAGACCATCCAGTCTTACTTCACAAAGGTTTCTTAGATCAAGGAACAATTAGAAGCAGTAGATGAAGAAGTGGTGAATGCAAAAATTGTGATGACCATCTTGAATGGTCTCCCTCGAACATGGGACTCTTTCATTCAAAGGATCTATGCTAGAAAGAAGTTATTCAAGTTAATTCGACTGTGGGAAGAATGTTCTCAAGAAGAAGCTTATATATCAGCTCGAGAAGAGAAGATGGGAAGTGAAGATCAAGCTCTCACAGTACAATCCAAGAAATCAAGATCCAGCCATCACAGAAGTAAGTATTCTAATCATAGGAATAACTCTAGAAAGCCTAGAGATAGGTCTAAGTACATTTGCTATACATGTGATGAAAAATGACACTTTGATAGAGATTGTCCTAAGAACAAAAGTAGCTCTCACAAGAAGAAGGGAAACGAAAGAAGACATCATTCTCATGCTGTATAGGATGATGAACCTTCATCAAAGAGAACTAGATATGAAAGTGAAGATTATTCAAGCGAGGGTGAATATGTTTTGATCTCTGCTCTCACGGGAAACATTAATCATGGAAGTGATGATTGGATTATAGATAGTGGGGATTCCAAACATATGACTGGATTCTAATAATCCTTTGTGAAACTTTCATAACACGAATCACCTCACAAGGTGAAGCTAGGAGATGACTACCAATATCCAATAAAAGGTAGGGAGGAATCTTCATATAAGCCAGACTCTGGAAAGTCTATAACAATGAAGGAATTGTTGTTTGTGCCAGGACTCAAGAAGAACCTTCTCTCCATATAAGCATTGGATGTAAAATGAATGAGGATTGCATTCATAGATGGTCAAGTCATCATGTGGCCAAAATGAAAGACTATTGATTATGCAATAGTGATTGGTGAACAAGAAGGAGGTTTGTACAAATTGAAGGGCCATCCAGAATAAGCCTTGGTCCATGACACAATAGAGGCAAGTGAAATTTGGCATAGAAGGCTTGCACATGTGCATTACAGAGCATGACCTCTTGCAAGCAAAGGTGTTGAAGGTCTTCCAAAAATACAAGCAAAACATGATAGGGTCTGCAAAGGATGTACGAAAGGAAAGAACACAAAGAAGACATTTCCAAGTGGCGAAAGAAAAGCAAAAGGAATCTTGGAAATCATCCACTCCGATGTATGCGGTCCTATGTCATCAAGATCACTAAGCGGGTATGCATATTATGTTTCTTTCACTGATGATTTTTCTAGGAAAACATGGGTTTACTTCATGAATAACAAAGACGAAGTATTTAGCAAGTTCAAGGAATTCAAAGCCTTGATCGAGAATCACACTGAAAAGAAGATCAAGACCTTTCGATCAAATAATGGAGAAGAATTCACTTCGAATGAATTCAAAGAGCTATGTAAAGAATCAGGGATTAAGAGGGAGTTTTCCACCCCTTATAATCCACAATAGAATGGGATTGTAGAATGGAAGAACAGAACTATCATGGGAGCTGCAAGAGCTATGCTTCATGATCAAGATCTTCCTATGCATCTTTGGGTTGAAGCTACCAGAACAATGGTGTATGTACAGAACCATACTCCACATAGAGTACTCAAGAACAATACTCCTAAAGAAGTATTCTCCAGCAAGAAACCAGAAGTCATCCATCTCAAAATATTTGGTTGTCCTGTGTACATACACATTCTGAAAGAGAAGAGAACAAAATTAGACCCTTCAGGAAAGAAGGGTAAATTTGTGGGATACTCTGAAATCTCGAAGGATTACAAAATATATTTCCCAGGATACAAGAATATTGACATCAGCAGGGATGTGACATTTGATGAAGACACAACTTACAACAAATACAGAAAGAGACCTGCTAAAGAACCTGAAGAAGCATAAGCACCCAGAATTCATGATACAACCATGAACGAAGAAACTAAAGAAGAAGATCAAGAACTTTAAGAACCACAAAGACCTGTAGATCCACCTCTAGAGAAGAATCCTCATAAGAGGAAACCTGCTTGGGTACGTGAAATTATCCAAGGTGCGGAAAGATATGGGGATCCAGAAGAGAGTCACAGAGAAAGAAAGAGGAACAGATCCTACCCCAAGTATGTAGCTTTACTATGTGATTTCATTGATAAAGAACCTTCCAGTTATGAAGAATTAGCAGAACGGAAAGAATGGAAAGATGCTATGATCAAAGAATACCAATTGATCATGAAGAATGATGTTTGGGATGTTGTACCAAGACCAAAAGGGAAGTGAGTTGTAACTTCCAAATGGATCTACAAGATCAAGCATGATGCAAACACTAGCATTTAAAAATATAAAGCAAGATTTGTGGCTCGGGGTTTCTCTCAGAAAGAAGGAATAGATTGTGAAGAAACCTTTGCACTTGTAGCAAGATACACTTCCATCAGATTAGTACTAGCTCCAGCTACAATGATGAAATGGAAGATACACCAAATGGATGTCAAGACTGCCTTCTTGAATGGTGTAGTAGAAGAGGAAATGTATGTAGAACAACCACTCGGTTTTGAGACACATGACAGAGAGTCTCATGTATGTAGATTGAAGAAAGCTTTGTATGGTTTGAAACGGGCACCCAGGACTTGGTACGGCAGAATTGACAACTTTCTATCTAGTTTGGGCTTTACCAAAAGTAAAGTAGATTCCAAGATTTACTACAAGGTTGAAGATAGAAACCCAGTGATGCTCCTACTATATGTAGATGATATATTTGTAACAGGTATGGATGGGTTTATTGCTGATAAGAAGAGAAATCTTGCTGCCGAGTTTGAAATGAAGAACTTGGGTATGATGCATTATTTTATAGGCATGGAGGTGTGGCAGAGTGTAGATGGAATATTTCTTGGACAAGAGAAGTATGTAGTAGAGATCCTAAAGAGGTTTGGGATGATGGACTGGAAAGCCATGGCCACACCTATGGCATCGAACCTGAAGCTATTGAGTGATGCTTCATCAGAGTCAGTTGATGCTACAATGCATCATCAGATGATTGGGTCCTTGATGTACCTAATGAACATGAGACTAGACATTTGCTTTGCTGTGAACACCTTGAGCCAGTTCTTGACAGATCCGAGAAATGTTCACTTGATTGCTGCAAAGCATATTCTGAGGTACCTGAGGGGTACAATTGATTATGGGATCAAGTATGAAGTGAATCAAAAGATTAACCTGGAGGTTTATGTTGATTCAGATTGGGCAGGAAGTGCCATTGATAGGAAGAGCACTTCAGGATGTTGCTTTAGTATGGGATCAGGTGTGATCTCTTGGTTTAGTAGAAAGCAATCCTATGTGGCACTGAGTATAGCTGAAGTAGAGTATGTCATAGCTTGTTCATCTAGTTGTGAGGCGATATGGTTGAGGAAGCTACTATCTGATATATTTGATCTCCAGTTGGATGCTACTTGTATACATTGTGAAAACTAGAGTTGCGTGAAGTTGTCAAATAATCTAGGGTTCCATGACAAGTCGAAGCATATCGAAATCAAGTATCACTATATCAGGGATATGGTGTAGAGCAAAGCAGTGAAGCTCCGGTATGTTGCAATGGAGGAACAGATAGCTGATGTATTGACGAAGCCATTGGCTAGGGTGAATTTTGAGTACTCCAGGGATAAGCTTGGTGTTCTCCAGATCGAGGTTTCCTCCAAGGGAAAGTGATGAGACCCATAGCCATTTTGACAAGGTGAGAGGATTGGTTCCTTCCATGGTCAGATGTAAGGACTGAGCCATTCTATCACGATCAAAGGATTTAGGTTCCTTCCATGTCAGATATGAGTTCTATTGCCATTCTAGGAATGGAGGTGCCTGGTCAGTTACCAGGAAAACCTAGTCTAGGACTGAGAAGCCATTCTGATGTGATAGAGGGATGTGTTCCCACTTGATCAAATGCAAGGGATGAACCATTCTGTCATGGATAAAGGATTAAGTCCCTCCCATGTCAGATGTGAGTGTTGGATATTCTAACAAGTATGTTAGATGTAAGGGCAACTGCTATTCTAGGAATGGAGGCACCTGGTCAGTTACCAGGTATCTCAGTCTAGGACTAGGTGACATTCTAATGTGATGGTAGGATTAGTTACTCCATGATTAGATGTGAGTGCATGCCCTTTTCGACGCGGTGCTCTCAAGCAAGGTTGGATTGTAAGTGCAGAACCCTTTCAGATGCGGTGCTCTCGAGCATGGTCAGATTGTAACTACTGATCCTTTTCGATGCGGTGCTTTCGAGCATGGTAGACTGTAAGTGCTGTGCCTTTCTAATAGGATGTGGTTGGATGTAAGTGCAGAGCCCTTCTAATGCGGTGTGCTTGCACATGGTCAGATATAAGTGCTGAGACATTTTGGCGCGATGTGTTTACACATGGTCAGATGTGAGTGCTAGGCCTTTCTGACAGGATGAGGTCAGATGTGAGTGCTAGGTGTGCCTTTCTGACAAGATGAGGTCATATGTAAGAGCTAGGTGGGACATTTTGACTTAAGTTTCATATATAAGCACTAATGAAGACCTGCATGAAGGGTAGGCCTATAGGATTGACTCTGTAGAACTTCATGTGATGAGAAGAATCGAGATAACACCATTATGAGATAACATATGATGATCCAGACTTGTTGATGATCCAGATCAAGTGATCCAAATGTGATGATCCAGACTTGATGATGATCTAGTTGTGATGATGATCCAGATCAAGTAATCTAGATGTGATGATGATCCAGACTTGATGACGATCTAGATCGAGTGATGATCCAATAGTAATGAGCCAGTAGTCATGATGATGTAGATCCCGTGATGAAGAAGACTTGAAGAAGAAGATGACTTGAAGACTCGAAGACGAAGAAGATGAATATGCGAGATGATCCAGTTGATGCAGAGAAGAATACCAGTGCTGAAAATTGTGTCAAAAGAATACCTTCCTAGTTAAGAGGGAGTGTTGATGTATTTGTAACTTTGGAATGTATTCATAAATGTATCTTGTGTCTTGTAACTTGATGTATCTATTATGTAATTGAGTCATGTTGCCATGCCCTGATGTTCCGATCGGGAGGATCTATAATGTAAACAAGTCATGTCAAGTCATTATGGGTAACCCTCCTATTGTCTAAGGGTTAAAGTACCCATAGTTCTGGGGCATTAGGGTTATTAGACTCTCCTAGAGAGGTCAGCCCTAGTAGGGTTTTAGTCATGCCAGGATTACTATAAATAGAGAGTTGGACTCTCTATTTAGCACACATCACATACACACTCAAGTGTAGCGCATAGTTGAGGAAGGAGAAGACACTGGGGCTAGATAAGAAGAAGGTTACTGCTGTCGGGAGATCACTTACTATTTTGGGCTTTTCTATTTTGGTGTTGATTCTATCTCTGAGGAAGTTGTGAGGTTTTCTCCATTTATGGTTTCCCCGAGGAAAAACACTGTGTTCATTGTCTCTTGTGTTTGATTGTCGTGCTTGTTATTCTCTTAGTTAAAGATTCTAATAATGTTAGCTTAATGTTGAAAAACTAACATTATGTCTCTCCATGGTCAACCCACATTATACAAACATAGGTGTTATACCAAAATCCTGTCACCACCATGTGATAAGACCTTTGACTTACATACTTTCCCTTAATCCCAGCACTTGGAGTGGAAACCCATGTTGTTTGTCAATTCTACATAAAAATACTCAGTACTGCGCTTTCCCTATGAACCTTGAGTGATACCTTGCTCACACTGACTTCAATTTGTTTTCCATAAGCGGTGCCACTTCCTATGGCCCTTGGTCCATAAGTGTTTTTCATCTTAATCGCTCTATCATAAGAGGAGAAAAGAGGTACCCTGGGTAAAATGGGAAAAAAAGAAGTTTCTCAAGGATTCTAGATCATGAGCCTCGTGTCCTCCCTTATCCCTATCATTGTGGGTTAGTTTATCTCGAGATCCCCCATAATAGGATCTTAGAGGCCACCTCATCCACAAATATCTCAACCATTCCTATCCATTGAGCCTTATAAATACAAGCTCATGTCCATGGTTGAGGGGGAGAACTGTAGAGGTATTGTTATGTTGTTGGATTGACCACTTGGCCCAAGCCATTGGAGAGCATAGAGAGAAAGGTTGGAGCTTATGGGGATGAAGTGTTTGTCTCATGGAGATGCATGCCAACACTAAGGATTAATTGGTTGTTAACTTCTCCATTCATCTTAATGCAAAGCTGATTTCCATCCCACATTACTGTTGTTCTGATTTCACATGTACATGTTGTTATATTCCTTAGTCACTAACATGGATAAGTAGATTACATTCTGGTAGCTTTCATGTGTTTCAATGTTTGATCTGATTGCAGGTACACATGTTCACTATCGAAGTGGCATTCCAGGTGTCTACGACATCTAGGGATGGTCTTCATCCTTTGTCGTTCACTCATTTGTTCTGGATCTGAACCATTCATACCAAAGGAACAACTTATGTCCATAGAAAGTGAAATATTCCTGGTTACAAATCTGGTGAATCCACTAGGGATTAGATACATATAATAGTTGATATGATCTTCCTCAGTTCTTCAAACTCTTGTCCGAATCCGGGCTCCATCTCCAACTCTCTTCAGTCAGATCTGCTATCTGACTCAGTGTAGTTTGGTGTGAAACTTCCAGATCTACCTAGATCTGAATTGTTTTGACCTTTTATGCTCTCTTTTATGCTCAATATATCAATTTTTACCTTGATTGATCTTTTATAACTTGTTCTGCCGTTCTCCTTTATGTTTTGGATTTATACAGGGAACCTCTCTTATGTTGTTGGTGAGAAGCGGTGCCACCGCCTGAACCTAGTTAGCATCATGCGGTGCTACCGCCTAAGTCCTGATATCCAGAAGCGGTGCTAGGTCAGAACAGCTCTGTCAAGACCCCTCTAGCACGGTGCCAGGTAGGCCTTATTCCAAGACCTCTTTTTCCTTATTTTTTGCAAAAAAATTGAGTTGACTTGCTTTCATCCCTACACTGTTAGGCTTGTGTGTTAGAATTTGATGCTTGTGGTTTGAAATTTTGTGATGAAAGATTGGTTTGTTTGAAGAATCCAGAAGCTAGATTAGGCTTGTTGATTTCCCATCTTCTTTCGTGCTTGTTGGCTGTCTTTGTGAAAGGATTTCTTTTTTGAAAGATTAGGTGCTAGAGAGCTTTTTTTTATTTCTGTTACATAGACTGAAAGAAAAACATTTAATTGTTCGGGTACACAGGGTACTCCCAAAAGACCAAACACCTTGAGCAACCGCTTCACACAAATAGATCATAGATCAACACACCGATGTTTTTCACGTGGTTAAAACCCTCAAGAGGGAAACATTCCATGGATCCAGCCAAATAGCTACTTTGAGCAATTTATTATGCAAAAGAAAGAAAGTTACATGAGCTTCTCATAATCGATCAACTAGCCAAGGACCCTCTATTCTCTTTAAATAGAGATCATAGACCAATCAGGTGTTAAGCCATGGATCAATGGTAGGTATGATCTAAGATAAGTTGAACCATCGGATCACTCTATGTCTAGAACATATCATGATCGTCGGATTAGAATATTTACAAATGCATACTAATGCATACTAAAGAAACACACTTTTACCTAATGGATATATTACACAAGTTGATCTTAACTAACTCCTAAGTGTCTAAATATCCTAACATTCCCCCTTAAGAACAACTTAGGATAGGATTGAAGGATTTACAAAAGTGACACTATTAGGGGAAGGAAGGAGGCATTAGATCCTATTCCCCCTTAAGGACACATTCATGAACTCCTAACATAGACCAAAGTTTAGAAAACTTCACTTCTGTAAGAGACTTGATGAAGATGTTTGCAACTTGATCATCTGTAGGGCAATAGAGAACTTCAATAACACTATCATGAACAAGATTTCTCATGAAGTGCATGTGTAGCTCAATGTGTTTGCAGCACTGATGTAGAAATGGATCTTTGGCAATCTTGATGGCACTTTGATTGTCATACCAAAGTGGAGTAGGTTGACGGTTGCTCGAATCCAAACTCTGAAGGGATCTGTCGAAGCCATAAAGCTTCCTGGCTGGAATTAACTACGGCTCGATATTCTTCTTCTATTGAAGAAAGAGAAAGAGCTTGTTGTTTCTTACAAGCCCAAGTGACAGGTCCAGATCCTAGACTGAAAACATAACATGCAGTAGACTTTCAATCATTAGGATCATTGTCCCAATCTGAATCAGTGAAACCAACCAACAAAGGTTTCCCCCCTATACTGTAATGAATCAAAAACTAAATTGTACCTTGAATATATCGAAGTGTTGTTTTTGCTGATTTCCAGTGACTTTTAGGAGGAGTTTGCATATAACAGGAAACACGACTAACAACAAAGGAAAGGTCAAGACAAGAATGAATCAAGTATAAAAGACTACCAACAAGGTCGCATCTACTTTAGGGGAAGTACAAGTGGCAGAAAGTTTGACTCTGGGATGGAAGGGAGAAGGGGTTGGTTTACAATATTCCATGTGGAAGTGACAAAGAAGGTCACAAGCATACTTAGACTAGGAAAGAAAGATTCCTTCTTTGGTTTGCAAGACTTGGAGACCAAGAAAATAATGCAAATGTCCCAAGTCTGACATTTCTTAATTTTGCTTAAGACTGGATTTCACATGGGTTATAAGTTTAGGCTCACTACCAGTAAGGATAATATCATCAACATAAAGAACAAGTATGATGAGATGGTTTCCTACTTTCATGGTATAGACATTGGGGTCAGAATGGCATCTAGGAAAACTAGTGTCAATGAGAAAGCTATCTATTTTGACATACCAAGATCTAGGAGCTTGCTTAAGGCCATATAAGGATTTATTAAGGAGACAAACAAGGCTAGAGTTATTCTGAACATATCCAGGAGGTTGTTCCATGTAAATTTCCTCATGTAAATAACTGTGTAAGAAGGCAGACTTGACATCCATTTGATGGAATTCCTACTTATGTAAGGCTACAAAGGAAAGAACAAGGCAGATGGAGTTCATTTCTACTACAGAGGCAAAGGTTTCATTGTAGTCAATCGCTTCAAATTGGGAAAAACATTTGGCAACTAACCTTGCCTTAAGTCTTTCAACACTTCCATCTGATGCATACTTAGTTCTATAAACCCATTTACATTTGACAAGTTTTCTTCCTTTTGGAAGAGGAACAAGACCCCAAGTATCGTTCGCCATTAAGGAATGATATTGTTCATCCATAGCTGCATCCCAATCTTGATTTCCTGAAGCTTCTGCAAAAGTATCTAGATCATGATTCTCAGAAGCTTGAGCCAAAAGGAAAGAGGCTCGCTGAAACTGAGAACGTGTTCGACGTTGATCTCTAGGATAATCGACAAGATCACCAGCTACTTCACATGTTGAACGGACCCATCAAGGAGGCATTGGTGCTGGTGCAATTGGAGGAACATGAGCAGGAGAAGGTGGATTTTCATCCTCACTGTCATCATCAGAAAATAGATTTGGAAACCTGTCAAGGAAGTTTGAAGAAGAAGAAGGAGGAGGCACAATCGTCGAATCAGGCTCGCAGGCCAAAGATGGCACACTCGCCAAGTTAGGCTCGCAAGCCAAGAGATTTTCATCAAATTTAACATCTCTTCTAGTGATTATATCATGTGAATGTGGTTGAAGAATTCTATAACCTTTTACATATTCAGAATATCCAACAAATATGCACTTTTCACTTTTAGGCTGCAATGCTTTCCATTTTTCATCCGGAATGTGAGCCCACGCTTCACAACCAAACAGACGAAAGGGACTTACATCTGGTTTGATTTTACTCCATGCTTCTTCCGGTGTTATACCTTGTAAAAATTTAGTGGGTGTGCGATTAACTATGTAATTTGCACAATTTATGGCCTTAGCCCAATATTGAAGACTTAGTTCCTTAGATTGGATCATACACATTAGAGGAAATTTCAACTCAAAATGGGCCTTTTAAATTTTGTTCAAATTCCATGTCATCTTGTGTTAGCCAATGAAATTGCTTTAAATTTGAAATACCATATAGGTCTTAAACACTTTTTTAATATAAATTTGGGGATAGGTATCATAAAAAAAAACTACTTTTTTTGTTTGTATTTTTGACATATCTCCCTGTGTTTTTACTCAAATATCGATCGGGAGAGCTCGTTGGATGCGGAATTGAATTATGCATCCAAGTACCCACTCAGCATACTTTTGATGGACCCATTTACCCCAAAAAAAAGAAATACCTGAAAAAACGGAATGTGAGATGCACTTTTACAATAAAGTAACTTGAAAATAGAAATTGAATGCACTAAAAAGTAGCTTAATAAGACTTGAACTCAAGACCTATTGAGGAATAAAGCAACTTTGGACCAAGTGAGCTAAGTTTAAAAGGTACGTAAAAGAATGGAAAGAGGAAGGGGGCTTTTTTTTTAACACTTCTCTCTCGTTCTTTGTGCTTGCCTTTTTTTTGCAAATCACAAAAAAACCGAAAAAACAAAAACAAAAAAACTTTTTCCACACAATGGGGTTAGATCTTGGTTAGCTTACCCGGAAAGTCTACACTTTCAAGTTTTCTCACTGTTTCTGATTTGTCGTGATCACACAAGGTGCACGACAAAGAGCATACATAGCCGAGAAGACAACAACAACAAAAAATCCCTTACTGTTTCTGATTCACCGCGATAGTACAAGGTAAACGGAAAAGAGCATACACAGTCAAGGAATGCAACAGTATGAGACTAAAACAAAAAATATCTAATAATAAAACTTATAAGATATGAGAGATTTAAAAAAAAACAAATCTGTCACTGTAACATTATACCTTCAGATTTGTCGAAATGAGTGTTTCTAGAACAAACGGAAACAGATTTCGATGAAGGGAAAACCATTTCCCAATGAAAATGGTGCTCCAGACACAATGGAATATCTCCTATAAGCCAAAAATGCATAGAAAATCCAAAACTAGAAACCATTTCAAAGTTTCAGCAACACTGGTTCCAGATCTAGATCAAAACCAAAAACGACTCTTCATAAAAGCTCCGATACCATGTTCAGGTACACAGGGTACTCCCAAAAGACCGAACACCTTGAGAAAATGATTCACACAAATAGATCATAGATCAACACACCAATGTTTTTCACGTGGTTAAAACCCTCGAGAGGGAAACAGTCCACGGCCCCATCCAAATAGCTACTTAGAGCAATTTATTATGCAAAAGAAAGAAAGTTATATGAGCTTCTCATAATCAATCAACTAGCCAAGGACCCTCTATGCTCTTTAAATAGAGATCATAGACCAATCGGGTATTAAGCCATGAATCAATGGTAGGTATGATCTAAGAGAAGTTGAACCTTTGGATCACACTATGTCTAGAACATATCATGACCATCGGATTAGAATATTTACAAATGCATACTAATGCATACTAAAAAAACATGCTTTTACCTAACGGATATATTACACAAGTTGATATTAACTAACTCCTAAGTGTATAAATATCCTAACATTAATTAGCATATTGATTTCATTTTTGTTCCCATAGGAGACTTCTTTTTGCTTGTTTTAAAAAAGAAATTTTTTTACTGAGATAAGGTCATTATCATTAGTGAGCATAAGACATTGGATCTCTGATTGGCCTCACAAGCTTTTAGGTCCTCTATGTTATTTTGTCTCTTTTGCATTTACACTATCTTATAAAAATAAAAAAATATTATAGTTTTAAGTTAGATCTGTCTATGCTTTAAGAAAATCGAAAAATAGAGTGCATATGCATATAGTGTGCTGCTTGTTTTTCTTTTAAGAAAACAGACTCCTTCCCTTTTGACTGCTTTTAGAAAGAGATATGAGTTTGGAAAGTGTTGCTTGTCTTTGATTTTGTGTTCAAGATTGTTGTTTGGGAATATTTTTGGTTTTGAAGAAAAAGAAAATACTCTCTTTCCCTCCTGTAGGTCGGCATATTGAACGGTAAAGTGAAATATTTGCATATCCATATTGCATGGTTTTACTTTTTCTATCAAAACTATATGCATTCACCTAATCGTCCACTTTAAAATCAATGGTAGTTATAGGTTAAAATTTACATAGCAATTTGAGTGATAGGTTAGAGATGTGTTCCGGTGTCGTTAAGCGTAGGAGCCGTCGTTACTTGTCCACATTACATCCCGGGACTCGCGCGGTTCTTCCATGTGCCATCAGTATATTGAACGACCTTTCACATACCCTTGAGGTATATAGAAAGGAACTTCACATACTCGATTGTATATCGGAAGGCCCCTTGTGTACGATTATGCATTAGATAGCACTACTACCGATTTGAGCTCCCACGTACCTTGCGTATATCGGGAGACCCCACTAGGAAACCTTATCCATCTGAGGAAAGCCCTTTGGTCATCTTGCTTGGAGCCATACACCGAAAAAAACATTCAGGGAGATTACTATGCACGTACCCTTGAGTTATATCACAAGTGGCACCTTCTTGAAAATCCTAGTGAGAGACCTGACTATTTGAACTCCTCCTGTCATTTAAGTTTTTCTTGTCAGACCTATAGCTTGGGTAGGGAAATTTTGGTGTGTTTTCTAGTTTTTCAAACCTTTGGTTAGATAGGAACTGTACAAACTAGCTAAGCTTAGACAGTCCAGAAGAGTAGAGGGCTTGCCACCGATTTTATTCTTGGTTCAGGAGAAAATCCAATGGAATCTATCGACCAAGGAGCTACTACCATCTCCCAAGTGGGAGATAATGTGGTTTTAGAAAGTGGAGGACCTTATCCTTTACACTTGCCCCCTGTTACCACCTAAGTTGTACTTAGTGGTTTTTTTTTATCAAGTGATCCTGGTGAATCAGACAAGGATAACTTGTCGAGACTTCAGAAGACCTTTGGAAGTACTTCTGGGAAGTGCTTGTTGTACTATATCACATGTTCATACCCCATGGGGGGATTATAATAAATGTTCTAGCATGATAGTGTCTGTAAAAGACTCGGTCTCTTAGACTTTATTTGTCAATCCGATCAGCCCGGGGTGTTTTTTCCCTTGGTTATTATTGGTTGTTGAATAAACGACTGATAATTTCTGAGTTTCTCACTCCATACCTCCAAAGTTGGGGTGGTTGGCTTGGCATTTAGTCCTATTGAGGTTATTAGAGTCTATGTGTCAATGTATAAGCATGCTAGACATCATGGTCGAGTCCTATGAACATGTCTAAGTCCCCCTAGGTTTTTTCAAATTTTCATTTTTTTAGTTCTTTGAGTGTTTTTTATTAAAATTTAATTTTTCCAAAACTTAGGCTATTTTTTAATAGTTTAATTGGAAAAATTGATTTTGTAATAAAAGTGGGACAAATAATCAGTTTCAGTCATGTAGGTGCTCATTTTCAAGCTAAGAGCACCATGTAAACCCATGGACCCACTATTTCCTAGTTTTGAGTGATTTTCCATCACTCAGGTCAGAAAGCCCCAAAAAATGATTTATTGATTATTTTAATTAATAAATTGATGAATAATGGAGCAAATCATAAATCATAAATCAATGGATTCTCAGCCAATTTGATTGAAATCAGTTAGATCTGAAGCAGATTGACTGGATCTGAGAAATCCTTTGACAGAAGGAGGTGATCAAATCAGATCCAGAGTTGATCTTCAGCATCCTTTATGGGGAATTTCTCCCTCTCTCTCTCCTCAACATGTTTTGGCTCATCTGGATGAGTTTTGGTGGATGCTTCAGTCAACAGGTTGAGGTGTCAGTTAGACCAGCTCTTCGATTGACAATTTCACTCATTGAGACTAAGATATGGCTCAGCTAGACATAGATTAGGAAGTAATGGAATCTCCTTCAGCTGATTTGATGTGTCTCCTTGGTATTTGCACCCCCCTGGGCTAGATCTCCTAATTTTTGTATATATCCAAGCACAAATCCCTCTTTCGAGAGAGTTAGAACTGGGATTGAGGTGTTTCTACTATTGTACTATTGTTATTCTTCATTTGAAATAAAGAAAATATTTGGAGGCTAGACGGTGTTGTGCCATTACATGTGTGGATGATTATTGCCATTATTTTACTGAGGTAACCTGTATCTATATTCATTTTTTGCTAATTGCTTGTAGATCCGTTGTTAAGATTGATAATAGGATTATTATATTCTTGATAGGAAAGGTGCTTTTCAATAAGTTTATTGACCATCTGCTTCCTTTGATGCATGTTTAGATATCTAGATTCAACATGTCCTATAAGCTTATATACATGTTATTTTGAATCTCTGTGTATGTACTAATTGGATCTCACAAGTTTATTGGCAAGTTCTTTGATTTCAGTTGAGCTGCAGGTTCCTACATTGGAGAGGATGCTGATCTAGTTTGATTCTTCACTCTCTTAAAAACCTTCCAAAGTCATATTCCCTCTACATTCCACCTGAAAGCTCCACTATGGATCTTTAAGGAAACCAACATCTCTCTCCTCCTCTTCCTCCCTCAAAATCAACATTTTTACCCGGTTACTTTGTTCATAGATTTGATTTTGCTTAGATATATCATCTGAAAAGTAATTCCAAAATAGATATATCTTATCAAATCCCATAGTCTATATATTACAGTTAAAAAGTTTCATAAGCATTCTAGATCTAGCTTTAGGGAAATTGTCCTTTTTGCATGGAAATTTAAAGAAAACTTGTAGCTTGCATGCATTAGATTTATTTTTGTTGTTATAAAAGATAAATCCATAAATCAAGTGCATATTTCATTGGCTGCACAAACAGAAAACCAAAATCCCAAGGAAAGCTTGCTTTCCTTGGTTCCATTTTCACCTGTCTAGCTAGTTTTAAGTTCATATTTTTTGAGTTAAAGTAGGCTGATCCAAAGGTGATTTCAAAGTGATTTTGGGAATATTTATTTCTGATATGCTTTCTGGTTTTTATCAGGTTTTACAGAAAATAAAGGAAGCTTCTGTTCGGAAGTGGCCTTAGGAGCGTTCAAATCCCCCCAGGGGTCTCCCATTTGACTAAAACCTTTGATTTTCGCACCTTGTAAGCTCTTGATTTCAATCCATATAAGGATCAAGAGGAATTATATCATTTCTCTGATATTTTAACCACTTTTAATAAAATTATTTTTTGAATAGGCTCTTTCGAGCCCATTCCCCATTCCCCTTGGGGGGATTTGCGTAGGTGTCCTTTTTGTTGCTTTTTGCTCATTTCTTTTCAAACTATCATTGATATAATCTGCAGGGTAGTATAATTTATTTTATTAATAATTTCATATTCCATAATTTATATTTCAAAGTAATCTTAATACTTACCCCACGACTTCCCAATTGACCCGAAAGGGGAAAGAGATTCGTGGTAGGACTAATTAGAAAAATAGAATTGTGTATTTGTTTTCTTTTGATGATTTGTTTTTTCAGCTATTATAAAATTAACCCCTCCTCTATTCCTCGATTGAGATCCACTTGGATCGAAAGAGGTTCCAGGAGGGTTTTCTTTTAAACAAGAACACCCAGTTTAAAACTTACTAAAATTTACAAGACTCCAATGTGTATGCTCTGCACTTGGCTGCGGTTCGTCCGATCAGTCAAACTGTATCAAAAGCACTTTAGTGACTAGCATAATTAGGACTCACTCTCCCAAATTAAAAAACAAATAGGTGGAAATCCAACACCTAGATCAAACCATCACGGTGGCAAAATACCCAAAGGAAGCGGGAACTTTTGAAAAGTGACCTCGGGGCACCGATCTCTGTCACACCCTAACGGGTGCGTTATGAACAATAGCCCCAGAGACTCCATTTCATCCCTCATATTCCTTGTGGGTAGCTGTGAAGGTTTAGTTTTGGATATACTCCAAGTACTCTAGGGTATATCTGGAGTCCCCCCTTTGCCTAATTTTAATCAACTCACACTTCAAATTTAACTTAAAACATACCAAGAGGAAATCGCAAAACCAAGCACATGCAAGTACATTGTATCTATTTTTTGACTCCATTCTAAGGCACTGGTTATTTTCTTGTTTTATATATATATTGTGTCTCAGCATTGTGCTTTCGTGTGTTCATATTTTGTATCTTGCCATCTTTGATTATCTATAGTTAAATTGCAAACTCTTAAACAACTCATTCAGTTTAACATCACAACACTAAGTAATTATCCTTAGTAACTTAATAGGGTCTACCCCCTTTGGCTTCATTAGGAGTTGATCCTAAACGAAGGAGTCAAGAACAAGGTGACAGCCTTGACTCCAGACTTTCCCCCAAGGACACACCGAGTGGCTTGAAGATTTATGCCACGTGACCTAGGTGTGTGCAAGGTGGCAACAATTTTTGGCGCCGTTGCCGGGGATAAACCTTTTTATTCCCGAGTATGATTTTTGTTTTCTTCCTTTTTGTTTTTGCTTTGTTTGATGAATGCTTAAAGTAGATCTTTAATTTTCATCTGGCGACTCCACTGACTTTTTTCCAGTTTTTATTTTTACAAAGAAAAGCAAAAAATAATTTTTGTGAAAAGATTTATAAATGCTTATTTTTCTTTTTCACATGGAGACTCCATTGAAGGGATAAAACCCTGTTTTCTCATAAAATTGTGAAGTTTTGTTGTGTGTAGATGGGCCCATGCAACATGTTAAAACCTTTAAAGCTCATCACTTGACAGATCCACCTTTTCAATACAAGGTTTAATCGTTATATCAAATGGATACTATGTTGGATGAATTAAAGGAGAAATATGGCGCCCAGTTAACCTTAATGTTTCAACCTATCGATTTCTCAAACATCCAGGGTTTTCCTAACTATTGTGATGGTTTGGCAGATGCATATAACTGGTTTCCAACATTTCATGGAGATTATGGTGACTCACCCATCTGGCATGTCAAATCTTTCCTTCAGTTGATTGTTGACTTCAATATTCTTCATGAAGACAATATGATGGAAATGTTTGCTGGTACTTTTTCAGGGTGAGGCCTGTTGTTGATTCTATCAGGGCCTTCCTAATAAATGTATAACTTCTTTTCCAATATTCCTTTGGATGTTTTTAGAGTAGTGGCATGATGGTAGGGGTAGTATGAATGGTTTGAAAAAGTTCCTTGAAAAGATCTGTACCTTCTACCTATCTAAGACAGAGTATCACACGAAAACATATGATGGACCTTTTGTCATGATACAAAGTATTGAAGACTTGGAATCACTTCTTGAACATTTAAGTGAAGAGGAGATTCATGATACTCCCATAAAAAATCATCATGGTAGTTATTTAAGAAAGGAAGCAATTAAGCATCTTCTTAAAGAATATGAGGTATCTCCCAATGTACAACAAGATTCTGAGGAAGGGAAAATCCAAGATGATCATATTGAAGAGCTTCAGGAGGAGCCCATAATGAAACACATTGTTGGAGACTCTCCTCATGTCACCATACATGAAGACATTGAATAATTGGTGTATTCTCAAGTGTGTTGCAATGCTAATACCTTTCTAGAAAGCCCTCTAGAGAAATTTACTGAGCAACACATACCAAGTGATCCCATTGAACATGTCCAAAAGGTTTCCTTGATTGAAGATAATATTGAAGATCCTCTTCATGATATGATAATAGAAGCCTATAAATAAACCTATGATAAGATCAATACAGTGTGTGGTGACACTAGGCCTTGTTCTCCTCATGTTGATAAAGGTTTGGAAAGTCTATTGCCTTGCAACACTTTATCTGAAGAAGTATTTTATGAATACAAGGAAGACATGGATAGGTAGGAGCATGAAGCCATGGATGAAGAGTCCCCCACATATGACATGGATGGGATTGATGAATATTGGAATTTCATAGATAATCCAACTTGTGAAAATATTATGGAGAATCCCATCCATGATACATCCAACGATGGGAGTGTCTATTAAAAAATTTGTGGAAGTCCAATCTATGATACATCCATAGAGGGGAGCACAGATCTGGATGCCTGGGAAAACCTTAGTATGGAAGAGGAGCATTCATAATTTTCACATGATCATTCAAAGTCATACCATGTAGAGCCGCACAAGGGTATCAGTAATGAAGACATTGAGAAACAGTATTGTGAAAAGTCAGATGTGATGCAGTTAGTGGAAAATCAGTCTCAGCCATCTTTTTGACATATAGAGGTTCCTTATGATTTGGAGCTACTTGGGGCTTGTGCAACGATTTATCATTTGATAAGCCCCGATAATCAGTATGATGATGTAGTCAGTCTACCTCATTATTCTGATTGGTATATTAGTCCTATCCAGTCATGGATAGAAGCAGCTTGCTTGAGCACATACAAGTTTGGGAAGAATTTTTATGACATTTTTCATGCCTATGATCTCCCATCCATCCCTCCCATCTTGAATCATCACGCAGGTTTGCATTTTCTGAATAACGTATCCTTACTTTGGCTGGTAACCAAAGACAAGGAAAATTGTTTTTATGTTAATAAAATGCTTAGGTGGTTACATTGGATTTCTAATTACACTTAACCCTTGTTATATCATGCTTAGAGTAGGAAAATAATCTCCTTGAAAGAGAGCATTTACTTTCTGTGTTTCTAATTAGCTATAATAAAACTTTGCTTCTTTTAGTTAGTTACATTTACTTTGTTTAAATAAATCAGCTTAATCGTTCATTTGGTTTTTTATAAAACTTGTGGTACTGAGGTTTTTCTTGTCAAGTTGAGATGTTTTTACAGGGTATATAAACCAGATATTATGGTGTTCTTGTATCCTCTCCTTTCCTTAAATACCAGATCGAGCACACATCCTGCAGTTGGAGCCAGAATGTTACTACCTAATTTGTACTTAGTGGTTTTTTTTTATCAAGTGATCCTGGTGAATCGGACAAGGATAACTTGTCCAGACTTCAGAAGACCTTTGAAAGTACTTATGGGAAGTGCTTGTTGTACTATATCACATGTTCATACCCCATGGGGGAATTGTAATAAATTTTCTAGCATGATAGTGCCTGTAAAAGACTCAGTCTCTTAGACTTTATTTGTCAATCCGATCAGCCCAGGGTGTTTTTTCCCTTGGTTATTATTGGTTGTTGAATAAACGACTGATAATTTATGAGTTTCTCACTCCATACCTTCAAAGATGGGGTGGTCGGCTTGGAATTTAGGCCTATTGAGGTTATTAGAGTCTATTTTTCAATGTATAAACATGCTAGACATCATGTTCAAGTCCTATGAACATGTCTAAGTCCCCCTAGGTTTTTTCAAATTTTCATTTTTTTAGTTTTTTCAGTGTTTTTTATTAAAATTTAATTTTTCTGAAACTTAGGCTATTTTTTAATAGTTTAATTGGAAAATTTGATTTTGTAATAAAAGTGGGCCAAATAATCAGTTTCAGTCATGTAGGTGCTCATTTTTAAGCTAAGAGCACCATGTAAACCCATGGACCCACTATTTCCTAGTTTTGAGTGATTTTCCATCACTCATGTCAGAAAGCCCCAAAAAATGATTTATTGATTATTTTAATTAATAAATTGATGAATAATGGAGCAAATCCAAAATCATAAATCAATGGATTCTTAGCCGATTTGATTGAAGTCATTCATATCTGAAGCAGATTGACTGGATCTAAAAAATCCTTTAACTGAAGGAGGTGATCAAATCAGATCCAGAATTGATCTTTAGCATCCTTTATGGGGAATTTTGCTCTCTCTCTCTCCTCAACACGTTTTGGCTCATCTGGATGAGTTTTGGTGGATGCTTCAGTCAACAGGTTGAGGTGTCAGTCAGATCAGCTCTCCGATTGACAATTTCACTTAGTGAGACTCAGATCTGGCTTAGCTAGACACAGATCAGGCATTAATGGACTCTCCTTCTGCTGATTTGATGTGTCTCCTTGGGATTTACGCCCCCCCTGGGATGGATCTCCTAATTTTTGTATATATCCAAGCACAACTCCCTTTTTCGAGAGAGTTAGAACTGGAATTGAGGTGCTGCTGCTATTGTACTGTTGTTATTCTTCATTTGAAATAAATAAAAGCTTTGGAGGCTAGACGGTGTTGTGCCATTACATGTGTGGATGATTATTGCCATTATTTTACTGAGGTAACCTGTATCTATATTCATTTTTTGCTAATTGCTTGTAGATCCGTTGATAAGATTGATAATAGGATTATTATAATCTTGATAGGAAAGGTGCTTTTCAATAAATTTATTGACCATCTCCTTCCTTTGATGCATGTTTAGAGATCTAGATTCAACATGTCCTATAAGCTTATATGCATGTTATTTTGAATCTCTATGTATGTACTAATCGGATGTCACAAGTTTCTTGGAAAGTTCTTTGATTTCAGCTGAGCTGCAGGTTCCTACATTCGAGAGGATACTGATCTAGTTTGATTCTTCAATCTCTTAAAAAAATTCCAAAGGCATAGTCCCTCGACATTCCACCTGAAAGCTCCACTGTGGATCTTTAAGGTGTTAGAATAATCCTTCGGGATTAGTGTAAATAAATAATAAATAGGAATATGATTAGATAGGAAGCCAAACAGGCTGAGCGGAAGGTGAAACCCAACCGCCATGTACTTTGTATAAATATAGGCATTTGCATTGGAAATGGAAATAGAATCGGGAGTTATTACCAACAAGTGGTATCAGAGCCTGGCTGCCTGCCTGCCATAACTCCTGCCTGTTGCCAGTTTGCCTATTCCTGGCATTCTGCTTGCCAGTCCATTGCCAGACTGCTCCATCAGTCTGCCAGTCGAATCGCATGCAGTGTATGCGTTACTCCTCTTGCCTGCGTTTATTCTCTGCTAAAATTTTTGAATTAGCCAAACCCTAATCCTGAATAGCGTGGAGCCTGTAGTGAATAGCGTGGAGCCTGTCTGAGTTCTGTGTGACTTTCAAAAACCCTAATTTTTCAGAACTGCTATTTTTTTGGAATTGTTGTCAATTCCTTCCTGGTTGAGTGTTTGCTGTGTGTTGACCTTGACGCAGTGACCATTACATGTGAATATTGATGGTGTTTGTGCCCTCTTTCTCAATGCATGGAGAAAACTTCAGTGAAGAAGATGATAATATTTTCTGAAGAAATAAGTTTGTACTCAGTCACGTGAAGGAACCCGCCATTTTAAGATCTCAGCAACAGCGATAGTTTTACTTATTGCCTGACCCATCAACTCAAGGATCCCTGATATTACAAACTGCTCTTTATCCTCGTTTTTTGCAGCGATTAAGAGAAAACGATTTAAATCCTCGAGGTGCTGGCAGTGGTAGGGTGTAACGGCATATAATGTTTTCAGAGAATTAAAGGGTCGAGTGGAAGTTCCAAATTCCTCCACGTGCAAAACAAGTTGAGATTTAGTGGTTTCCGAGGGAATTCATTTGTTTGTTTAGGTATCAGCTTTTCTCTATTTCTCTATGTCTCCATTCATTATCCTGACCCATTGCCTTCAAGGAAATTTCGGGTGCCTTTCTTTCCTATAAAAGGCTCGCGTTCTGGAAGCATGCCTGCTAGTGTTATTTGACTAGCAAAGTTTTTTTGTGAGCTCGCGTTCTGGAAGCATGGCATGCCTGCGTGAGTCGACTACGCAGTCTCTTCACAACATAATGTATGCTGACATACATTGAATACAAGCGTGGAGATATATGCTATTGCTGGTGTATTAGAGAAGAGAGCCTGCGTGTATTAGAGAGCCTGCGATTTTGAACTGCCTATAGAGGCGTTGAAGACTGATATATTATATATATTACCTGCAAAATATTGTGACTGATATGTTGCTAACTGATATATATAATAGCTGCGTTGGAAAGATTGCTACCAGCGTGAAGACTAGCCGTGGAGCTGTGATTGTATGCTGTGTTGAAGAGAGAACGTTGCAAGTTCTAGAGACTGCCAGACTACCTGTGTTGGAGGTTGAAGACTGATATTGCATTGAATACTGATATTTTGATATGCTGGAGAAATAATATATGCGTTGAGTATATATTATTTTGAGAAGAGTGCTGCGACCTCTTTTATGCCCTAATTTCTATGCGTTTTATGTGCTGCGTGTAGTATGAGCATGAATGAATGCTGCCTGAATGGTATGCTACGTGTAGTATAATCCTGCATGTAGTATGAGCCAGTGTTAATACATTTTTGCCAAAGATTGTATACAACATATTTCCCTTCATCTATTTTCAATTCTTATCAGGAATTTTGTGTGATAGACAATCTCAGATATAAATTTTCAATTGAAGACTGACTGATAGATTGAAGAATTTGTTATATTGCTTGGTGAAAGTGCATAAACCCTATTTTTGACCTAATTCCTTACATGGAGTAACTGAGACCTCTGGCGCCGAATGTCTGAAGAAACATGACCTTCTGTTGAAGTGTATATGCTGTAGCTTCTCTTCTCTGACTGCGTGGAGGATCAGCTGGGAATTTGAAGGGTCGAATCACTGCAAAAATGCTGGTGTTTTTGTAATTATTATGCCATTTTTACAATATTGCTGCAAACATCCACTTGAATACTGAAGTTGTGATCACATTCTACGTGAAACAAGATTGCTGAGACTGCCCATCATGTTGACTGCATAAAATTTTGAAGAGCTGAGATAATTGTTGACTGTTGGTTGTAATATTTTCTCTGTCATTGTATCATCTTTAAAACCTGAAATTGAGATTGTAAATCACCTTGGCAGAGACTGTAGACCTGCAAGGTTCTTATTTTTTTCTATTTCTCTTTGTCATATCAAGTTTATTATTGTAAATTACACTAACAGTTATAAAGATGCACTCTTTGGCATCTAGTATTGGTGCTGCCCTAGCTGGCAAAGACCAATCCAAAGACCCTTCCAAGGGAGATTGCGGCAAAGAGAGAGGACAAGGAAGAAAAAATTTTAGAGGCAGAGGGGGCAGAAGCAAAAGATTAGATTTGCAGTGCAAGCGTTACGGAAAGATTGGGCACACATCAGATCAGTGTTGGGCTTCATGGGATTCCATCAAAGACAAGCACAACCAGAAGAAAGATGACCAAAATGCTAGTAAATCTTCTGATTCTTGTATTGTTGCACATTGTAATCTTGGATTTAATGAAATGACTTCTCTCTCATCTTATAAAGATTGTTGGCTGCTTGATACTGGTGCAACATAACACATGACATTTAGAAAAGACTGTTTTGAAGAACTGAATGAATCAATAGATGGCATAGTGTACTTTGCAGATAAGTCAAGTATTAAACCAAAGGGAATGGGCACCATTCGACTAAAGATGCCTGGATTCCCTGATTTCTTGTTGAAGAACGTTCTCTATCTTCCTGAGTTGCAGAGAATCCTGTTGTCCATGGTGGAAATTTGACAGCAAGGCCATTCCATCCACATGTTTGATGGAATCGTTGAAATAAGAAAGTCCTCTAACAACCAAGTCATCATGACTGGATATGAAGATGGGAAGCTGCTGAAGCTCAAGGGTTCATCCGCAAGATTTCAGAACTATGCCTACCTCTCTCAGCATGGAGAAGGTAATATGTCATCTAGCTCATTGTGGCATGCAAGGTTTGGTCATTTAAATTATAACAGTCTTCGCTTGTTGAAAAAGAATGGTGTATTAGGCTTTCCCACCATTCCTAAAGAGAAGGAAAAATGTGATGCATGTATATTAGGGAAACATAGTAAGCTGCCATTCCATGAGTCTAATTTCAGAGCAAGTAGGAAATTAGAACTAGTGCATTCTTATTTGTGTGGCCCAATGCCAACTCCTTCAGCAAATGGGAACACGTACTTTATGACATTTGTTGATGACTACTCACGAATGTGCTGGATTTATTGTTTAAAGACAAAGTCAGAAGCATTTCAAACATTCAAAGACTTTCATGCATTG
>LPNX010932875.1:443152-463501 GCA_001517045.1 Pseudotsuga menziesii
GATGATATTACCCATCCAGATTATGGTCCCAATGCTCCATTTTTGGATACCTCTATATGACATGTCATTGCCTCAATTTGAACCCATTTAAAATTTTCTAAAGAAGTTTCTCCTGATGAAAATGAGCGTAGACAATACCACGCAGCCATTCTCCATGCACAGGATATTGAAAGAAATATAGATGACATATTGGGCACACCACCATCACGTTCCATAGCCGTTCTTGTGGGATATCGTTCACTTGTGGACACCACACAACCTAGGTCAAACTACCAACCCCACCACCTCCCATATTATGTCTATTCCCAATCCTCCCAGGTCTTCTGAACCTGAGGCCCAACCTTCAATTCCCATTTCGTCAGTACCTTCTAGTGCCGAGGGGAAACCCCTGGCACGACCTATGTTATTTGGCACTAAAATTGTATCTAATCAAGGATAGACCTCTGGTATAGAACAATCTATAGTTTATGTCCCTCCCACGCATATTAATGTGGTTACTCCCCCATCTAGTTTAGGTCATCCCTTGGGGGAACAACATCTAACCATTCAAACCTATTGGGGTTATGGTTATAAAATTACTGTATGTAACATTAATTATCCACCCAATCCTACAGGAATTCCTTATACCGAAATTCCATACCCTAGCAATACTTTCACGCCATGGGGGAAACCTAACTGGTCGTATATGCCAGCCATGGGGGGGATACCCATAAATATTGCAAGAGATGCCAGAGGACTGCCTCATAGAGGTCCTCCCCCTGGGGGGCCTAATGGTTCGGGAGGGCTTGGTGGCTTTCCTCCTTATGGTCCTAATGGTCCTAGTGGTTCTGGGGGGCTTGGTGGCTTTCCCCTAATAGCCCTGGAGGGTCTAATGGCCCTCCTCCTAGTGGTTCCAGAGGCTCTAGGTATCTAGCTCCTAGCGGCTCTGGAGGGTTTGGTGGTCCCAATGGTCCTGGTGGTCCTGTAGGCCCTAGTGGTCCTCCTCCCAGAGGCCCTGGTGGTCCTAACGGTCCTGATCCTAAAAATCAACCCCTTGCGGGAGGATTTTCTAGTAGTTCTTCGTCACAGCAACCTATTTATCAGTCTATTTATGGTCCTACTAGTAATTATATGCCATATCAATATTACCAGTATGCGCAACCTAACCATCAGTTACCTTTCCTAGCAACTTTGGACTTTCCTGATTTTCCCAAGTTGATTAATGACTCCATTCAACACAATCCCTCGTGGCCCCCCATTCCAGTAAAGTTACCATCGGACATTCCAAAGTTCGATGGGAAGCAGGGAGATGATCCGAAAAACCATGTCATGACATTCCATTTGTGGTGTTCTTCAAACTCCCTTATGGATGATTCAGTTTGCTTGAGACTCTTTTAGTGAAATTTGACCGGTACGGCTATGAAGTGGTACATTGAACTGCCACAACATTCGTTTATGGATTTTGGCTCCTTAGCAACCGTGTTTCTTACACACTTTCAGCTCCCTATCCATTATGAAACAGGTACTGATCTCTTAACTTCTCTACAATAGAACATCTCCACCCACATATCCGGTCATATCCATGAGTGGAGAAGGCGGAGAAGGCTTATTAAGGCCCCTATTCTGGATAAGTTATTAGCCGATTGGCTTACCAAATCTTTGTTGCCTCCAATTGCCCGAGATGTGGCCATGGGTGGTGCTGTTATGGAAGAGCGGGATATTATTCGATCCCAGTATCTAGACTTGGTCTATTCCCAGTCTAGAACTCTTTATGACTTGATTCCTCAAGCTCCTCGCCCAACCACAGATCCTGCAAAGCCACTAGCAGAAGTACCTGTTGATGGGATTGTTGGTTCAATCCAGTCCCTGTCAGCAACGAAACCTGCCAAGCAACCCCAGAATACCACCGCTACTCCTTGTTACCACTTAATTTATACTTAGTGGTTTTTTATCAAGTGAGCCTGGTGAACCGGATAGGGTTAACTTGTTCGGACTTCAGAAGACCCGTCGAAGTACTTCTGGGAAGTGCTTTTTGTACTACATCACATGTTCATACCTCATGGGGGAGTTGTAATAAATGTTCTAGCATGATAGTCTGTAAAATACTCTGTCTCTTAGAATTTATTTGTCAATACAATCAGCCCAGGATGTTTTTACCCTTGGTTATTATTGGTTGTTGAATAAATGACTGATAATTTCTGAGTTTTTCACTCCATACCTCCAAAGTTGGGGTGGTCGTCTTGGCATTTAGGCCTATTGAGGTTATTAGAGTCTATGTGTCAGTGTATAAGCATGCTAGACATCATGATCGAGTCATGTGAACATGTCTAAGTCCCCCTAGTTGTTTTTCAATTTTTCAATTTTTTAGTTTTTTCAGTGTTTTTTATTAAAAATTTAATTTTTCCAAAACTTAGGCTTTAATAGTTTAATTGGAAAAATTGATTTTGTAATAAAAGTGGGACAAATAATTAGTTTCAGTCATGTAGGTGCTCATTTTCAAGCTAAGAGCACCATGTAAACCCATGTACCCACTATTTTCTAGTTTTGAGTGATTTTCCATCACTCAGGTCAGAAAGCCCCAAAAATCAATTATTGATTATTTTAATTAATAAATGGATGAATAATGGAGCAAATCCAAAATCATATATCAGTGGATTCTCAGCCGATTTGATTGAAATCAGTCAGATCTGAATTATATTGACTGGATTTGACAAATCCTTGACTGAAGGAGGTGATCAAATCAGATCCAGAGTTGATCTTCAATTGTCATCATGGGGAATTGTGCCCTCTCTCTCTCCTCCACACGTGTGGACTCTCCTGGATGCTCTGTGGACTGATGTGTCAGTGTATGGGTTGATGTGTCCGTTCAATCAAGCCCTTGGTTGATGAGTAGGATTATTTTAGCTTCAGTTCTGCATTGATTGACTCTCCATCAACTCATTTCATCTGATCCCATGAGGAATTGCACCTCCCCTAGGATGGATGGCCTGTATTTTGTATATATCCTTGCTGAGGCTCCCTATTCCAACCTAGTTAGAGATGGATTGAAGGGATTGACATTTTAATTGTGTATTGATCATCATTTTTGAAATCAAGAGAAGCGTTGGAGCCTCAATTGTGGATCACCTTTCATGTGTGGATTATCATTATCATGCTGCATTCGAGGTGAAACTGCTATTTTTTCAATTTTTTGCACTTAACTGTTGTCTGCCTAAATGGTTAATGAAATCATATGGATAGATCATTGTAAGTAATCTTACTTACTTCTATTTTTCTGCATATGTTTGAATGAGCTAATACCTGTATGCTAAATAAGATTATTTGCATGCTGTATCATCCACTTCTCATATGTATCTTCAGATTTAATGGTTTTGTTTGTGGGATTTGTTGTGTAGCTTATAGGTTTGCCATGACAGGAAGATCTATGGTTCAGGTTTGATTCCATTGGTTTTCAACAGATACTGCTAAGATCGTTCCCCTCGGTGCTTCACTACCAAGTTTCCTTTTCAAATCCGCTTCAACAACAAGCACTTCTCTTCCCCTTTTCCTCCTTTAAAACTCTTAAATTTTCTTCAAACTGGTTACTATTAAGGTTTATTATTGCTCAGATATGTCTCATTAAGAAAATTACACATATATCTAGTTAGTAATATCCCTTTCCTAAGTCTAGATCTTAGTTTTGTTTCGCATATAAAGTTACATTTTAAGAGATCTAGCTGAAATTACCATATTTTCGCAAGCATTTTAATGAATATTCATAGCTTGCTGTTAAGGTAGTTTCCTTTGCTGTATGTTAAAATTTCATATTCTGCAATAAAAGTGCATATCTTATTGGCTTCCCAAAAGGAAATCCAAGATCCCAAGGAAATCATGCTTTCCTTGGTTCCTATTTTACTATTTTAACTAGTTTTCAGCTTACCTTTTTTGGTTAAAAGTGAGCTGACCCAAAGGTTCTTTCAAAGTGCTTTTGGGAATATTTCAGTCTAATATTCTTTTTGGTTTTTAGCAGGTTTGACAGAAAATAAAGGAATCTTCTATTCGGAAGTGGCCTCAGGAGCGTTCAAATCCCCCCAAGGGCCTCCCATTTGACTAAAACCTTTATTTTTTGCACTTTGTAAGCTCTTGATTTCAATCCATATTGGGATCAAGAGGAGTTATATCAGTTCTTTGATATTTTAACCACTGTTAATAAAAATATTTTTTGAATAGGCTCTTTCGAGCCCATTCCTCATCCCCCCTGGGGGATTTTACATCGGTGTCCTTTTTGTTGCTTTTTTCTCATCCCTTTTCAAACTAGCATTGATCTAATCTGCAGGGTAGTATAATTTAATTCATTATCAATTTTATATTCCACATTTTATATTTCAAAGTAATCTTAATACTTACCCCATGACTTCTCGAGTGACCCGAAAGGGGAAAGAGATTCGTGGTAGGACTAATTAGGAAACTAGAATTGTGTATATTTTTTATTTTCTATCATTTGTTTTTCAGCTATTATAAAATTAACCCCTCCTCGATTCCCCGATTGATATCCACTTGGATCGAAAGAGGTTCTTGGAGGGTTTTCTTTTAAACAAGAACACCCAATTTAAAATTTACTAAAATTGACAAGACTCCGGTGTGTATGCTCTGCACTTGGATACGGTTCATCTGATCAGTCAAGATATATCAAAATCACTTGAGTGAATAGAATAATTAGGACTCACTCTCCCAAATTTACAAAACATCAGGTGAAAATCCAACACCTAGATCAAACCTTTACGGTGGCAAAATACCTAAAGGAAGCGGGAACTTCTGAAAAGTGACCTCGGGGCACCGATCTCTGTCACACCCTAATGGGTGCGTTATGAACAATAGCCCCAGAGACTCCATTCAGCCCACATATTCCTTGCGGGTACCCGTGAAGGTTTAGTTTTGGACATACTCCAAGTACTCTCGGGTATATTTGGAGTCCCCCGTTCACCGAATTGTAATCAACTCACACCTCAATTTTAACTTAAAACATACCAAGAGGCAATTACAAAACATTCACTCCAATCACATGCAAGTACATTGATCTTATTTTTTGACTCCATTCTAAGGCACTTGTTATTTTCTTGCTTTATATATATATTGTGTCTCAACATTGTGCTTTTGTGTGTTCATTTTTGTATCCTTCCATCTTTGATTGTCTATAGTTAAATATCAAACTCCTAATTAACTCATTCAGTTTAACATCACTGTACTAAGTGATTATCCTAGTAACTTAATAGGGTCCACCCCCCTTGGCTTCGTTAGGAGTTGAGCCTAAACGGAGGAGTCAAGAACAAGGTGACAACCTTCACTCCAGACTTTCCCCCAAAGACACACCGAGTGGCTTGAAGATTTCAGCCACGTGACCCAGGTGTGTGTAAGGAGCAAACATCTTTTCGTGCCATTGCCAGGGATAAATATTTTTATTCCCGAGTATGACTTAGCTTAACTTTTTTCTAAAAAACTAAAAAGATAAAAACTTTTGATTGATCTAATCTTTAAAAAACATAAAAATTAAAACTCGATCCATCTGGCGAATCCACTATATAAGATCCCTTCAAGAATTTCTACCCAAAGAAACCTCCGACAGTTATTCAATCCTCTCCCTGATCCCGAAAGGTTTATTAGGGAAAGATTGAATATCCAGACTTCTCGTAGAAACCTTCAAAATTTAGGAGACCAATCCCTCTCAGATGTCCATCACATATTTGTAGAGATTCATACCTTCTAATCTCAAGAAATGATGGAATTTTACAAACCCCTTGACTTTTCTCAGATAGCAGGTGCTCCTCATGACATTTCGAATGATGCTATCAAGAAGTTCCCCATATTCAAGGGAAATAATGCCATCACTGCCAAGACTCACCTCCGAAAGTTTGAAAAGCACCTGGTCAGTTACTGCAACAATGCTGCCTCTAACCATGAAGATGTCAAAATGAAGCTCTTTGCTTTATCCTTAGAGGATGATGCTGCAGAGTGGTACGTTGACCTTGGTGATGATTCATATAAAACCCTTAATGAATTCCTAGAAGTTTTTAAGAAGAAATGGGGGGAAAAGAAAGAACCAAGACATTTGATTGCTTCCCTTCATAATATAAAGAAGATGGAAAATGAAACCATTGATGAATTTAATACTAAGTTTAGGCATCTGGTTGTGGACCTCCCTAGAGAAATCAAGCAAAGGGATGCCTCCATCCTCATATCTTACATCAAATATTTCACTGGTGATTTGAGGTACCAGTTAAGGGACAAAGATCCGACCGATCTAAAAACTGCTCAGGATCTGGCGGAGAAAATATAAAAGAATATGCAATCTTCGGGAAAATCCAACATTCTAGGTTACACTAGGGGAAACACTTCGTACAACAAAGAGAAGGGAAAATCCGTTGAATCAGAGGAAAAGGAAACCTCTAAAGACCCCATGGAAATGGTAACTAGCCTGATGGAAAAAATGGTTACTCGTCAAAACCAACTCATGGAAAATCAATCTATACAATTGAATAATATTCAGAACAGAATAATCACACTAGAAAGAAATAATGGACCCAGGAACTTTCAACCTCAACAGAATCAGGTGTATCATAAGAAGGCTCCTCAACAAGAATCTAGGATTCCAAACCAGTTAGACTCAACTAACCTTGTAGAAGAGTCATTCCATGGTGTAGGCCTTGTGATCAATTCCACCAAGAAAGCACTTGCTATATAGCAAACCAAGTTATAGAACATGGAATGGTGAAGGTCAGTAATCAGGAAACAACATCGGGTGAGTCCGATCATGTGTACATGGTAGGCTAAACCTATCCTTTATCAAACCAACATTGGTAGCAGGCCATGGATTACGGTTACAAGAAGGATCTCCTTTCCAACTTTTATGGTTTAATGCCTTCTCCATAAGCAATTAAGGAAATGAAGGAGGCCAAGTTCAAGGGAGTAGTATATCAAAGAAGAGAGAAGCCATCACTGTCTAAACAGTACAAGCCAAAGGTAACCAATCCTCCCTTCCTAGATCCTCCTATTGTCCCTGAATCAAATATTGATATGGGAGAATGGATAAGTAGTGCTAATATTCATGTTTATCCAATCGATGTCCTTAAAATTCCTGGTAAAAAAAATAAGTTGTTGAAAGCCTTAGAGGATAGTCAAAGTAAAGCTCATAACATTATCAAAGAGGATCCTCTTCCTAATAACAATGCTATATTTGAAGCTGAACATATTGAACCTATAGATATGCCTATAGTCCTCAACAGTGTTGATCTAAGAAGAGAATACCACCCGTGTTTTTATGTCTCCCTCTTAGTTGATAAACTTCTCCTTCATAACTGCATGTTAGATTCTGGTGCTTCATCAAATGTCATGACAAGAAAAGTAATGGAGTAGCTAAATATAAGGGTCATCTGACCCTACCACAATGTTTGTGCCATGGATGCAAGAGAATTTGAAGTGGTAGGGATAATCTTAAATTTACAGGGGCACATTGGCCTGCCATTAATTAAGAAGAAAAAGTAAACCCGGAAGGGGAAAGATGGAATCTATTCATAGTGACCCAGGAAAGCAAGATGCTATGAGAACCGGGGAGGTGTCTGTCCTGGAATGACCGACGTCGGGAACTCATAGGTAGAGGGGTTGGCTAAGTATCCTGATATCGACATGTTGATGGATGTGGTGGTGATAGATGTTCCAGATAATTGGGGTATGTTGTTATCCAGAAAATGGGCTACAACTCTTGGTGGGCACATTCAAATGGATTGGACATATGCTACTATACGTGCATCAGAGAACACTAGGGTGATTCTCCACAGAGAAAAGCTGAGGAAACGACATGTATAAAACCCTAAGAAGCCCGGAAATGAATTTGTTCATTTCACTAATAATTTTGGAAACTATGCTATTTTGTCAAATTTCATGGCCCCCATTAAGGAAAACATTAAAAATGAAAAGATCGATGAAGTTTGGCAAATGTACTTTGACGGGGCTTATTCCAAAACCGGAAAGGGTGCGTGCATCGTGATCATCTCTCCTTTAGATAAAATCTACAACTTTACATTCAGGTTAGAGTTTGAAGCATCAAACAATGTAGCCGAGTATGAGGCATTGCTCCTAGGGCTAGAAACTGCTAAAGATATGGGGATAAAGATGTTGAACATAAAGGGTGATTCATATCTAGTTGTCCTCTAGATTAAGAATTAGTATCAATGCAAAAATGACAGACTAAGAAAGTATAGAAATGCCACATGAAACACTATGGAATGGTTTGATGCACTTAACATTCAAAAGGTCCACAGGGAAATGAATGGGTTAGTAGATAAATTGGCAGTAGCAGAATCCACCCTCCAGCCATCAGATGAAATGATTAATGGGAATGGAAAGATGGAAATCATTTTCAGACATTCAATTCCAGATAATATAGACCACTGGTAGGTGTTCAAAGATGATGAGCAACTCTTAAGATTCATCCACAATCTACAAGAATTTGAAGGTTGCAATATTAGTTATCAACAGGAAGGTAAAGAGTATCAGGAATGCAAGGATAATGAAAGAAATCACATCCCGAGTAGACTTATAGCTTTCAATAATCTTTTTGATCGACAGGATCATCATAAAAAACAAAAAGAAGAAATAAAAATCGGGAATTATATGGAAATAAACATAGGAACTGACAAGGATCCCAAGTAAATAAAAATTGGAAAGGGTACTTCAGAAAAGGAAAGGAACAATTTGATCAACCTAATCAAATGGTATAGAGATGTGTTGGCCTTTAGTTATGATGAGCTTAAAGCCTATAGGGAGGATGTGTTTCAACACACTATTCCCCTTGCAAAAGAAGCTAAGGAGGTCAAACCTTTCTGACAAAAAATTAGGCGAATAAATCCTAATTTGGCCCCCATTGTGTAGAAGGAACTTCAGAAGATGTTAGCAGCAGGGATCATAGCACCTACAAGAGCATCTTGGTGCTCCAACTTAGTTGTTGTCAAAAAGAAGAATGGGTCAATTAGAATATGTATAGATTTTCGAAATCTGAATACATCATGCCTCAAAGATAATTACCCATTACCCGACATGGAAACTTTGCTTCAAAGAGTAACAGGATAAGGAATGATGTCCATGTTGGATGGCTTTTCCGGTTATAACCAGGTGTTGGTAAATAAAGAAGATCAACATAAGACTACATTCACCACACCTTCAGGTACCTATAAATTTCTAATAATTCCTTTTGGCTTATTGAATGTTGGTGCCACCTTCCAAAGAGCCATGGATTTTGCCTTCAAGGAACTTATAGGCAAAATAATCGAAATATATCAGGATGACTTAACTATTTTTTCAAAAGAAATATCTGACCACATAAGTCATCTTAGGTAAGTTTTTATAAGATGTCAGAAATATGGTATTTCCTTGAATCCCGCCAAGTCAATCTTTGGAGTTGATGAAGGCAAGTTGTTGGGGCACATCATTTCTAAGGATGGTGTCAGGGTTGATCCTGAGAGAGTTGAAGCCATTAATAAATTCCCCTTGCCTCAGAATCTAAAAGCTCTCCAGTCCTTTAATGGTCAAATCAATTTCATAAGAAGATTCATCCCAAATTTAGCAGAATTAATGAAACCTCTACAAAAGCTATTAAAGAAAGATGCTAAGTTTGAGTGGACAGATGAAGGGAAAGTTGCGTTCAAGTCCATCAAAAATTCCATATCCATGTCCTCGGTCTTGATTAGTCCAGATTATTCCAAATAATTCCTGATATTTTCCTTTGCCTTAGAAGACACCATTGCCGGTGTTTTACTTCAAAAGAATAAGGAGGGACAAGAGCAACCGATAGCCTTTATGAGTAGAGTCTTACAAAATTCAGAATTGAAATATACCATGATGGATAAATAGGCCTATGCTCTTGTCAAGTCCCTTAAACATTTCAGAACTTATATAGGTTACTCCAAAATCATTGGATATGTACCCCATGCAGCTGTCAAGGATATCATGTCTCAATAGGATTGTCTAGGAATCAGGGGTAAGTGGGTTTCAAAGATTCAAGAACATGATTTGGAGATAAAACCTACTAAATTGATTAAGGGACAGGGTCTTGCAAATATGTTGACCCATGGAAATGAAAAGGCCTTAGGAATAATCTGCCAGAGCAGCAATTTAGATCAAAGTGTATCAGACGAGCTTCAGAGATTAGAGCAACACCCCTGGTACACCGACATCATATTTTTCCTCCGCAACCTTTCATGCCTCGATCACTTACTTGGCCATAAAAGAAGAGCATTAAGGTTAAAGGCAACTAAGTATTGTTTGACAAAAGATGGTTTGGGTTGGAAAAACCCCAATGGTTTAATACTTAGATGTGTTGATGAACCTGAGTCCAAGAAACTCATGGTTGAGTTCCATTCAATATTTTCTGGTGGACATTTTGCATAAAAAAAAACCGCCCACAAAATCCTTAGAGTAGGCTACTATTGGCCAAACTATTTTTAGATGTGCACAAGGCTATCAGAGTTTTCCCCCAATGCTAGTTATTCATCAGAAAGCAACAAATGAAATCCTTGCCTCTAAATCCAATAGTAGTCCAAGCCCCTTTCCAACAGTGGGGGCTTGACTTCATCGGTAAGTTCAAAGATAACTCAAGCAACGGTTACTCTTGAATTCTTACCGCCACTGATTATTTTACCAAGTGGGTTGAGGTGATACCCACCAAGAAGGAAATCGATGCTATAGTCATGGATTTCTTGGAAGATAAGATTATCACAATATTCGGTGTGCCAGCTAGAATAATCACGGATAATGGCCCATGCTTTGTTTCTTCCAAGATGTCATCTTTCTGTTTCAAGTACAGCATTATCCTATCTCACTCATCCAATTACTATCCCCAAGGAAATGGTCTAGTAGAATCAAGTAACAAGAACTTAATGACCATAATCAAAAAAACTGTGGGCGACAATAAGAAGGCTTGGGATAGCAAGATCAAATTAGCATTATGGGCCGACAAGATCACTAAGAAAGGTTCAACCGGGAGGAGCCCTTTCGAACTAGTCTACGACCTTGATGTCACCTTACCAGTCCATCTAAAGCTTCAAGTTTATCAGCTTCTCCAGACCTTCAGCTCAGATCAAGAGGCCATCCAGAATACAATAAACCAATTGATCAAGCTAGATGAGAGCAGAAGAAACTCTCTTGACCATAGTATCGAAAATTCAGACAAGGTCAAAAGAGCCTTTGATAAGTCTACCCGGCCAGGGTCCTTCCAAGTGGGTAACACGGTTTTACATTGGTACAAACGATGGGAAAAACCTGGGAAACATGGAAAGCTCGGCATCTTGTGGTTTGGATGTACATCATTGATGAAATAGTAGAAATGAACTCCTTCTATCTAAATGACCTAGAAGGAGAAAGATTGAGCTTTCCAGTGAATGGTTTCCTCCTCAAGTTGTTTTTCCCTGAGACAGTTTGATTCCTTCATTGGCATCGGTGGTTTCAGGGCCAATTTCTAAACCTTGCCCTACATGTAGTTCTAAATTTTATATATCATATTGTTGTATCATAGATATTGTTGTATTATAGTTAGTTTGTACCATGTTGAAAATTTTCCTTTGTATATTAGTTTTTGTAAAATATTCCTTTTTGCACATTATAGATTAATTATGTACATTAGTTTGTTTTTATAGTTAATTTTTTCTTATGTATACATGTTACTGACAAACTCTAATTGCCTTGTAGGACCCAGAGAGTCTAGAGTTCTCACATCCTCTCCTTTGAACAGAAGATCAATTAGAGAATGTGTCCCTAGATGGAGCCAGAATGTTACCACCTAATTTATGCTTAGTGGTTTTTTATCAAGTGAGCCTGGTGAACTGAACAGGGTTAACTTGTTTGGACTTCAGAAGACCTGTGGAAGTACTTCTGGGAAGTGCTTGTTGTATTATATCACATGTTCATACCCCATGGGGGAGTTGTAATAAATGTTCTAGCATGATAGTGTCTATAAAAGACTCGGTCTCTTAGACTTTATTTGTCAATCCGATCAGCCCAGGGTGTTTTTTCCCTTGGTTATTATTGGTTGTTGAATAAACGACTGATAATTTCTGAGTTTTTCACTCCATAGCTCCAAAATTGGGGTGGTCGGCTTGGCATTTAGGCCTATTGAGGTTATTAGAGTCTATGTGTCAATGTATAAGCATGCTAGACATCATGATCGAGTCATATGAACATGTCTAAGTCCCCCTAGGTGTTTTTCAATTTTTCAATTTTTCAGTTTTTTCAGTGTTTTTTACTAAAAATTTAATTTTTCCAAAACTTAGGCTATTTTTTAATAGTTTAATTGGAAAAATTGATTTTGTAATAAAAGTGGGCCAAATAATCAATTTCAGTCGTGTAGGTGCTCATTTTCAAGCTAAGAGCACCATGTAAACCCATGGACCCACTATTTCCTAGTTTTGAGTGATTTTCCATCACTCAGGTCAGAAAGCCCCAAAAATCAATTATTGATTATTTTAATTAATAAATTGATGAATAATGGAGCAAATCCAAAATCATAAATCAATGGATTCTCAGCCGATTTGATTGAAATCAGCCAGATCTGAAGCAGATTGACTGGATTCGAAAAATTCTTGACTGAAGGAGGTGATCAAATCAGATCCAGAGTTGATCTTCAGCTGTCTTCATGGGGAATTCTGCCCTTTCTCTCTCCTCCACACGTGTGGACTCTCCTGGATGCTCTGTGGATTGATGTGTCAGTGTATGGGTTGATGTGTCAGCTCAATAAAGCCCTTGGTTGACAAGTAGGCTCAGTTTAGCTTCAGTTCTACATTGATTGACTCTCCATTAGTTGATTTCATCTGATTCCATGAGGAATTGCACCCCCCCTAGGCTGGATGGCCTATATTTTGTATATATCCTGGCTGAGGCTCCCTCTTCCAAGCTAGTTAGAGCTGGATTGAAGGGCTTGCCATTGTAATTGTGTATTGATCATCATTGTTGAAATAAAGAGAAGCTTTGGAGGCTCAATTGTGGAGTACCTTTCATGTGTAGATTATCATTATCATGCTGCATTCGAGGTGAAACTGTATTTTTTCAATTTTTTGCACTTAACTGTTGTCTGCATGAATGGTTAATGAAATCATAGGGATAGATCATTGTAAGTAATCTTACTTAATTCTATTTTGTTGCATATCTTTGAATGAGCTAATCCCTGTATGCTAAATAATATTATTTGCATGTTGTATCATCCACTTCTCATATGTATCTTCAGATTTAATGGTTCTGTTTGCAGGATTTGTTGTGTAGCTTACAGGTTTGCCATGACTGGAAGATATATGGTTCAGGTTTGATTACATTGGTTTCCAACAGAAATTTCTAAGATCGTGCCCCTTGGTGCTTCACTACCAAGTTTCGTGTGCAGATCTGCTTCAACAACAAGCACTTCTCTTCCCCTTTTCCTCCTTTAAAACTCTCAAATTTTCTTCAAACTAGTTACTATTAAGGTTTCTTATCGCTCAGATCTGTCTCATTAAGAAAATTACACATATATCTAGTTATTAATATCCCTTCCTAATTCTAGATCTTAGCTTTGTTTCACATATAAAGTTACAGTTTAAGAGATCTAGCTGAAATTACCATATTTTCGCAAGCATTTTAATGAAAATTCGTAGCTTGCTGTTAAGGTAGTTTCCTTTGTTGTACGTTAAAATTTCATATTCTGCAATAAAATTGCATATCTTATTGGCTTCCCAAAAGGCAAGCCAAGATCCCAAGGAAAGCTTGCTTTCCTTGGTTTCTGTTTTACTCTTTTAACTAGTTTTCAGCTTACCTTTTTTGGTTAAAAGTGAGCTGACCCAAAGGTGCTTTCACAGTGATTTTGGGCATATTTCAGTCTAATATGATTTCTGGTTTTTAGCAGGTTTGACAGAAAATAAAGGAAGCTGCTGTTCGGAAGTGGCCTCAGGAGCGTTCAAATCCCCCCAGGGGTCTCCCATTTGAATAAAACCTTTATTTTTTGCACTTTGTAAGCTCTTGATTTCAATCCGTATAAGTATCAAGAGGAATTATATCAGTTATCTGATATTGTAACCACTGTTAATAAAAATATTTTTTGAATAGGCTCTTTCGAGCCCATTCCCCATCCCCCTCTGGGGGGATTTGCGTCGGTGTCCTTTTTGTTTCTTTTTTCTCATCCCTTTTCAAACTAGCATTGATCTAATATGCAGGGTAGTATAATTTATTTCATTATGAATTTCATATTCCATATTTTATATTTCAAAGTAATCTTAATACTTACCCCACGACTTCCCGAGTGACCTGAAAGGGGAAAGAGATTCGTGGTAAGACTAATTAGAAAACTAGAATTGTGTATCTTTTTTATTTTCTATAATTTGTTTTTCAGCTATTATAAAATTAACCCCTCCTCGATTCCCCGATTGAGATCCACTTGGATCGAAAGAGGTTCCTGGAGGGTTTTCTTTTAAACAAGAACACCCAATTTAAAATTTACTAAAACTGACAAGACTCCGGTGTGTATGCTCTACACTTGGTTGTGGTTCATCTGATTAGTCAAGCTATATCAAAAGCACTTGAGTGACTAGAATAATTAGGAATCACTCTCCCAAATTTACAAACCATCAAGTGAAAATCCACCACCTAGATCAAACCTTTACGGTGGAAAAATACCCAAAGGAAGAGGGAACTTCTGAAAAGTGACCTCGGGGCGCCGATATCTATCACACCCTAACAGGTGAATTATGAACAATATCCCCAGAGACTCCATTCATCCCACATATTCCTTGCGGGTAGCTGTGACGGTTTAGTTTTGGACATACTCCAAGTACTCTCGGGTATATCTGGAGTCCCCCGTTCGCCTAATTGTAATCAAATTACACCTCAATTTTAACTTACAACGTACCAAGAGGAAATTTCAAAACATTCACTCCAAGCACATGCAAGTACATTGATATTATTTTTTGACTCCATTCTAAGGCACTGGTTATTTTCTTGCTTTATATATATATCGTGTCTCAGCATTATGCTTTCGTGTGTTCATTTGTGTATCTTGCCATCTTTGATTGTCTATAGTTAAATCTCAAAATCCTAAGTAAATTATTTAGTTTAACATCACTATACTAAGTAAATATCCTAGTAACTTAATAGGGTCCACCCCCCTTGGCTTCGTTAGGAGTTGAGCCTAAACGGAGGAGTTAAGAACAAGGTGACAGCCTTGACTCAAGACTTGCCCCCAAGGACACACCGAGTGGCTTGAATATTTTTTCCACATGATCCAGGTGTGTGTAAGGTAGCAACACTCCTTCGACTCCTACAGTTTCCACCGAGGTCAATTCTATTCAAAGTACTCAAACCTTGAGCAATAATAAAAAGAAGGGTAAAAATAAAAATAAAAAACCTGGAAACCAATAGGAGAATCCAAGACCAACCAACAATGATAACAATAAAGGGAAAAGAAAGGCAAAATATCCATGTATACTATGCAGAGGTGACCATTTCACAAAATAGTGTTCTCATCGGCATGAAATCTCCCAATTTTTTAAATCAAATCCCGCACCCATAGCTCTCACGGATCCTTTTCCCTCTCAAGAACAACTGATAGACCGCATGTCTAATCAAGGAAACTCTAGTTTGTCAGAAGAAATTCATATGATTTCCTCAGATACCATCAGTCTGCAAAATTGAAGTCATAATTATTACAAACCTACAGACAAAAAAGAATACCATTCTTCTTTAGGGAAAGCTCCCTCTACTAGTTCTCCCGAGTCCTCGTCTATTGTCCCCCTAACCATCGAGAAGCCTACTCTCGATATGATTTTGCATCCACCCAAGAGTACTCTTAGGAAGGTTGTTTTTAACCCTAATGCCCGAGCTGCTCAATTTTATAATGTAGTTGAATATCTAGCTCAGGCACCTTGTGCAATGCCTACCTTAGAAGTACTCCAAAGTTGTCCTATACAACGCAAAAATCTGTTAACGGAATTAGGAGATTTAGACCCGGATAATACTAATTTGATTCATTTCAATGTTGAGAACTATAAATCAAGAGTACCCCATAAACTTGATTTTTAGATCATTATGAAAGTAGTTGGAAAGAAGGTTTTTAGAATGGTACTAGATGAAGGAGCTTCGGCCTCGATTTTGTCTCTATCTTGTTGGAAAGCTCTCGGCTCTCCCGAGCTTGTAACATCACCTACGAATATGAAAGCTTTTGATGGATCAGGTTTCCAGCCTAATGGTCTCATATTAGCCCTCGCAGTCGAGCTTGGGGGAAAAATTGTTCCTATTCATGTAGAAGTGGTAGATGCCTCGTTAGATTACAACCTCCTACTAGGAATAAATTGGTTTTATGACATGACTATTGTCGCTTCGATGGTATTTCGAACAGTCCAATTTCTGCATCTAGGGATAATTGTTACCATTGACCAGCTTTATTTCTGTATGCCGGATGTTACTACCTTAAGGCTAATAACATCCCCATGTTAGGCTATTCCCCTCCTCCTTACCAGTCGATTGGGGTAGGCATGTTGAAGGACTCATCCCTTATGGGGATTTTTCCATCCACTCCTCCTAACATGGAGACCGCAATAGTTCACATGATTGCATCATTTGATTATGAACCTAAGGGAAAAAAAAATTGTTGAGTCCACCTCATTGAGTTCACACGAAGAAATGTACAACACCATTCAAACCCTTTCCGATGATCACACTGATGACCTTCATTTGGTGGCTTCATATCCCTACCACTTGCCTTACTGGTTAGAACCATCTCTTCGTGTTCAGAATTATCTCTCTGATACTTTTCCTTTCGATTAGTCCATTATGGAGGTTATGAATACAAATGAGTCCATTTGGGAGGATCACCATCATAGATATATGTTCCTCCCCAACACCAGTTTGGTTAACCATGATTATCCATCCTTGTTTCCTACTGATATTGTCAATGTACCCCAAAGCCCCATATTGTTGGAAGACACAAATTCTGAAGGAAACCTTTGCAACAATACACAAACGAACTCGATTGACATATCAGCCATGACCGGTACCATTGAGAATGTTCATGTTGGGAAGAACTGCTCGGTAGATGAATCTGAAGCATACAAGGAACTTTTCAAAGAATTCCATGATATTTGTGCCTGGTCCTATGAAGAGATGTTGGGGATTGACCCATCCATTATGGTCCATGAGATTAAAACCTATCCCACGGGTAAACCTATTAGGAAAAAATTAAGGCAAGTCCATCCATGGAAGGTCGCAGCTATTAAAGTTAAAATTGAGAAACTTCTCAAAGCTGGGTTTATTTATCCCGTAACCCTGATAGAATGGGTATCAAAAATTGTCCCTTTCAATAAAAAGTAGGGCACCATTAGATTCTGTATCGATTTTAGGGATTTGAATAAAGCTTGTCCCAAGGACAACTTTCCTACTCCACACATCGATCAGATTATCGACAACTGTGCTGGAAATGTCATCTTTATCATTTATGGATGGCTTATCTGGCTATAATCAGATTGAGATATTACCCATCGATCAGCACAAGACAACATTCATTTTCCCATGGGGAACCTTTGCGTATAGGAAGTTACCTTTTGTCTTGAAAAATGCGGGAGCCACTTTCCAGTGTGCGATGTCCTATGCGTTTCACGATATTAAACATATTGTTGAACCGTACCTTGACGACCTCCCTGCTCATTCACAGCGACAGGAGGACCACCCTGGTAATCTTAGAGATATTTTCCTGAGATGTCATCATTATAATATACGGCTCAATCCGCATAAATGTGTTTTTTGCATTGAGACGGGACGTCTGCTAGGTTTTTTGGTCTCTAAAGATGGCATCTGGATCGACCCTTTGAAAATTGCCGCCATTTTAGATCTACCAATCCCAACTAATCTCCTTGAACTCCAAAGTTTGCAAGGGAAGGAAAAATTTGTCCACCGTTTTGTGTGCAATTTTGCAGAGAAAACGCATGACTATATGTGTCTCATTAACAAGGACACTCCGTTCTTCTAGGATGACCAAGCTCAATGCGCCTTCGATAATATTAAACATGCTCTGACTCATTCACCCATGATACACCCCCCAGATTATTCAAAGTACTTTCTCTTATATCTTGCTACCTCTGCTACTACCGTCGCTATGGTTTTGGTGCAAGAAAATCCCAATGGTCAGGTTCACATGATTTACTATGCTAGTAAGAATATTATGGATTCTGAAACCCAATATTCACGCATGGAGAAGTTAGCATTGGCCATGGTCATTGCTGTACAAAACTTTCGTCCCTACATTTTGCTTCGCACAACCACTATATTGGCTTACCAGAACCCCGTGTATTACATCCTGACTCGTCAGGTGCTCGAGGGCAAGTACTCCCGATGGATTGTCATAATTCAGGAGTTTGATCTGGAATTTGTGAAGGCCACATCAAATAAATCCTTTGTTTTTTCCGAGCTCATGTGTGATCTTCCCTATGCTGCGATGGAATATGAGCTTAGTGATTCATTTCCCGATGAATTTATGTTCTTGATCAGCACTACCGATCCATGGTATGGATATTTGCTTATTTATCTCCAAACACAAAGATTTCAACCAAATCTATCCCATGAGGACCACCACCATATCCGTCACCACGTGAAATACTACCTCATCCTGAATGATACCTTGTATAGACGTGGGATTGATTCTATTCTCTGGAAATGCCTCACCCATGAGGAGGCTGAACATGTGTTGAATGATTTCCACTCTGGAGCATGTGGCGGTCATTTATTTGGGATGGCTACAACCCAGAAAGTCCTTCACGCTGGCTATTTCTGGCCTTCCATCTTCAAAGACTGTCACGAGGCTGTTAAGAAATGCCCGCCTTGTCAACATTTTTATCCCAAAAAGTGCATTCATATTGCTCCGCTACACCCTGTCATTGTCATTGGCCTATTTTCCAAATGGGGGGTTGAATTTATGCATTGTAAGTCTACCTTAGTTGGGAGGCATGGTTACATCATCGTAGCCATTGACTATTTCACAAAGTGGGATGAGGCCAAGCCTACATATGTGGAAGATGGTAAGACTGCCACTCTCTTCCTCTTCAATCATATCATAGCTAGATTTGGAGTCGCACGGTCCATTTTTACTGATCATGGATCACATTTCTGTAATCAAATGATGGAGGAACTGAGTGCCAAGCTAGGTTTTTTCCATGAAAACTCTACGCCATATTATCCACAAGCTAATGGTCACTTAGAGGCCATTAACAAAGTTTTGAAAACTATGCTTCGTCAAATGGTTGGAGATCATAGATCCAACTAGCACCACATTATTTTCTCCACTCTTTGGGCTTATAGGACTTCGATGAAAACAACTACTGGTTTCATGCCTTTCTAGCTTGTTTATGGACTCAAAGTTGTCTTATCGATTCAATGTCAGATTCCATCCTTACAACTTGCCGTTGAACTTCTCCCTGACACTTCCATAGAGGAAGAAAGATTTTTGTACTTGAATAACCTTGATGAGACTCGAAGAGATGCTACCTTGGCTAATGAGGCACATAAGAAATGTGTCAAGGCACAGTATGATAAATCCATCCAACCTCGTTCTTTTCATAAGTGTGACCTAGTGTTGACTTACAACCAGAGATACGATAAAATAGGGAAAGGAAAGTTCAGGTCCATGTGCTATGGTCCTTTCGTCATTTCTAAAGTTTTAGAGAAAGGAGCCTATGAGATCGTTGAATATGATGGAATCCCTTTAGGGAAACCTTGCAATGGGTTGTACCTGAAGAGGTACTATGCCTAGGTCTTTCTTGGATAGTATCTTGTATATATTTATATTGCTTGGATTTCAGTGTGCTTGTGGTATTTTCAATATGGTTTTGAGTTCAGTGTCCGCATATGTTTATACCATGTTTTGGTCGAGCAGATGGCTTTCTACAGCTTTGTTGATGGTGCTTGCCACCACACCTTGAATCTTGCCTCAGCTACTTGGGTCCTCTATTCCCCAATTAAGGATTTGGTCAGTTTAGGAGTAGTTTGTATTGGTCCCGCTACCAACAACATTGCTGAGTATCGAGCAGTCATAGGTCTTCTGACTGAAGCTGTCTCCCAAGATGTTCGCAATCTGGTAGTCTTGATGGACTCAAAACTCATGGTTTGTCATCTAAACCATGTCTACACCATTAGAAATCCTATACTTCTCCACCTCTTCTAGAGGATTCACTTGTTAGAAAGGTCATTTGAAACCATCACTTATAGGCATATCCCTAGGGAAAATAATGTAGTTGCCGACTCATTAGCTAATTACATCCTAGATTGGCATGTTGCCCATTCATGACATTAAAATCAAACATGGTCCATTGTAAATAAACATTTAAAGACACATAAAACTCA
>LPNX010932875.1:463705-479141 GCA_001517045.1 Pseudotsuga menziesii
CCCCCCACCCGCTCCAGTGCAAGCCATAATCCAGACCCACCCCTGCATACGGGGGTCCCATGCTCTCAGCTCTGTGAAGACCACCTGAGGTCTCATCTGTGGTACCCGCTCGAAGAAGAAGTAGGCTAGAATGGAACCAAAAACAAACTACTTTAGTTCCCCCTTCCGACACTTAGTCAGCTGATCCTTGAATATAGGAAGCAAATCTTTTGCCAGTTGAATACAGTAGGTGCCATGGCCTCTATGGCATATAGCATGTGTGCCCTAGAATCCTGATCCACTCCCTAGATTCTAGCCACTCTTTGCGTCATAAATAATACAGCCCATAAAGGCCCATCCATCACTGCCTTTATGGGGATTTTCTTCCCCGATGTCCTCGTCCCTAGGATACAATGACGGTCTATCAACTCTTGTGTGGTAATATCCCCTCCTCGAGAACCTGTCAGCGAGATGGGGGCACCCCATCTTGAGAGTCCAGTTAAGAAGTATATGTCCTCTACCTCTACTGTCAGAACATGATCCCCAAACTCAAAGTGTTGCTGCTCTGGATTCCACATCCATAGTATGTGCTATATCAACCACTCATGTGATACCATACTAGGAGTCTGAAAGAATTTCAGGAGCCCACAGTCTCGTAATGTGGCTATGCAACCCGCATTCCTTTCGGTGAAAGTGTCATCATTTTCAAGTTTTCTTTCCTTCCATATCACCATTTTTTATTAGCAAAAGCCTGCCAAGAACAATCATAACACATATTAGAATAATCTTTAATCATTTAAATCCAAAAAAATGATCTATTTTTGCTTGTGTTATCAATTTTAAATCTTCACCGCTGGCACCTCCTGTGCGCCATTGAAGATAGGCAGTGGCACCACCTGTGAGCCTTGTTTTCAGTGTGGTTCTAGTGAGGTACCACGTATCCCACAAGGGATAAGTGCAGTGCCCATTCCCATGGTTTTAGGGCTTTCCATACAAGCCCAAAACGCCATCTAAAATAAAAATTGAGACCATGAAAGGGAAGAGAAGGGTTTGAACTATTACCTAGACTCTGACAGTGCTTAAATTCGATGGTGGAAACTCCCAATATCAAAAATTGAATATCTAACTAGGAAAGTGCTCCAAATGCTCTCCACTATGGGTAAATAGTAAAATGATTTGATTTTTCACTATTTACATGACTTTTATACACATTTTTTGGTTGACATACTATAGTTTTGATTTAAAATCATTGATTATTCGAAGCTTATCTATTGTAATCCCTTAATGTTGGTTATCAAGGTATTTAACACTTATTTTGAGTCGTTGCAGGATAGAAAATAGTAGCAGTAAAGTGTTGGGAGTTCATTTTTTAATTTTTCGCACTACCATAAAACGGAAAAAATCGATGAGCATTCATTATGCCGCTTTGATCATGCTCTTTAAACCTAGTATCAAAGGTCTGAGTCTGTTTCCAATTCTTTCCATGCTCAAAAAAATTGACATTGTGTAAATAAACCTCATGGAGTCCTCTTTAAACTCTTTTTAGGCTCCCTAAATACGAAAAAGATTGTCAAGCAATATTGTCTTCTTCATGCTCGTTAAAGCATTTGAAGAGTTGTCCCTCCAACTATAGGTTGTCTCTTTTTCGGTTTGGATGGACTATTTATGAAAAAGGAACACTCCAGCCAATCATGATTGGAAGAGTTCTCTAAGCTATGATTTTACATTTTTTTGGGCCCTAGAGACTAAATCATACGAAAAAGGACCTTTTGGAGCCTTCTTCTATAGTCGTTTAGACTCTCTAAACATGAACGATACCGAGTTTTATTTCATTGGATTTGTTAAATTAAACATTGAGAGACCCATTTTTTGGAACGAACCCCTCCTCTCTCAGGTTCGTAAAACATATGAGTCTGGACTTGTCTTCGGACAAGCTATACCGAGTGTTTGTTACCCTCTTTGAACTCATAAAACCGACAAGAGGCACTCATAAATCATGATGGGGGAAATGGGAAGGGAATCATTTTGCAAATCAATGGTAGTAGTTTGTCATTACCTTTGAACATGACACTTGTCTTCATATCATTTCAGTCAATTGGGTATTTAGCTGATCTCCACAACGATCCACTTTCATGAGTCTTGCCACTCCTTTGAGTCTTTGAAAAGAATGCTTTTTCCACTGTCGCATTGTGTGTTTGTCTCGTTTTATTCATGCTTCCAAGTCTTTGTTCATGCCGTCCAATGTTCAAAGGGAAGTTGAAGAAGTTTTACCTATACAGTCAAAATAGTCTTTGTGTTAGTACTTTTGAGTCAGTCCTATGGTTACTACATTCACATCATTCCAGAACTATGTTTCAAGTTTCGTGTCGTCGATGTGGGACTCATCATGGTTCTCCTTTGACGAGGTTTTTCCCGTCGACATCAGCTCATCATCCGGTAAATAGTCTTAGAAAAAAAACTTAGTACCTTGAGATCTATATGCCTTAATGATAGACTCTCTCACTCTCAAAATAGGTTCACATCATTAACCTTTGATCGATAGAATCAACTGGTTGTTCAACATCAGGACATCTATTTACACTCAGTAGATTGTACTAGGGTACCTTGGGAATCATTAACATCAATGGTAATCTCCCTTGCACTTGTTAACAGTTCACATCATTGGCCAGTAATCAAGTGGCTTCTACCATGTTCGACTTTATATCATTGTAATCACATGGATAGAATCATACTTTGCGGAATACGAGACGAAGACCCCAGGTATTTGTTTAAGCACTCATTGCTTTCCCTAGGTTGCGATGGATTTTTGTATATCTAGCATGGATCCATATTTGTATGGTCATGGCTATGCTCAAATTTGCATCTGTATGACATATATATATCTACGTTGTATGTCTGGAAGCTATGTCCAATTTTGATTCCTCTATCACATGGATCTACACTGTATTCTAGTAGCCATGCTTGTTTATTCGTCTCATGGATCTGCTTTGTATTGGTCTGCAACCATGAGTTGGTTACTTGTGTCTATGAGTCAAAAATATTGATGTACTATAGATTCCTACTTGACAACATGCTCTGATCGAGTTGACATTTTCACCTCGTAGTGACAACTTGTTCTCTCAAAGCTCTCATTTATCGTATCCCTCTAAGACTCATGCTTTGGGGGGAATCTTGTTATACCAAAATCTTGTCACCACCATGTGATAAGAATTTTGAATTACATACTTGCCCTTAATTCCATTGCTTGGAGTGGAAACCCATGTTGTTTGTCAATTCTATATGAAAATACTCAACACTGTGCTTTCCCTGTGAACCATGAGTGGTACCTTTCTTGCACCGCCTTCAGTCTGTTTTCCATAAGCAGTGCCACCGCTTGTGGCCCTTGGTCCATAAGCGTTTTTCATCTGAATCGCTTTGTCATAATAGGAGAAAAGCAGTACCCTGGGTAAAATGGGAAAAAGAGAAGTTTCTTGTGGCTTCTAGATCATGAGCCTCATGTCCTCCCTTATCCCTATCATTGTGGGTTAGTTGAGCTTGAGATCCCCCATCATAGGATATTAGAGGCCACCTCATCCACAAATCTCTCAACCATTTCTATCCATTGAGCCTTATAAATACAAGCTCATGTCCATGGTTGAGGGGGAGAACTATAGAGGTATTGTTATGCTGTTGGATTGACCACTTGGCCCAAGCCATTAGAGAGCATAGAGAGCAAGGTTGAAGCTTATGGGGATGAAGTGTTTGTCTCATGGAGATGCATGTCGACACTAAGGATTAATTTGTTGTAAACTTCTCCATTCGTCTTAATGCAAAGCTGATTTCCGTCCCACATTACTGTTGTTTTGATTTCACATGTACATGTTGTTAGATTCCTTAGTCACTAACATGGATAAGTAGATTATGTTCTGGTAGATTTGATGTGTTTGTGAATTTGATTTAAGTGCAAGTACATAGGTTCACTATCGAAGGAGCATTCCAGGTGTCTATGACATCCAGGGAGGGTCTTCATTCTTTGTTGTTCACTCATTTTTTCTGGATCTGAACCATTCAAACCAGAGGAACAACTTCTGTTTGCAGAAGGTGAAATATTCCTGGTTACAATAGGAGCGTGCCAGGACTCATTATGTCTCAATGATGACCTGCATCTACCAATATGCAAGAATTTCTAGGTGCACACCAAGTGCCTTGTGACCTCTAATCATCTCCAATATGGGAACACATAAGGACTGATTACATCTAAGGACAACCTGTGTCCTACACTAGGACTGATTACATCAAAGGAAAACCTCAAGGACTCATTACATCCAAGGATAACCTCATCAATGACACTATCTTGGAGTCCTACAATGAGATATCATTTAAACCATATTTATTTATTTATTTCCCATTTATCAATCCAATTAATTAAATAATGGAGTCATCATATCTTATGTGGTTTATTTGTTCCGTGCTAAGAGTTTCACCAATTTACTTGCTAGTTTTTTCTTTATTTGTATGTTTACGAGTATAGATCCATCTTAAAAAGGATCTACAAAGAGCCGAAAGGGATCAAATCTATCTAACTACAAACCCCTTTTTTAGAGTGGAAATATTGAGGAGATGTGAAAGAAACATTTATGGTTTTAATTTGTAGTCTTATATATGTGGTTCTAAAAAATATTTTAAATCTAAATTGAGCGACCATGTTATTTTTTATAAAATTTTATTATTTTTTTGAAATGACACGTGTTAGCTCTAGGATGGGCACTAAATGACTTCCACATCTCCCCCTACTGGGCTGTAGAATGTCTCTTCAACATAATGAAGTATTAAAAGCTACTCTTGATCATTTTTATGCCAAAGGCATTTTACCTATGGAGACACAGTCTCACAAGATTCCTCATCTTCCTTTCCATTAACAATTCGACAGGTGTCACGATCGAATAGTGAATGGAGACTGGAAACCTGTTGTGTCGGATTCCAAATGAAATTATGATGAAATGGAATGATGGATATATTTTTTAGTTATTTTTACTCCAGTTTATTTGGGTCCCTGATTCTGCAGTCTCGATTCAGGAACTTCAATCCCGCAGACCACAGGTTTCCTCTCTGTTACGGCTAGTGCTGCAAGTGAATGGATTGATGGATTGATTTCCAATTGCGGATTGTTCTTTACAGTTGGTGTTTACTGTGTTTTCTGGATAGGTGGCATGTGTCTTTTCACTACACATCTATTTTTGTCCTAAACGATACTAGATTTGAATGCCTTCCCTATATTTCATTCCTCTCGATTCGACGGAGTCCTTGCCAAGATTTTACACAGACGATTTTGTGAAAGTTTCTGTCTACCAGTTTTTGTGACTTTATCCTAAGATATTCAGGATCATTTTTCTATGTTTATGCTCATAACTTGTGGGGTCATTTTTGTTGAGGTTTCATTTCACTGGTGCTTCACTCAATTTAATACACTTTGCCCATGTCCCTTCATCCATTATCATTTATGTTTCATCAATGCATTGTTGCTCAATTAATGCAAGATATCTTGTCATATGATTCAGACATGGGCAAATATCTTCATTTTTTATCTCCTTATGGAAATCTTCAAAATCTTGTTGCAATACTGCATTTACAGCCTTTGCTTTGCACATTAAACAGACCTTCAGGTAAACACTATTTCTTAATATTTGCTTGACACATATTGATTTTTCTTCGCTCCATTTACGCTAGAGACTTTCCAACAAAGGTTTTCATAGCTTGTTAAATTTGCAGGTATTCCTTTAGTCTTTTTAAATGTTTTGAATATTTGTTTAGTCTAGTTTTGAGATGGTCAAATACCTTTTGTTTGTTTTGACTGTTATTGTTGCTGTGTTGTTAAATTACTTAGTTGTATTGGTTATGTGGCTTCATAATGGTGTAATACTCATGCTAAGTCAATAACATGATAGGTATCAGATTTTATAATGGATTTGTTTTAGGTAAGGAGTTGAGCATAAGTTTCCATTATTTTTCAACTTTCGCTTTCCTCCTTGTGTAATACGGAGGTCAGAAAGGTTTGTGGCACTTTGTTTTTTTGGAATGTGGAAATCAGAATTTTTCAACTGATAAGTGTAATGTATTCCTGAATTTCCCCTATATTCCATGGAATGAAAGGATAAATTGCAAAATAAGATATAAAATTATGTGAAAGACTATTCTGATTTCCGAATTTCACCCTATGGAAACGAGAGGTCCAAAATAGAGGGTTTTATTCCCTAAAATGTTTTTTTCCCAACATGAAAAATTTCGATATTTTCTTACTTCAATATAGGGAAAGTTATGTAGATATATTTATTCTAAAACATTTTATATTCATATTTGAGCACATGTTTAATTATTTACTTACGTACTAAATTTCACGAAAAAATAAATTTCGTTGAAAGACAACGTTTCACCATTAAAACATGAGAATTTTACAAAAGTATCCAGCTTTCCGAAGTGGAAAGGTAAATTCATAATCAATTTATCAATTTACCTTAGTGTGCAACCATGGTTTGATCAGAGTGTGATTGAAAAGTTGTAGCAGTTACTTGAGAATTATCAACAGGATGAGTAGTTCCAACTTCTTCAGTGTCTAACACAGAGGCCATCTTTGTGAACTGTTGTTTATACTGATGAGAAGTATGAACCATGTTTTTTACCCACTGAAAAATAGATGCCTATGGGACATCCTCCATTTTCAAGGTAAAACGTAAAAGGTAAAAGGTAAATTGATATCTTGATATTAGCCATTTACCTTTCCTCTTTCCGCATCTCGCAAATTGCAGGTTGCAGGTTGCGAAAACACAACAAAAATGTTAAATCAAACTACATGCGGGTTGTGTACTTTCCACTTTTTGCATTTGAAAGTGGAAAGGTAAATTGATATCTTCACATTAGCCATTTACCTTTCCTCTTTCTGCGTATTTCGATATGTTTTTACTTGAATATAGGGAAATATATGTAGATAGATTTATTCTAAAAAATGTTATATTCAAATTTTAGCACATGTTTAATTATTTACTTACGTACTAAATTATATGAAAAATTCAATTTCGTGGGGTATATTTTTCTGCAATTTTGTTGAAAGACAGTTTCACCATTGAAACATGAGAATTATACAACATTATTCAGCTTTCCAAAGTGGAAAGGTAAATTGATAATCAATTTATCAATTTACCTTTCCACTTTTCTAATTGCGCACTAAGGTAAATTGATTTATCAATTTATCAATTTACCTTTTCGCTTTGCGCACTTTCTGCTTTACGCATTGGAAAGGTAAAAGGTAAATTGATATCTTGATATTATCCATTTACCCTTTTTCTTTCCACATTCTGAAAATTGCGGGTTGCGGGTTGCGAAAACACAAAAGAAAAATAATAACTTAAGATACTTGCAGGTAAAATACTTTCCTTGATGGAAATCAGAAAGGTAAATTGATATCTTGATATTATCCATTTACCTTTCCACTTTTCGTAAACTACTTTCCACAACCCGCAACCTGCAATTGCGGGATGCGCATTGCGGAAACAAAGAACAAAAATCCGAACTTAAACTACTTGCGGGTTGTGCACTTTCCACTTTCCACATTGGAAATCAGAAAGGTAAATTGATATCTTTATATTAGACAGTTGCCTTTCCACTTTTTGCATCTCGCAAATTGCAAGTTGCAGAAACACACAAAAAATATTAAATCAAACTACTTCCCACAAGTCGCAATTGCAGAAGTGGAGTTACGGAAAAACAATTTGAAAAAGTAATCCTGCATCTCGCATCCCACAATTATGAATGGATATTGTGGGATGGTGAATAAAATATTAAATGATATATTTGAAAATTAAGCTATAAACTATGTAGTATAATAAAGAATAAAAAATGTACTTGTGTCATGCTCATAGGTAGAGCTGAAAAAGCATAGGCCTTAGTCCACCCCAAATCTCAAATAAAAACATCTATTGACATAAAAATTGCTAATTTTTTTGACACAGTTCAACTCTTTTCAATATTCTCTCTTGGTGTAAGTTTAGTTTGCAAACTTTTAACTGCAGAAACTCTCCAAGTTGATATAAATGTTTTCTAATTTTAAAATAAATCTATCGATTATATTTTGCAGATCGTCCAAAGTCTTCTAAATGTTTTAGATTAAACCATATTTGATCTACATTGAAAATACAAAATAGGGAAACTCTACCTTTGGATTTTGGTATTTGATATTTGGTATATACATGTATTAGGATTTCTGCATTTCAGAAAGCGGAAACGTAAATTGATAAATTGATAATAAATTTACGTTTCAGCTTTCTTCTTTCCAAGGTAACAAAGCTGAAGAAGTTGTTTATGTAAATAGAAGTTGGGTAGCACTTCCGCATCTTGCTTTATGCAATAAGCAACAGGTCCAATATATTCCTGGTTTTCGACTTGCGTCAATACATATTCCGAATTTTTAATTTATATTGTTGGTTTTTGCTTTCCACTTTGGAGAATGTGGAAAGTCTGAATTTAGCCAGTTGCCTTTCCATTTTTCGCATCCCGCAAATTGTGGGTTGCAGGTTACGGAAAAAAACAAAAAATCTTAAATAAAAATAATTCTCGCAACCCACAATTGCGGAAGTGGAGTTGCAGAATAACAATTTAAAAAAGTAATCCCCCATCCCGCAATTGCAAATGGGGATTGCAGGATAGTGAATAAAATATTAAATGATATATTTAAAAATTAAGCTATAAACTATGTAATATAATGAAGAATAAAAAATGTACTTGTTTCATGCACTCATAGGTAGAGATAAAAAAGCATAGTTCTTAGTCCACCCTAAATCTCAAATAAAAACATATATTGACATAAAAATTGCTAATTTTTTTGAGACAGTTCAACTCTTTTGAATATTCCCACTTGGTGTAAGTTTAATTTACAAAATTTTAATTGCAAAAACTCTCCAAGTTTATATAAATGTTTTACAATTTTAAAATAAATCCATGGATTATATTTCACTGATCATCCAAAGTCTTCTAAATGTTTTAGATTAAACCATTTTTTATCTACATTGAAAATATGAAATACGAAAACTCTACCTTTGGATTTCGGTATTTGTGTATGTAAATAGAAGTTGGGTAGCGTTTCCGCATTCTTCTTTCTGTATTAAGAAACGGGGCCAATATATTCCCGATTTTCGACTTCCGTCAACACATATTCCAAATTTTTAATTTATATTGTCGGTTTTTGCTTTCCACTTTGGAGAATGCTGAAAGTCGGAATTTATATTTTCCAACATAAGTTTTGCTACTTTCCAACTTCCACTTTTCGAATTATGGAGGTGTGTTTAAATATATTACCCTTCTTTTTCTTAGACAATTTCCCCAAGATAAAATTTCCACAAAGTAAAGTGCAGAAAGGTAAATTGATAAATTGATTATGAGTTTATGTTTCCACTTTCCTCTTGTTAGGATTATTAATCCTCCCTCGTCCAAATTTGGTCATATGTCTAAATCGGGAGTCATGTCTAAATCGGGAGTCCATCCAGTCTATTTATAGTCATTAGCACCATTGGTTAAATTTAACCTAATTGGGGCACATGTTTCAGTTACCAAAGTGTGGGGGACACTAATTGAGGCTCACTTCCACTTATTGCACTTGATTGCATAATTTTAGGAGTCTCCTAGATCAATCCCTACAATTTAGGAAGCAACTGGGAGTGCCGAAACCAACCAAGGTCAGTTAACTTCAGTTCATGACTAGTCAAGCCAAGTTAGGAGTCAGTTACATTCAGTTCTAGCTCTCTACATTCAGTTAAGTAATGGTTTAATTAATTGCACACATGTGGGGCATTTTTCTCACCTACCACAGTTAGTTAACCATTATTTAATATGAAATGTAACAGTTGGTTGTGTTTTAGAACTTCGGTTATGATTTAGACAAGGATAGTTAACTACTGGGTCCTTAACTTCAGTTGATGACTAGTCAAGCCAAGTTAGGAGTCGGTTACATTCAGTTAAATAATGGTTTAATTAATTTCACACATGTGGGGTGCTTTTCTCACCTACCACAGTCAGTTAACCATTATTTAATACTAAATGTAACAGTTGGTTGTGTTTTAGAACTCCAATTGTGATTTAGACAAGTCTTGGTTACCTACAGTCAAGTAGAGTCATCAATTCGAACTTCCTCATGTGGATTCGAATTGCTTGTGGCTATTAAAGCCATTTTACATCATTGTAATTATTATCTAGATTACTTTTTTTATTAATGAAATCATTCACAGCTGCAAGCCTTTTGCACTGTTTCATTCTTCAATTGCTGAGTAAATTGTGAGATCTTTCTTTGTGAGTTTTGTTTTTGTCTACAGATCTATATGCTCAAATTTACATGGTATCAGAGCCTTGACGGACAAGGCACTTCTCCTCCTCGGATCTCCTACTGGATCATTTTTTTGTTTTGCAGGTACAACTTCGAAATGAATTCATCAGTTCCTCTTCTCACCCGATCCTCAGACTATTTTGAATGGAAGGTGAAGATGATTGGATTTCTGCATAGATGAAAACTCTTTTGGGTGTCTGATGGATTAGGTAGAAATTACTTTGAGAGTGAAAATGACTGGCTAAATGCAAAGGATAAAGCTTTTGAAATAATGGAACTGGCTCTTTATCCTAGCATGCGCTACCATAGTAGATCTATTAAAGATCCAAAGGAACTATGGGCAAGATTGGACAGAACCTTTGGAAGCACATGGAGCACATCCAGCACCACAAGCATCCTTGATCCAAAAATCTTGGCCTCCACTCTCTCTGATGAAGTTGTTGAAGATGAAGAAGAAGCAGAAACTTCTACACAGTCAATTCGAATTGAAGACAGCCTCCATGCAGTGACTCCTTCTCCTGATGCTCCGGAAGTTCATGAGATCTCTGATATCTCATCTTCTCATATTGCTGAAACAGAAGAAGACATTCAAATCTCTGATATTGAAGAAAAATTCTTCTGCACTTCCATGCAAACATTCACCGGTGAGTTTCCTTTAAATTCTGTGCAAAATTTACTAGTGATTGCTTCCGAAAGTGAAGAGAAATTTGATTTTTCTTCCTCTAATGTTGCTGCTGGTGTGAAAATATGTGATACCTTGGCTATTTTGGAAGAAATATCATATTACTAGAGTGAACCATTCACTCCCCATGATCTAGTTTTTCCAGCAAATTCCTGTAGGATTGCATGCACCAAAATTCAGAATTTTGAAGAAGAAGAAAGCCGTGCATCCACCGTCTCAGTTAACCATTTATTTGAATCTGATATTAACCTTATTGGATCTGATATGATATTATTTAGATCTTATCTTATATTTATTGGTTTAATATATCAAATTCATAATCTTTCAGTACCGCTTGTAGCTGTTCTCATCAATGGTGTGAAGAAACAAGTACCGCAAGTCTCCTACAAAACTACCGCTGGGGATTTGATTCCATTTCACAGTTTTCGATCTGTTTTGAACCTATTTAGATCTGATTTACTTTCTGATATGATATTATTTGGTTCATATTTTAAAATTCAAAAGCATTCAGTCATGCTTGTAGCTTCTCTCACCAATTCCGGTGTGAAAAATCAAGTACCGCACTTTCTCTTCAAAACTGTTGCTGGGGATTTGGTGTTAGTTTCCTCATATGAGGTTGCTGATATTTTATTATGTGATTAATTATATATTTCAGAATCTATATCAGACTATGGAGCTTCAGCATTCGCTCTCAACAGTACCAGTGCTTCTCTACCATTGATCACATGCTCATCTTCTCACAGAACTAGTAAAGAGGAAGATTTTCTGCATCCTCCTGGACACCTACTCCTAACACTTTGGGCTGTTATTAACAATCATGGTTTGATGTTCATGGCTGCAACATATCAGTTTCTTGAGTTTTCTTCACATTCTCTAAATTCTCAAGAACCTTTCCTCACTTTTCAGTTGACTTCAGTTGCTCTACATGNCTTGAGCGTTCTTCACATTCTCTGAATTCTCAAGAACCGTTCCTCACTTTTCAGTTGCTCTACATGGCTCCAATCTTCATCCGGCAGCTGTCTATATTTCTGATTTAATTGAGCATATCATTCTTCTTCCAAAGAGGAAGATTCCTCTAGACATAATGATGGAGAGGTTCACATGCCAGGCCCCAGGATACCTGTGNGAAGAGTCCTCCAGAAATATGATGGAGAGGTTCACATGCCAGGCCCCAGGATACCTGTGCACAGAAGAACCATATTGATCCTGATTCTACCTGCTTAATTAGAAGGGGGGGGGGGTTTCCCATGTGGTTTTTCCCCAAGCACCTTATTTTTGAGCAGTTACTTTATTTTACTTGATGGAATGGGTGACCTATGGTCTTAGTTACCAGGGCCCACAATTTGTCCAAGTTAGCATTCAGGGGGGTGTTAGGATTATTAATCCTCCCTTGTCCAAATTTGGTCATATGTCTAAATCGGGAGTCCATCCAGTCTATTTATAGTCATTAGCACCATTGGTTAAAATTAACCTAATTGGGGCACATGTTTCAGTTACCAAAGTGTGGGGGACACTAATTGAGGCTCACTGCCACTTATTGCACTTTATTGCATAAGTTTAGGAGTCTCCTAGATCAATCCCTACAATTGAGGAAGCAACTGGGAGTGCTGAAACCAACCAAGGTCAGTTAACTTCAGTTGATGACTAGTCAAGCCAAGTTAGGATTCAGTTACATTCAGTTATAGCTCTCTACATTCAGTTAAATAATGGTTTAATTAATTGCACACATGTGGGGCGTTTTTCTCACCTACCACAGTTAGTTAACCATTATTTAATACTAAATGTAACAGTTGGTTGTGTTTTAGAACTCCAATTGTGATTTAGACAAGTCTTGGTTACCTACAGTCAAGTAGAGTCATCAATTCGAACTTCCTCATGTGGATTCGAATTGCTTGTGGCTATTAAAGCCATTTTACATCATTGTAATTATTATCTGGATTACTTTTTTTATTACTGAAAGCATTCACAGCTGCAAGCCTTTTGCACTGTTTCATTCTTCAATTGCTAAGTAAATTGTGAGATCTTTCTTTGTGAGTTTTGTTTTTGTCTACAGATCTATATGCTCAAATTTACACCTCTTTCAGCATTTGAACGCAAAATGGGGAAAAGTAAATTGATGAATTGATTATCAATTGACCTTTTCGATTTTCGCTTTCTGCATGGGAAATTCGAATGTGAAAAGGTAAATTGATAAGTTGATAATGAAATAACTTTCTGGTTTCCTCTTTCGGCATTGGAAATCTGAATGGGTAAATGTAAATTGATAAATGAATTATGAATTTACCTTTCGGCTTTCCGCATCGGAAATTCGAATGCGGGAAGCTAAAGTCCTAAATTGCTTATCAGTATATCATTCTAATTTCCTCTTTAGGAATTGGAAAGGGGAATGGGGAAAGGTAAATGGATAATTGAGTATGTTGTCATATATGCATTTTATTTGTTGTCATTCCATCACATGAATATGTTACATTGCAATTTTTTTTTGTTCATACCCTCTTTCATTTCACAGGAAAATATAACTGTCACGCTATGTAGACTATGCTAACTAAAGATTCTATTTCACTCTTGCTACATGGTCCTGTCGACCTTTTTCTGATATTATAGGTGTCCTCATTAAACCAAGTGAACTCACTCAACTCATCATCTATTCGGTTCTGAATATCTATCTCGGACAGGCTTCACAGGCATGGGCTATTGCTTCCAACTATATATAGTAGTCTTGTAGAAACCAGACAACTAAAAGAAGGATATATAGTCAAAGTTACCAAATGTACCTACAACATTGTACATAATGTAACGCATGTTTAATATCCTTGTTGTCTTTCACAACTTAGTGAATTTCACACTGTGTATGCATCCAGGGTTTTTCTATCCCATTGAACTCTAACATACTTATTCTCACAGGACTATCGCATTGCTTGCACTCGAAGTTGTCACAGCGGATGCAACAATTATTGGAGATCTTGCACATTACCATTTACCTATATCTTCTCCCTCACAAATTTCTTCCTCTACTCTAGTGAATCCTACCTCAGTAGATGAAAACCCTGCCTTAGCTGCATCAACTATACCATTCACATCACTGGAACCTTCTAGCAAAGTTTGGAATATCTAAGGTTGATTTATTGCTACATGAATATGGAAACCAACTAGGGTCTGGAAAAATATTTATATTTGACATTGTTAATGCTTCACATGATGAAATACATATATCTACATTCAATGAATTGGCTATGTCTTTGTATGACCAAATACAAATAGGAATAGTGTACATAGTATCAAATGGAACAATGAAAGCATCCAATCCAATTTTCAACCATTTGAAAATCCATAATGAGATTTTCCTAGGATCCTCCTCAACCATCCAACCATGCTTAAATGAATACCCCTTAATACCTTTTTATTGCTTTAACTTCAAAACTATTCAAGAGATACAATCTATACACATTAATTCCATGGTGGACCTTGTTGGGCTTGTCATTTCCATTTCTCCTACATTCACAATATGAAAATGAGATGGTGTTGAGACTGTTAGGTGCATTATTGGACTCTGTGACATGTCAGGCTATAGTATTGACATAACACTTTGAGGATAACATTTTCAAATTGAAGGAGTTGAACTTGCCAGCCTATGTGGTTTACCTACACCTCCAGCTGTAGCAATCAAAGGTGGTCGTGTTACAAATTTCAATGGAAAAATTGTTGGAACTATTTCCAACACTAATGTTTTTATAAACCCAAAAATTAAAGACACTTCACTTCTCCAAAAATGGTTTTGTGACAATGGATTCCGTTCAGCATCGCCATCTTTGAGCAAAAAGTTCAATAACTCTCAATCTGGTTCTTGTAAAGTCATTACCATCAATGAATTGCAAACTCTTCAAGCATCTGAAAAACTTGTTTGGTACTCTCTTGTAGAAACCATCACAAATGTTAACATGAATGACTTTTATTTCCTTGGATGCCCTCTTTTTGTTGCCAGAATACAATGCATGAAAAAGATTTCCCACAAATTGGAGACATTTGGCATTGTGGTAAATGTGATGGAGAGTTTCTTGATTGTGACTACCGATATATACTAAATGTTGAATTAGAAGATATCACTGGATACCTTCACGGTGTCATAGATTTTGATGATGCTACAAACCAGCTCATGGGAATTTCTGCAAAAGATCAGTCTATTCTCTTAACTGAAACAACATCAATTGATGAAATAGTCTAGAGGATCTGCAACAAAAAATTGCTTCTTACTCTTTGAGTTAGAATAGAGACCTTCTGTGGAGTTGCATGCCTAAAAGTTGTAATTTTCATGGTTGTGTTGTCCGCCGATCGCACACCAGCAGCATAAATCTTCCGAAAGCTGTCTCCTCACTTGAGAAAGTGGGAGAGGTGTGACCTTGGGGGCAAGCACAGAGCTAGGTACTGTCACC
>LPNX010932900.1:1091-23696 GCA_001517045.1 Pseudotsuga menziesii
CCTTCCAAAAGAAAAAGAAATGATGTATTGGTAACTTCCTTCAAGACAAATTAGATGCAGAATCCTTTGTTCTTACCCTGTATTCTGAAAAACTGTTTCCATTATGATATCCACAAAGAAAATCTCACTTTTGATGAGAATATTTTCACAAAGAACTCCATAAGCATGGACCTAATATCTTCCAAATACAGTTTCAAACTTTCATCTTCTCCAAGGTGCATGTTTTGACTGCAAAAGCACATGGGGTTGAAACACCACAAGCTAGAAACTTCATTATCAAACAGTGATGTAAGCAGTTCTAGGTCAGTAACATCATCATTCATATCTTTTCATACATTCTTTGATAGATTTTTGCACCTTCAGATTGAGCATGAATCTCTCTTTCTGTCCTTATACCAATTGGATTGTCTATTAGCCATCCATCATCATCACACAAATTAGGGTGATGGACATCCATGTGCTGGATGGTATCAAAACGGCCATCAAGCTGTTGCCTCATGTCAACCGCCACTTCATGAACATCAGACTGCACTAATATCTGTTCAGAAACAAGCCCTTAATCGCAGTATCCAAAACCCTTATTGAATTTAACAGTTTTAACACAGATGTATTGGAGTTAAATTTTTCTACTCAAATGGAATAAAAAACTGTAGACACTATATCCCTAAAAAATTTATTCTTCATGGTTGTTATAGAGTATTATGATGCCCTATAGTTATAAGTTTGACTATTACAAATGTTATTGTATACAGGAAAATATAATCCAACTGGTTATATGTATACCATGTTTTCTANTTATAGTTATAAGTTTGACTATTACAAATGTTATTGTATACAGGAAAATATAATCCAACTGGTTATATGTATACCATGTTTTCTATAAAATAGGTCCATCTTTGAATAAAAACTGTTCCTAATATTATAATGTCCATTTTAGGTTTAATTTCTGGTAACCTACGATATCAATGTTCACAAATGAGATAGCTCCACAAAATTTTAGCTTTAGAGTTTATACTTCATAGAAATTTGGTGTTTCTGATACATGCTAAAGCTTGAGATGCAATTAAATTAATATTGATAAACTGTCTACAAAAGCTGCAACTTACCTGACCACCACAAGCCAAGTTACTTATAATTGCATCTACTAATGGCTCCTGANAACTTACCTAACCACCACAAGCCAAGTTACTTATAATTGCATCTACTAATGGCTCCTGAAGAATCCTTCGTTTGTGATGTCTTTTCTTGAAATGTGGATCAGGACACTGCCAGAAACCCCATATTAGATTCATAGAGATAATATTCAAAAGTACCATCATGTCAGATACTCTAATAACACAACAAAATGAATCAGAGAAGTTAAGATACTCTAATAACACAACAAAATGAACCAGAGAAGTTAAGATTTTGCCATACAGTTATCAACTTATTTTTTTACTGACTTCAAGAGTTTTGCTCAAGTAACTTTCCAAAGTTGCAATTCAGGACAACATTATGTCTTTGTCGTCTTTTAAGCATGATGTCCTAAAAGCAAATTTTAGTATAATTAAGTAATCAGAACTCTCAATTTCTTACCAGGATCGAAACACATGTCAAAGGCCCTGGGTATGTTGAAACCAAAGTTCCAAAAGTAAATGTAGCATTGGCGACCATGAAATCTCTGAAAACACACCAGAAATTCAATGTTAAAATTGACTAACCTGTGCAACAGACAACTAAATAATATTTTCTAGTATATTTAATAAGATGCATTCAATTTATGTTCATTAGGATCAAACTTTAATCAAAAATAAATACATAGGAAATATGAATCTCCTATTAATCTGAAGATAACCAAAGACGGACATGTTTGAAAGTGTCAATTCCTTCGCCCAGAACTGTGAACGTTCTNAAATGTGAACGTTCTACCAACTGTAGCCCAGAAATCAAATAAAAACATTTAGCATTAACAATAACATATATTTAACATCTTCCAATGTAGATTATTCCCTGATTTTACCTGGAATCTAAGCAACCAGAGATGAGAAATAAAAGTAAATAATTCATATGTCCAACTATCAGTTTTGCTAACATAAAAATTAAATAAAAAAACATGTCACACAAAAATGACAATTATAATTGGCAAAAGAAAAGCAAGACTGGGGTTTCAAGCAAGCTGAGAAACCTTATCCCGTATGTCCAGTCCCAGGAAATTTTTTGATCCTACGAACCTTTTGGCAAGCAAAATAGCTAGTAGTCAGCCACAAGGTCATTTATTTGATGAAACCTCTTCAAGGCAACCTATAGCAAGAGCAAGGAGAGCCCCTAGCCTGTAGGGTCACTTCTCATGTTGATTTTATGCCTAAAAACGTGGATTTTGAAGTGGTTAAAAACTTTATTGTTTGGAGTAAATAAGGGATCTAAAGCATCCAAAAGTCTGGTTATATCTTAGATACACTCTTAGTGTTTGATGTGGATGGCATGCTAAGAAAATCCCAAGAAGGAATGCGTCCAGCTACTAAGTATTCCCATATACCACTAGTGAGAGAATGCGATAGCTGCCTCTGATCACAAGATGTTCCATTTCAGTTATTTGGGCCTTAAACAAGCCTGAGGATGTAATAATACAAAACAAGAGGATGTAATAATAACCCACGAGAGGTGTCTGTATGCACCCTCCTCAGCAAGAAAGAAGAAGAATAGGCAGAGCTCTGACCCGTGGTGTGCTGCAAAGCCCCTCTTCAATCTAAATCATGTCGAAGTATAGGGCTTGGTCATTGCCTGCATTCGAGCCTCGAAGTTGGCTATATCAATCCCTTGAATGTGGATCTCAATTGGTACAGGACGCACACCAGGTGGAAAATTGAAAACATCATTCAAAGTTACCACAACAGACAGTAGCCCAGTCTCTGAAAAGCTGTATAAAATACAGTGTTTCTAAAAATTGAGTCAATCCTGGGACATCTCTATAGGGAAAATGAAAAGCTGTTTAAATAGGAGCAGCCTTTAATAACCCTGGAAAATAATAGCCCTGTTTATTGAAGAACCCTGTTTTATGAGGAAAGAGTCCTGTTGCAAAAAGAATAGCCTAAATGAGGAGCCCTGGTTAATGATAACCTACCGGCAGCCCACCACAGTTGAATAGCACACCAAACCACAGTTCCAGAGCCAAGTTGATTAGCCCAGCAGCGGAGGACCAAAAATCAAAGGTATTACCGGCTTACAATAATTGACTCTAGTGGCAATGACCTTCATTAGTAAAAGATCGACGATTATTTTAAATATAAGTTGAACCAGCAGATTAAAATATTATATAATTACTGTAAGCAAAAGTATTTCCAGCACAAGTCGTCCCAACACCAGCATTTGGATTAGCAGCCCCATAAAGACCAGTATCACCATTCTTATTCCAGGCATCATTAGAACAAGAAAAGAACCAGGCTAAGCAGCAGCACCAGTCAAAGTATTCTAAGCAGCAGATAAGTTAAACCGGTCTCACATAATAATTATTCCCAGGATAATAAGAACCATCATCAGCAGCAACCCCCGGTAGGTTAGATACCTGCCCTTCTCGCTTCGCGCCATCCTCCCCGCCCATGTGCAGTAGCACCAATCCACTCTCCAAAAACTTTAGCATTTGCAAGTGAAGTGGAAGGCGCGGCAATAATACGATTTTCAATTTAAAACTAAGCGTCGGATATGCGACGGTTAGTTAAAATCAGAGCTTCCCTTGAAGACTATGCTATTGTTTTTAAATGTAAAGTATTTAGGATAAGCGTCGGATATGCGACGGTTATGGGAATATCCGTCGCTTAACCGACGGTTAGGAGAATATTCGTCGCTTAAGCGACGCTGGTGGTTACATTTACAACAAAAAAAAAATTAACTTTGTGATTTTTGGTAGGTTTAAAAAGAGAAATCCACGCGCCATCGGAAGTAACCGTCGGATTTTGGATTGAAATGTAGTAGTGTATAACTCCAGTTCTTGGTTCTCTTTTCCTCTTTTGAAATGAGCCAATCCCAATCTTTCATCAAATATCTGCAAGGTTTTAAATAAAAACCAAGATATTTCATACCAAACTCAATTTTATCAACATTAAAAGAAAAAATGTTCTGAATTGAAATAAGCTCAGATTCATCCAATCCCGAATAATAAAAGGATGATTTGTCCTCATTAATAATCATACCAGAAGCTTTACAAAATACCATCAAGACCTCATATAATGTTGATAATGACTGATTAGAACCATCAGAAACCAAGATAATATCATCCACAAACAAAATATGAGATAGAATAATACTGTTACCAAAAGAGATACCCTGAAAAACCCCATTATTTTGGGCTGTGAGGATATACCTGCTCAGGCCTTCTACCACAATAAGAAATAGTAAAGGTGCCAAAGGGCAACCTTGTTTGAGTCCTCGTCCATATCTAAAAAAAATGGATGCCACCCCATTAATAAGAACAACAAATGAAACTGAAGAAATGCTGCTCATCACCCAAGTAATAAAAGGTACAAAAAATCCCATTTTAGACATAATTACCCATAAATATGTCGAATTTACATGATCATATGCCTTAGATAAATTAATTTTAAGCACCATTGATTTAATGCCCTTATCATGGATGGAGTGCAGACCTTCCTGAAGAATTCCAACAGCTTCATGAATCTGTCTACCGGGCAACAAACCAAACTGTTCTTTAGATATGATTCTCCCCAAAATATTATAAATGTGAATAGAAATGATCTTACCAATGGTCTTATATATAAAATTACATAAATATATTGGTCGGAAGTCATCAAAAGACTTAGGAGCATCAGTCTTGGGAATCAATGCAATAAAAGTAGAATCAAAGACAGCAGGAATCTTCCCACTAAGTCTTGAATCTTCAATTACTCTTAACAGATCACTCCCCAAAACATCAAAAAGTGCATTATAAACTTCCACCGGGAGCCCATCAAGTCCAGGGTTCTTATCACTTTTACTGACAGACAAAATAGACTGAATTTCCTCAATTGTAACAGGAATCATAAGTTCTAAATTCTCACTTTCAGAAATATCAGATGGAAAATTATCAACAATTTCCAAAATTTCAGGCAAATGAAGATTATCATCTTCTTTAAACAAAGTTTCAAAGTGATGAACACCCGCCCCAGCAATAGACTCAAATCCTTCAACAATGTAACCCCTATCCTCTGCTATCTTCCATATAGAGTTAATAAATTCTGTATGATTAGCAAACTTATGGAAGAAAGGGGTATTATCATCACCACAAAGCAACCAGAGAGCCCTACTCTTCTGTCTGGCTTCATTTTCTCTATCTAACAAAATCTTTCTCCTTCTAGATTCCAATCCATACAAAGAAGCCTTATCCTCATCAGTAGAAAAACCAAAGCCTAATTTGGTACAAGCATCCTCTAATAATATCTCAATCTCTACTAAATCTTTAGTATCTTGTTCTTTCCTCTTAACAGACCAACAAATAGATACATTTTTAATCCTTTTAAGGTTAGCAAGAAATTGAGAAGCATGAGACACAACAGAATTCTCATCATACACCTTCCAGGTATTTTTCAATAAAATGACCAAATCCTCATCCTCATTGTCCAGCCAATGTGGATTGAACTTAAAAGGAGTATGTAATTTCTTATCATGACCCAAAATCTGAAGAAATACAGGATGATGACCTGAGTCCCCCGCCACATCCCACCCATTGGCGAAAGCAGAGCTCAAAATCCAGAAGATCAACAGAAATTATCAATCTATCAAGGCGTTTACAAATATTCTCACTACCCACTCTCCTATTGGTCCAGGTGGGTAGAATCACATTAGGCACTATATCCACAAGTCCATGATCATCCAAATTTTTTGCAAAAAAATCAGACAGACTGTCACTTCTGGCCCTATCTCCCCAAATCTCTGATAAACCCAAGGAGAAATTCAGATCCCTCCAAAGATAATCTTAGTATAATTAGCACTCATAAAATCTAGGAGATTGTTCTAGAACCCTTCCCTCTCAAACATAAGGTCCATAGATATTAATAAAACAAATCTCCAATTGAAGTTCAGTAGAGTAGAGAACAACACACAATCCCGTCTCCATTGCCTAGGAGTACAGGAAAAGGAAAAACCGATTTCTCCACCCCACAAGCAAACCCCCCGATTTGCCTTTAGCATCCACATAACAAAAATTCCATCTGGGTAGTAATAATTCCATATTACCAGCAAACAGAACCCCATCACCCATAGTTTCTTGTAAAAACAGAACATCCACAGACTGATCAGCCACCAACCTGCAGATAGCTAGTTTTTTTGGTTTACTAGCTAAACCCCTACAATTGAGAGTCATAACTATCATAAGGAATCCTTACAATGGGCATCCACTTCTCTAAGTGCCCCAATAACATCAAATTGATCAGTACCCAACACAGACTCAATCAATTTGATAGGAGTCAAAAGTCTCCTAAAACCAACAGATGAGACCGAATCCATCAAAACATTAGAACTAGATATGAGGAAGTAACCAGAACTCGGTCCTTTAAAAACCTTAACAGGGGAAATAAACCCTAACTCCTTAAGCCTGGAATCTTCCACAGTAAATTTATCCAAATGTTCCACACCTGCCTCCATATATTTACTAAGTAAGGTGCCCTCTTCAATATCCACCAATGAGGCCAAACTCAAAGGTTTAAGTGTTGACTCACAGATCTGCTCGGGAAAAGAGGTTTCAACACTGTTATCAAGAATCAAAGGCAAAGTACAATTATCAACACAGTTAACAGAATTCAAAGGCAAAACACCTTCTCGTTCAATCTAGAAAAAGGTTGATTCAGCAGGAATTACAGATTTCTTAATTTGCCAAATAAAATTGGACTTGGGAGCAGTGACTAAACGTTTTTTCAAAAAAGGTAAATGACAATGGGCTAGCAAATGTCCATAAAGGTGACATCAATTGCATCGAAAGGGCAAGCCTACATAATCTAAAGGCTGGGTAAAAACAATATCTCCTTTTTGAATAACAATTTCTTCAGCAAGGCCATTTCTCAAATCTAAAAGGACCAAAACTTTCCCTAAACAGCAAATACCATTCACTAAAAAAGACAAATCAGCTTCAAGAAAAGTCCCAAGTGCATTTCCAATCATCTGAAAAAAATCCACAGACCAGAAGTCGAATGGCAAATTGGGGAGTTTTACCGAAATGGGTATAAAGTCGTACCTCTCAATACGAGGATCAAAAAGAGGCGTCCAGCGCTTAAGAAAAAGTCCAGAATTCTCCCATTTCCAGACACCTTTCAATATCACGTCCACATCAATTATATTCTGAAACTTGAATGCCATCCATCCTCTAGGAAGGATAAAAAATTTCGGACAGAGGCTAACCACCCGCAACCAAGTATTAGATACCCAGCTATGTAAACCATCAGCACTGAACTTTCTCCCACCAAACCGTCCCACAAGTGTGAGAGCATTGGTGAGGACGATCTCATTTAAAGGAACATCCTCACCCACTACCAGAAGCAAGGGTTTGTCCAATTTACGCACACATTTACTGATTTTCTTACCAGTACCCTTCTTCGAAACAGTATGATGAATTGACACATCCCTGGATTCATCCCCATGAAATTTAGAAGCCCCGCAATCAACCAACTCATCAGGTACCTCATCTTTCATGAAATTATCCATCTAAAGGGGTTTTCGAAAGACAGAAGGGTTCAAACTCATTTCATCAACTGAATTATCCGGCACAGATACATCCACTCGTCCCATTAATGAAGAAACAACAGGTGAGAGACCAACATTCACAGCTTCTCTCCCAACCCCCGTAAAAAATCTACCATCAGATGCCTCATCCAATTGAATACCCTAGTCCATCACCTTCTCAGCAGAAAACCCATTAAAAGAAGAAACATCAAGCTTCTTCATAGCAGCCGCCTTCTCCACCTCCAGTGGCTGTGAAGTCAACACGACCTCAGAAACCCTCTTAGGGATCACCCTCAAGGAGTTGAAAACCCAATTATTCTAAGGAGAGCGCGCTAGAGCTTTGACCTCCCGCAAAGACATCTCAGAATCTCTCACAGGGACAGAATATCAGCCCTAAATCCAAAGAAATCACAGGATGGAAGCGTGTATCAAAAACACACAGCAAATCCACACAAACCAGGTAATAACCAGCCCAACACCTATCCAGCAGTGATACAAACTACACCCAAAAACGGAATGAATAATGTTCTCCTCCCAAAATCCCAAGTAAAACCAGATAGGGACCACCAAGAGTTTAAGACATCCACCAGAAGAAGCAGGAAAAACCCACAGATCAAAAACAAAATAACCCCTGACACCAGCAGCAAGGAAATGGATGATAATCAACAAAGACCAAGTCCAGTTTCAAGATCCTCCAATCTACGAATCAATCTCTAAAATCCCCCAAGAAAATCCTAACCGCTCACAGATTTTAAATCTCAAAAAACAAAGTAACAATGATCCATTATCATACCAAATATCCAGGCATCATCAAACAAATCTAAACTAAATTTTTAGTCAGAGCTTACCTCCAAAAAATCGCCATTGAAACCACAGTGCTCCAAGAAAAAACACCGGCTAAGATACGGGGATTTTACCAGAAGCGTCAATGTAAAATGATCTCCACTCTATCGACCAAGAAAGAACAGGAAGAAACCATCCAAAGCTGCGTCCGCCAAATGAAACCGCATAAAAACCAATGTGGTAGTAAAAAACCTCGACACCAGCACCGAGGAGAAGAAAGATCCGCCAAGATGCGTGTCAACACAGATATCTCCCAGGTGTAAATACCGTACCATTCAGGAAATCAAATCAACAAGGTCAAATTAAATACGATCCTACATCAATCCATATGTACAGTATTCAACTCCAAAAAGGCACCAAATGTACGTTCTGCAATAACAACTATTAAAAAACGCATCTATCCTTCAAAAAAATCTCCGTCAGAGTCGCATTACTCCAAAAAAGTCTCCTCGAGCATCCATCAATATAGCAATCTGGATACCATTAAAATCATCCATCCAGGTGTACGTTCTGTAATGATTCTTCAAGAGAACCTCGATCCAACCGCCATCGCCTTGTCGTCTTCAACGCTATTTGATCGAACACCGCGATAGCATCATCCTACGTATGACCATATAACAATATTCAACATGCAGCAAAATGATAAATACTGTGGGCCGTTAGATCTTAAACAGGTTGAGACCCAATGACCCACAGTGCAACCACCGCAGCATTTATTACTCTGCTGCATGTAAAATATTTTTTGCCATCCCAAAGTATAAAAATAAAATCATAAAGACTCAACTATCCGTATATAGATCGTATATAGATCCGTATATAGATGATTATCTACCTATACCTTCACAATAATGACTTTGTGATGTATACTTGATTTTTCTTAGTTAGGAAGTTCAATTTTATTAAATATCTTTACCATATCACTTTATGTAATAGGAGCATCTATATGATCTGTATTATTTCATATGCAATTTTAGTCAAAGCGTTTTAGAATATCCTATTTTTTTCTTCACAATTACTATGTGTAGTAGCATTATCCATAGAATTAATAGTTAGCTCACACTATACTTAAGTCAAACTTTATTTAAATAATAACATTTTTGTATGAGACATGGATATGTCGTGTTCTTTGTCTTATGCTGCCATGGACTTTTGTTTGCACCTCACAACATTAATAGTGCCATACAACGTGCGGTCCAGCTAAATATTTAGGATTTTTACGAAATTCTACATAGGAAATTTGTAGTCTCTACTTTCTTTTGAATTTTGATTACATGAAGAATGGTTAATTGCAAGCTCATTAATGTATAGGGTGGTGGGCGTTAATATCTTTCGTGGGGTTGATATGTTGGGTGACAAATCAGGATTCTGGTTTGATGGTTTCTTGTGTTTTCATGATGTGACCCAAGGAGTGGTGGTGGGTTTTTTTGGTTTTTTATTTTTATTTTTCTAGGTTATTGTGGATGTTGATTATAGTTTTAAGGGAATGTTTTTAGTTATCTCATATTTTTTCTTAGTTATGGAAAGGGTTATTATGGTTTATTTGTATGGTTGTCATACTGGGTAGTAATTGTTATGCTACTTCATGTATTTAAAATGGGTGAGTGTTAATGTATAATTATTCACATTTATCATTAATGTCTAGCTTGGATTAGTAGTTATTTTTGTAGGCATAACTTTTTTATTTGATTTTAGATTGATGCAATTCTAGTGGGAGACGAAAGTATATTCATAGAGATGTATTTTTTAGAAATTGTTTTAAAGCAATTTAAATTGGTATCTCAAATATGTGATGATCAATGTGTATGACAAAGTTATTTACAATTTTTAGCTTGGACTAATAGTTATTTATAAAAATGATCAATAACTAGAATATGAGGCACATTCCAAACCCATAAAATGTTGGATTGCAATAATTTTCAATAACTCTCATCTTTATGATGCATTCTATAACATTGATCCATTATTTTAGATAACTATGAATTCTAATGTACATACATACATATTTCTTTAATGCATATTCACCAATAGCATTCAATAGGAGGCTACATAATCATATTTTTTAGGATTTAGTAGCATATTAGGGAATTTGATTCGCCAATAACCTTCAACAGGAGGTTACTGGATCAAACTCATCAACATTCTATAGAATAGGTTTCAATATCATACTATTGTACAACATCCAGAAAGGATGTCTCTTGACCAATTTTCTCATAAAACCCAAATATCATATCATTGTTATATTACAATGATGCCAAACACGTCAAGTCACAACCAAATACTTGACAATTTGAGATGGCTAATAATTGATAATTGTGACAACAATTCAAGTATGGAAAGATTCATTTGGGGGATTATGAAAGGTAGAATAGTGAAGAAATAGTGAGTTAAAGTAGGAAATTTATAGGTATATAACCAATATAGGGAGAATTCTACAACACCCTTTATCTATCTTTCAATCAATGAAAATCCAAATAGAAATAAAGTCATTTAAGTGAAAGATTTGAAAATGATTAGAATAAAACAACTTTAGATTGTAACATGGAATTCATGAGCACTTCTAATATAATTGGAATAGATATCATGAGGGTTACAATGGAGAGTGTTGCATCTAAAAATGAATCTATATTGTGTGAGGGAAAGCACTCGATAATGTGTGCACATACAAATATTAAAAGTGTAAGGGAAGATAAAATTTTGTTTCCACATTTCACTCTCATCGGTAAGGAAATATTTCTAAGACAAAAGCTATGAAGGCATATTTGTTGAAGCTAACATGTATACACACACACACACACATGAGAGTGAGAGTGAGGCATCCCCACACATGAAGGCATATGCGACTAAGGTACTTGAAGGCATAGTTATGCAAATGGGGTTCTGTGATACCCAATTTATTTGAATATGTGACTAAAATTTATGGGTTAAATATTGTTTGTATCCATGGGCTTAGTGGGAGGTGCTTGATCCTATGTGGAAGGATCATCAATGATATCATTTTCATTTTCCAAAGCTTCAATAGAGGGTTGTGTTTGTGTTTCTAACTTTTATCGGCGTAGCAAGAGTTGGTATTTCTTTTTCATTATATGCCTACAAAACTTTCAAAAAACATGTCCTTAATAGAAGATGTTTTTTACAAGTTTTGTAGAGCTATAATGAAAATCCTATAGAAACTTCTACCAAGATGACAACAATAAAGAACACAAAGATGACCCTTTGCTAAAGCTTGGGAAAATGAAAATGATGGCAATGTTGCCTCTCTTCCAAAGGATTAAGCACATCTCATTGAGCCCATGGATAGAAAAAATAGTGTAACCCTAGAATCTTAGTGGCATATTCAAATAAATTAAGTATTTCATAACCTCTTTCACATAATTACACCTCTAAGAACCTTATCCACATAGATACATATACATGGTGGATAACTAATGTCAAACTACAAAATATGTTTGCATAGTTATTGGGTTGTAATTATCTTCTTACCTACAAGAGTGAGATGTGGAAATGAAATTTTTTCTTCCATTGCATGTGCAACATATGTATATGCACATATTGTTGGGTGTTTTCCTTCACATAAGCTTGCTTTATTTTTACAAATGTTGTTCTTCCAACATAACCATTATTATATTTGTGACATTTATATTAGAAGAGATTTTGAATTCCATATTGCAATGTAAAGCAGATACATTTTGATCCATTTTCAAACCATTCACTTTAATGTCTCCATTTATATTTGGGTTTACAATAATTACGAGATAAATACTTGTAGAATTCTCCCTTTGTTGGCAACTCTTATCTTTGTAAGTTGTGGGGATACCCTACAATATACAAACTATAATAGAAGAAGTTACAATCTACAAATTTGAAAGTTGTTTGTTTAGCCTATAATCATTTACATGGAAGTTGTTCACCAAGCCCATAGTCAATTAAGAAAATTGGAATCAGTCACGTGAAAAGGAATCATGCTCACTTTACAAGAGGCTTATCAACATACAATAGTATGATTACTAAGATGCACAATGAATCTGAAGTGTTTATCATGTATTTGGATGTACAAAAAGATTTGGAAGATGCAATGAAGTTTATCAATTATAACAACAAAGTGAATTTGATTGTTAGAATTTTATCATTCAAGCTAGCATTATGTTAGGATCTTTAACTGGGATAATAACAAGTACAACAATCAAACACAAGAGACAATGAACACAATGTTTTTCCTCGAGGAAACCATAAATGGAGAAAACCCCGCAACTTCCTTAAAGATAGAATCAACACCAAAAGTAAGACCCCAAAAATAGTACGATGATCTCCCAACAGCAGTAGACTCTTTCTTCCTAGCCCCAGTGTCTTCTTCTTCCTTAGCTATGCGCTACAACTGAGTGTGAGTGAGTGTGTTCTAAATAGAGAGGCTAGCTCTCTATTTATACTAATTCCCGACTTGACAAGACCCTACTAGGGCCGACTTCTCTAGGAGAGTCTAATAAGCCTAGTGCCCCGGAACTACGGGGACTTTAACCCTTGATCAATAGGAGGGTTACCCACAATGGCTTGACATGACTTGTTTACATTACAGAACCTCATGATAGGAACATCATGGCATGACTGACTCAATTACATTACAAATACTTCCCGAAATAAACATCGGGGTACAATAAGTGAATACATTCTGAAGTTACAAATACATAAACACTCCCTCTTAACTAGGAAGGTATTCTCTCGACACAATTTGTCAGCACTGGTCTTCTTCTCTGGATCATCTCGTCATCTGCATCTTCAAGTCATCTTCATCTTCGATCTGGATCATCACTGGATCTGGATCATCATCACTGGATCTGGATCATCACTCGATTTGGATCATCATCACTGGATCTGGATCATCACTGGATCTGGATCATCACGGGGACATCATCACTGGATCTGGATCATCACTCGATCTGGATCATCACTACTGGATCTGGATCATCACTCGATCTGGATCATCACTGCTGGATCTGGATCATCTCAGAGACATCATAACTGGATCTAAATCATCACTCAATCTAGATCATCACTGGGTCATCATCATATGTGCTATCTCATGATTCTTCTCATCACAGGAAGTTCTACAGAGCCAACCCTTTTTCATGTTGGTTGTAGGCCTACCTCCTTGTAGGTCTTCGGTAGCCCTTAAAACTGACCCTAAGTCAGAATGGCCAGCACTCACATCTGACCATGAGAGGAACACATCCAACACCATGTCAGAAAGGCACAGCCCTTACATTCACCACTACTATCATCTGTGAAAAGGCTCAACACTCACATCTGACCTTGACTCGTAAAAAAGGCACAACACTCACATCTGACCTTGACTCGTTAGAAAGGCACATCACTCACATCTTACCTTGACTCGTCAGAAAGGCACAGCACTCACATCCACCAACATGACAGTACACAACTACTATCATCTGTGGAAAGGCGCAGCACTCACATCCACCAGCATGACAGTACACAGCTACTATCATTTGTGGAAAGGCACAGCACTTACATTTGACCTTGACTCATCAGAAAGGCACTCAGTCCTAGACTAAGTTTTCCTGGTAACTGACCAGCTACCTCCAGTCAAACAATGGGAATAGCCCTTATATCTGATCATGTAGGAACTAATCCTACAGTCACATCAGAATGGCCAGCACTCATATCTGACATGGAAGGAACCAATCCTCCCACCATGACAGAATGGCTCAGCCCTTACATCTGACCATGGAAGGAACCAATCCTCTCACCATGTCAGAATGGCTCACGGACTCATCACTTACCCTTGGGGGAAATCTCGATCTGGAGAACACCAAGATTCTCCCTGAAGTACTCAAACTTTACTCTGGCCAATGGCTTCGTCAACACATCAGCTATCTGTTCATCCATCGCAACATACTAGAGCTTCATTGCTCCTCTCTGCACCATATCCCTGATATAGTGATACTTGATCTCGATATGCTTCGAGTCATCATGGAACACCGAGTTCTCCGACAACTTCAAACAACTTTGGTTGTCACAATATATACAAGTAGCATCCAACTGAAGATCAAATAAATCAGACAGTAGCTTCCTCATCCATACTGCCTCACAACTAGTTGAACAAGCTGCGACATACTCTGCTTCAGTTGTACTCAGTGCCACACAAGATTTCTTCCTACTAAACCAAGAGATCACACCTGATCCCATCCTTAAGCAACACCCTGAAGTGCTCTTCCTATCGATGGCATTTCCTGCCCAATCTGAATCACCATAACCCTCCAGGTTAATCTTCTGACTCGCATCATACTTAAGCCCATTTTCAACTGTACCCCTTAGGTACCTCAGAATATGCTTTGTAGCAATCAAGTGAACATGTCTCGGATCTGTCAAGAACTGGTTCAAGGTGTTCACAACAAAGCAAATATCTGGTCTCGTGTTCGTCAGGTACATCAAGGACCCAATCATCTAATGATACATTATGGCATGAACCGCTTCTGATGAAGTATCACTCAATAGCTTCAAGTTCGATGCCATAGGTGTGGTCATGGCCTTGCAGTCCATCATCCCGAATCTCTTCAGGATCTCTACCATATATTTCCCTTGTCCCAAGGAAATTCCATCTGCATTCTGCCACATCTCCATGCTTAGGAAATAATGCATCATACCCAAGTCCTTCATTTCAAACTTGGCAGTAAGCTTCCTCTTCGAATCGGCAATCAACCCATGCATACCTGTTACAAATAGATCATCTACATACAGTAGGAGCATCACTGGGTTGCCATCCTCAACCTTGTAGTAAAGGTTGGAATCTGATTTACTCTTGGTAAAGCCCAAACTGGATAGAAAGCTGTCAATTCTGTCGTACCATGTCCTGTGTGCCTGCTTCAAACCGTACAAGGCTTTCTTCAATCTACACACATGAGACTCCCTGTCATGTGTCTCAAAACCGAGTGGTTGCTCCACATACACTTCTTCTTCTACTACACTATTCAAGAAAGCAGTCTTGACATCCATTTGCTGTATCTTCCATTTCATTACTGCAGCCAGAGCAAGTACTGATCTGATGGAAGTGTATCTGATTACAGGTGCAAATGTTTCTTCATAATCTATTCCTTCTTTCTGGGAGAATCCACGAGCAACAAATCTTGCTTTATATTTTTCTATGCTACCGTCTGCAGCATGCTTGATCTTGTAGATCCATTTGGAAGTTACAATAGGCTTCCCTTCTGGTCTTTGGACAACATCCTAAACATTATTCTTCATGATTGATTGATACTCTTCGATCATAGCATCCTTCCATTCTTTCCGTTCGGTTCTTTATCGATGAAATCACATAATAATGCTACATATCCGGAGTAGGACCTGGTCCTCTTTCTTTCTCTGTGATTCTCTTTTGGAGCCCCATATCTTTCCGCACCTTGGATAGCTTCTCATACCCAAGCAGGTTTCCTCTTATGAGGATTCTTCTCCAGAGGTAGATCTACAGGTTCTTGAGGTTATTCAAATTCTCGATCTTCTTCTTGAGTTTCTTCATTCATGGTTGTGTCATGAATTCTGCGTGCTTCCGATTCTTCAGGAACTTCAGTAGGTTTCTTTCTGGATTTGTTGTAAGCTGAGTCTTCGCCAAATGTTACATCCCTGCTGATGTCAATCTTCTTGAATCCTGGGAAGTATATTATGTAAGTCTTCGAGCTTTCAGCATATCCCAATCACTACCGCATCATTAATAGTCTTTCCCTTTGGCCACATGATAACTTGGCCATCTATAAATGCAACCCCCATGCCTTTTGCATCCAATGCAGATATGGAGAGAAGGTTCTTCTTTAGTCCTGGTACAAACAATACATCTTGCATCTTCATAGACTTTCCAGAGTCTAGCTTATAGGAGGATTCCCCACTACCTTTTATTGGATACTGGTAGTCATCTCCAAGTTTCACCTTGTGAGGTGATTCATGTTCTGAAAGTTTTACAAATGACTCTTTGAATCCTATCATATGTTTGGAAGCCCCACTGTTAAGCCAATCATTGCTTCCATGTGTGATGTTTCCCGTGAGAGCAGAAATCAAGACATATTCTTCATCACTTGAAGAGTCTTCACTTTCATATCTGGTTCTCTTTACGGAAGATTCATCATCCTCTGCAGCATGAGCATGATGTCTTCTCTTGTTTCCCCTTTTCTTATTTTGTCTTTTAGGACAATATTTGCGTGTCCTACTTCATCGCATGTATAACATTTGCTTCTAGACAAATCTTTTCTAGAGTTAGTTTTATGGAAATGCTTACCTCTGGAATGATGAGAACTTCTTTTGATTTTCTTGGAATGAATTATGAGGGCTTGATCTTCATTTCCCATCTTTTCTTCTCGAGCTGGCATCTGAGCTTCTTCTTGAGAGCATTCTTGCCATAGTCTACTAAATTTGAATAACTTCTTTCTGGCCCAGATTCCTTGAATAAAGGAGTTCCATGATCTAGGGTGACCATTCAAGGTGGTCACCACAACCTCTGCATTCTCCACTTCTTCATTTACTACTTCCAGCTGTTCCTTGATCTGAGAAACTCTTGTAAAGTAAGACTGGATGGTCTCTGGATTCTGGATCTTTACATTCTTCAGTTGGTTTCTCAGAGTCATCTTCTGGTTTTTGTTCTTCCCTTCAAACAATTTGGTTAGGGCATCAAACATAGCTTTAGGTGTCTTTAGGCAGGACACCTATGGTATGAGGTGATCCTTGATCGAATCAGCAATAATCCTCTTTGCCATAACCAAATTTTTCTTGTGTAAGTCCTTAGCCTCATCGACCTCTGGAACTGGAACCTCCTCATCGATATAGGATTCCAACTCATTTTCTTCCAGGACCAGGGAGATCCTATACTTCCAGGCTCGGAAGTTATCAGCTCCCTCAAGCTTTTCATCAAGCATGGTATGATGAGACATCTTAACTGAGAACCTCAAATGGAAATATAAAAGATTTAGATCTTACCAGGTCAAGATGTAAGATCTAGATTTGGAGCTAAATTTTTGCAGTGCTGGTTCAGGAGCAGATTAGGGTTTGGATTTTTCAGAGTTCTGTCCAACCAAATGCTTTGATCTTGATCTCTAAACTTTGATTTTGAGGAGGAGATCAATCCAGGCCTGGGCTCACTGAAAAATTCCACTTCTGTGGAAAGCCCTAATTTTCGGCAGTAGTGTTGAGTCCAAAACTGAAAAAGCTCAGAATTGGATTTTGCTTCGACAGAAAGATGCGCCCTAGGGAGGAGAGTTAATCTAACCTTCTTTTGCTGAAAATCTGTGGAGAGAGATACACAAATTAGGAAGCCCTAGTTCCTGCAGCTGCACAGTGTCTTCTTCTCAAGTTAGCTCTGATACCATGTTAGAATTTCATCATTCAAGCTAGCATTATGTTAGGATCTTTAACTGAGAGAATAACAAGTACAGCAATCAAACACAAGAGACAATTAACACAATGTTTTTCCTCGGGGAACCCATAAATGGAGAAAACCCTGCAACTTCTTCAGAGATAGAATCAACACCAAAAGTAAGACCCCAAAAACAGTAAGGTGATATCTCGACAGCAGTAGCTTCTTTCTTCCTAGCCCCAGTGTCTTCTTCTTCCTCAGCTATGCGCTACAACTGAGTGTGAGTGAGTGTGTTCTAAATAGAGAGGCTAGCTCTCTATTTATACTAATTCTTGACTTGACAAAACCCTACTAGGGCTGACTTATCTAGGAGAGTGTAATAACCCTAGTGCCCCGAAACTATGGGGACTTTAACCCTTGATCAATAGGAGAGTTACCCACAATGACTTGACATGACTTGTTTACATTATAGAACCTCCCGATAGGAACATCGGGGCATGACATGACTCAATTACATTATAGATACTTCCCGGAATAAACATCGAGGTACAATAAGTGAATACATTTTGAAGTTACATATACATCAACATTGATATAGTTCATATAACTTCCCTCCTACCCAGGAGTGTGTTACCGATATACCATTTTTTCCCTTATAGATATATAGATCACATACAAGGAACATAATTTATCTCAATCCCAATTTAGATAATACATCAATGAGCCTAACTAATCAATCTAACTATTTAACATGCAACCTAACTAAAAACCATAAACCATCAAACCTAAATATGTTGTATCATAAAGAAAACACATATTTCTTAATGCTCAACATAATTAACTATGGAGATATTGATTAAAAGTTTACAAAGGAAATCCTCATCACCGATCATCAAGGGAAACTCATTAATAATAACAATAAGGAAATACTCATCATTAAATATTAAGGAAACACCCATCAATAATACTCATAGGCATTAGCAAGGATATAATCATTGATAATAATCCTCAATATCATCAACAATAATCAAGTAAGTAATTGCCAATACTAATCATAAATATCAATAAATATCATCAAGGACGTATTCATCAATACCCGCAAATAATCATTGCCAATAATGATTAAGGATATATTCATTAATAACCATCAAGGGAAACACTCGCAAGCAATCATAAATGACTAAGTGAAATACTCACTAATAGTCATCAAAGTCATATTGGTCATGAATATGAATAATTATCAAGGAGGCAATCATCCACAATCATCAATAAACATCAAGGGCATAATCATCACACAAAAAAATTGGTCCATAACCCATAGGTTCTAGGAAAAAAAAAGGTCTAGTACATTTAGTCACTATGTATAGGTTGTTAAGTGATATTTATAGTTTTACCTATAAAAACGTTGCATGATTATATGGAACTTTAACTTCGATACAACAAACCAAATCCAACACACAATAAATTTGACCTAGAAGTAGCCTATGAATCATTAAAGAACATACACATAAAACATATCATCAAGCTACATAATGAACTTCAACTCCGATGAAAAGTCAATTTTCATCTAAAAGACTAATCTGAACCATCAAATCCCATCTACATAGAAATATATATGATTGTTGTTCCTTGTAATAGTTGATTACTTTGGCAAGAGTAATATATTTGTTTCATAATTGTTTTCTAATGAGTTCTAGTTATGATTTAATGTTATAATGAATTCTTTTAATGATGGGATGATTTGATCAATTTATAATATATATGAATTAACGATTCCATTGATAATGATAAATAATTGGTGAAATTTGAACATGACAGGCATCATCAATAGTTAAAAAGAAGCATTGTGAGAATCATTACGTTAGTATCTATAAAATTAATTAGGAATGTTCAATAAAAAATTATTTTGTTTTTTAATGATTTCATGTTTACGATAATAGTGAATATCCAAATTAACAATAATTAAATTTTAATTAAGTTACTTATCGATCACAACACCTGCCAATGAGTGATCAAAGTGGTACAATGGCAACCAAATACAAATTTTGTTTCCAAAGAAAAAACAATAATCTTATGTTCAAGAAGAAAAATGTAGCATTCAATATGTGTGTAAAGCATTAGTAAAAAAAGACTCTAATATAAAGTCCATAGAGAGAAACTCTCTTAATTCTTATAACATGTTAACTACAAATCTTGTATTATCTCTAAATGGCACAAACCTCTACATGGAAGAAAAAAAAGCATTTTCGTAATCATAAAACCAAAATTATAGTAAAATTGCCATTCGGGAAGTTTGGTATTTCAACATTTCATCAAAGAAGAGATACATAACATAAGTAGGCAGTAAAAACAAGAGATCAAAAACAAAGGGATAAAAGTATTATGATGTCCCTATCCTCTCTATGCTCTTCTCGAATAAGGATCCTACAAAACTAAATGCACAATTAATCAAATGCATGTGGAAAGGCGGCATAAACTTAAATATATATATATATAAACAAGAGCCATGAGGTGGCAATGTCCTCGATATTGCTAATAGCTCTTGCTATAAGACATTAGCTATGATAATAAAAAAAATGTAAACTGAAAAGAAAGTTACTACCAATAATACAAACGTGACAAACAGTCTAATGCTAGGAATTAAATATCAAGAACAAAACTAGAAAATTAGTTTGTATACTTTAATCATAACTGCAAACAAAATGGATGTGAATATCATGCAAGGATCACAAACCTCCCAAGTATACAACTCGTCCCATTTAGGATTCATGATGTCCACAATGGCATAGACCTGAATCCACTTGCAATCATTTATTGAAAAATCTTTGCAACAACTGAGAATTCGAATATCAAGGTTTTGCAATCAAACATGATAATCTTCAAATTGATTTATGAACAGTTGAAAAAGAGTTGAAACTCCCATTAAAAAACAACAACAACAAACAAACAAACAAACAAACATGCAGTATGATAATAAAGTTATAAGATTGAAAAACACAACAAGAAGAAGACTGTAATTCCATACAGATAGTGAGACTCATTTACAATGCAAAAGTTTTCTCTTCTCAACATAAACAAACTGAAGACAACCAACAATCAAGACAAACATTTTTTAGAGTTTAAAATAATGTAAGGCAATTACAAAATATCTACTACAAAGGACAAATTTCAAGCAAACAGTTAAAGGTTTTCTTCAATTGTTTTCTATGTAAAGGGCATAATTTATGTCTGGGAGATATCTATTTGAATTGATAATTAGAATAATGAAATCAAACACGCTAAATATACTAGCTTTACCAAGATTTCCATGGACCGACAGAGTAAAAGAACAAATAAAATATGGTCTCCCATCATATTAAGAGATTGATAATTGGATATAGAATCAATAGAGTATAGTGTAACATGCAATGGAATTTAGTCATGGTAACTTAACCCTATGTATCTAGGTTTCAAAATGACCATGTACATGTTGAGCAAAAGATCATACAACAATAACAAAGAATTAAAGGGGAATCATAATCTTCTCCTAAGATTTATATAATCCAATAAAAATATGGAATCCCAGTGTAATAAAATTTGTGTCAAAAACTTTTAAATGGCACTCTTGACAACCCAAATGGAAAAATATCTTCTATAGTATCCAAATACATCTCTTCCAAATAAAACTCAAATAACATATATTGTTCCTACGTATAGGCGAAGTTTTTTTCTACACCAATGCCTACGCTTAGCATCGTACTTGCAAAGAAATAACGTTTTAACATTAGCCATAAACAAACAATGGAGTCCAAACAAGATCTTTAAAAAAACCCACTAACTAGAAATCACGGAAATAACAACTTACAATCCTCATCTTGATCCAGTGAGGAAGAGGCTTGTATTGCCTCATCTTCTTAGCCATATTCTTCTTGATGTGATTATCTAGTGCAATGGCTGCTAAAAAAACAATTCTAAGTATTGTAATAATAAAAATTGATATCAAATAAATCGCCCCACTGATCTAGAGCCGCGCGAATGAGATTGGAACAGCGTCCTTCCGCGGCTAGGGTTCCCTAGCCGCCGCTCTGCGCAGGCCGAGCTTTGCTGGAGCAGGACAGGCTGCTCACAGCACGGGCTTCTTCAGCGTAGGCTCCTTCTCAGCGCCGGGCCAGGTTTTTTCGCTGCCAGTTTGTGTTTTTATTATTCTCTGTGTGGGGTTTTCTTGCAGCTTCTTTCAGCGTGGAGTTCTCTCAAGAGATGGGCTCTCATGCTCAGCTTGCTGCCTTCAAGGCCCTTGTCCAAGCTGCTGCTCCTCAGGCAGCTTCTCTTTCTTCTTCCAAGTTCGTGAAAAAAATGGATGAGATCCCTTCTCTAGAGCTCTCTCCTTCGGATCCATGCCAGAAAGCTCTCGTCCTTTCGGAGCAAGCCCTCATTGGAAAGTTTACAGGGTTGTGGCCCAGCCCTAAGGCGGTGGAGAACTGGATTGCAGAATATTGGAACCCTCTTCTGCAAGGACAGGTCTCTCTCTTTGCTGTTGGTCGAGGGTTTTTCATATTTCTGTTCTCCAATAAAGAAGAAAGAGACCTCGTCTTTCGCTCGGGCCCTTTCTTCATGGGCTCGAGAGGTTTGTTCTTAGCCCCCTGGTCTCTAGGGTTTAACCCAGAAGCTGAGATCACTGCCGCTCCAGTCTGGGTTAGACTCCCTAACCTCCCTCTTCATCTTTGGGGGAAAAGTACTTTGATTGACATTGGTAA
>LPNX010932900.1:23806-244717 GCA_001517045.1 Pseudotsuga menziesii
TTCCCCTCGGCCAGAAAATAAGAATAGTTTTGCAGTACTCCAAGAAGAAGAAGCACAAGAACTTGAAACTGCAGCTGTTCAGGATAAAGGCAACCCTGGCCCCATTGGCTCCTTGGAGGTTTCTGAACAAGCTTCTCCAAAACCTGCTTCTCCAGGTTCAAAGAAAGATCCCAGCGCTTTGATTCGTGAGACTCCAGCTCAGGCAGGACCGGCAACCTTGATCCCGTCGTCAGAGGGAACCTCCGATTCAGAAAACTCCTCAGCTCCTTCTCCTCCCCTCACCAGAGGGCGAAAGACAAATAAAGAACGTAGAGAAAAGGAAGCAGCCTCAAATATCAGCGCGGGCTCCCAGAAGAAGTTGGATCCTTTGATAAAGGGGTATCCCTCTCTGCTTTATTAATGTTTTGTTTTTGTGTTCTTCTATGTTCACAATTTGTGAGAGTCTACTCTTGCAAGCAGGCTTTTTTTCGAAATAGCTTCAGAAAAATTTGGGAATCTCTTCTCATAGAACTTTTAAGAAGGCTGACTGTCCTAATTGAGGTCATCAGCCTTCTCCTTCAGAACTCCTCTTTGTACGCTTGGCTGGGCTACAGCCTTTTTAATCAATCAAAAATTTCTCAGTTTCTGTTAAAAAAAATAAAAAATTGATATCAAATATACCACTAAAATTTTGCAAGAGAACCAAGATGGCTAAAAAAAAAGTTAGTCTTGACTTCAGAAAAATTACTACAAGCTTATCAAGCAATAGTTCCACATAAATCTCAGTATAGTAACATGAGCCAAAATCTAGACCAAAGTTCAAAGATCCAAATTCAGGTGCAATAAAGTACAACAAAAGAAGATAATAATATATGATTGTTGAAAACAACAAAATCTCAATGAACTGTGACAAATAGACATGGATTTAGCCTAAAAATTTGCAAAGTATAGATCTGCAATGTCTAGTAATTATCCTATATTCTCAAGATCTCTAACCACAATACATTTGCTTGTGTAGGTGAATAGATTCTCATCAGAAGTCTGAGAAGGGTGTCTAATTTATTTTGTGGTTATGGACTACTGAGCATATTCATCAAGCCATTGTTTCCAACACAGACAATACATAACCAAACATTGCATAACCCGTTAGGTCAATTGTTCAGTGCAAATGGCTAAATAGACTAGAGTATACATCAAAATGTATCATCCAATTGTAGCATACAGTAAGCCTATGACAAAAGCACTATAAGAACCATCATTACAATCTATAATTCATCAATACCAGGAAATATTGCCAAAATTTCCGACGTACAAATTCCATTCCTATGTTTCATGCAATTGTAAAATAAGAAAATCCAACTATGTGGAATCTACTCATCCTGTGGTTGATTTGGAACAATCAAGCCTCTAATTTGGCTAGAATATGAAAATCATGATATATGTTTATTTACACGGACCAAGTTTTGGATATGTTCTATGCCCTAGGTAATGCTAGAAATAAGAAAGGCCAAACAATGCAAATTGAAAGGAAGAAGCTGAAAAAATTTAGTATGTTGGTGAATCAAAAAAATTGAAGTTGTATAAAACTCTGATGATTTTGACATTCATTGTAAAAAAACCATCCTGTTAAAAGAACAAAAAACCAGATGAGAAATATCTTGGTGTTAACAAAAACAAGTGTCTGATTGGAATGCCATAGCTCTTTGTATGTGGGTTGCAAATCGCTCGTCAAGTGCACATCCCCGTCCAAAACATGGTAACCTCCATCAAGACACAAGCAAATATGAATCCTTCCTTTGAATTCTATTTTATTGTCATCCAAATATAGCCACATGTAGCTCATGAAATTGTGCTCCAACTATTTTTCGATTCAATTTAGTTAAACTTTATCCCTTCCCATGTTCTAGGCCTCTTTCATAGCTTCGTTTATCTCCCTAAATAACAAAAAATCCTCGAAGGGATCCACTGCAACACAAGATAAATCTTGATTCCACAAAGGGATCCAAGAAATCCTGTTCATGGAGATTCTCGTCGTTCTAGTATGAAATCCCAGCTATGTCTTAACGAAAATATAAGGGTAGCTCCCATTTTCTGAAACCATGAGCTCTCGACCTTTGACCACATCTACCCTTAGACACTAGGGCTTCGGAGAAAGGTATACATTGGAACACTGGAACCCACCTGAGCAAGTTTGCATTACTTCTTGAAATGCTTCATCGACCCATGTCCTAAGCCATATGCTCAGTATGATGTCTTTTTTGACATTTACTCACCCTTGATCATCTTCCAATTTATACCAATGAGGCAACAATGGACTTTCTGGGTGGCCTATCATGGGGATTTATTACACTTAGAATAATAGCATGCCTAAAAATCCATCACTAACATCTGTTGAATCTTCAATTTCCAGGTGGATTTCCAAGGTTGGAGCATCCATATTTTCTGCACCTATGGCGAACGCCTCTTTTCGTTTGGGATTCAAGGAATGGTTGGGTATGACGTTGTTTGTCCATGGATCTATATTTTTCATGCCTATGATAAACACCTCTTTCCAGTAAGGAGTTTTTGGATATGACATCATTGGTTCAAACACTGTGCTCAAGCAGTGTAATCTTAATATAAACCACCTGGGCTTCAACCTGCATTAATCTCACAAACATATATTGTATTTGCTAAACCAGTTCTTATGCATTGTTGATATTCTATGTGGTTCTCTAGATATTCTCTGCTCTTCGTTGGTTCAATGAATTTGAATAAGTGCTGAAAGTTTCCAATGAAATGATAATTCATCGTAATGGGTAGCTTCTACCGGAAGCCTCACCAAAGTCGAGGCATATTTAAGATGAGCATACACTCATACCAGCTCCCGTAATTCCATAGCTTCATTCGACTCGAGCAAATGCATAACTTCCTTCGAAATTTAAGATGAGTGTACACACAATACTTGTACGAGTACCAACTCATAGAACAAAAAAACACATGTGTTTCCTGACAACAACCAAAGGATGATGATGCAGGCCTCGCCACCAACGCCTTGGGAGGGATTCCCTAAGCTTACATCATCATTTTGTTAGCCAATCATAATTCAAAAATTTGTAAGATTAAAACAATTTATATTAATAATTTGTTTAACTTAAAAGTTGACCTTTTCAAACTATAAAAAAAAATCTGACGTGGGAATATTAATGCAACTGAAATATCTATATGTGTTGCCTTCGAGGACACAAAAGCTACTTACTACAAATGATAAATGAGAACTTGGTGAACTTGGAACTTCGTGCGCCATAAACACCAATTTACGTTGGGATACTAATTATGAGTGAGATGATTCAGGTGGGATAAGAGCAAATGTGGAAATTGTGTACATGTTAAACTTTCAACTTAAGTTAGTGTGTCATCTCATCTACATCTCACGAACACAACCTAAAATGCATTGTACTAATTGATTTTCTCCTAACTTGGTTGACAATGTGTCATAGAATATGAATCAATGGAAGGATGGTGTGAGGATGTGTCAGGCCAAAGATAATGTACACATGTAGCTTAATTAAACAATTAAATTGTATCCTAGTTTAATTTACTCAAGCATTGAACAATTCTCTTGGAAAAAATATTAAGAGGGATAATACTATAAAAAAAGAAACAATATCCCATCCTGTGTGCTTTAAATGACAATAACTGTCGCATATCCTATGGAGCTTTGTGTCAATTGGGTGTATCTCAATTGGTTGCGAGGAAAGGTTGTTACCATGTCCCCACCCAATTTCAAATACCATTTTGTGACATGTTTACTCTTAGTGAACCAATAGTGAGTTGATTATTGATGATATATGTATGATCTATTCATAAGTTTTTGACCTATCCTTGTCTCTTGAAGAAACTAGGGTTTATCCTCAGTATCATCCTCAAAATAAGGGGTAGCACCTAGGAGGTTTTCCTTGGATATATTACCTAGGAGAAGAAGAAGAAAATCTATGGAGTACTATGACTTACATGTTTGCACTCTCAAAAAAATGGGAAGCATGTAAAATTCTAGATTCAAATATATTTTTAATGCAATGAAAATGGTGCACCTAAGGGCATTTGTTTATAATGTATGCATCACTGTGTTTAGTACTATGTGCACTAAATGGGTTACATGTGCTAAAAAGTCCTTAAAGGCCACCCCCAAGCTAAGCTATGAGGCCACCAGGGTGAATGAAACACCTATATGCTTCTATCTCTCATCCTACAACCTGTTATTCTCTCTATGCTTAGACAAATTCTCATCTAGATATTTACAGGGATCTCACTCAGCCATCACAACCATGGCAATCCTTCCAACTGCCTCACACAACACAAGGAAGGCATTTCCCTTCACTATCCACAATTACCTTGGGAAATTCAACCCTTATAGTGCTTAACTAATGTGTGTAGTAATATTCCAACATGTTGTATGCTATTGGAGAACCTCCTGTAATGTTAATTCAATGATTCTAAAGCATCTATAAGTGGCAAAACTCAATAGGTAAAGGTTATTATCTTTCCCAATGTCTATGCTCACACTACTACCATCTCTTTTCCCTTGAAAGTTACAGTTGTGTTGTTAAAAACCCATGTCAACCCTCCTCTTTATTTCATTAGTATATTTTGTTGGACGCATATGCTTTGTAATTCATCTCGTTAGTATGTTGGATTATCCCACATTTAAGGGGAGTAATAGTTTTTTACATTAGACTTAGTATATAAGTGAGTGTTGAGGCCAATGAAGGTGTCCAAGAGTTATTTTGTATTGAGCTTGCACAAAGGAGGTTGCCCCCTCGAAGTGCCCTACGATCAATAAAATATCTTATGTGCTCCATTACTTCGGTTATATCAGGAATTATCATGGTTTATTGCATGATTTTCTTCACATCTAGTATCTGAGCACTTTCATTGGCACAAGTGGGAAAACAATCTCTTATTCTTGGCAAAAAAAAGAGGGCAAAATTGGGTGGCGACTTTCAGATCAATTTCTAAAACTCTTTGCATATATTAAGAAGAAAAAAATTGTAGATATGAATTCCTCTTGCAAAAATACGCATTTTCAAAAAAAAAAATCTCATTTGAGGTTTCGAAAGTGGAGATATTGTTGATTTAAAATCAGTCATTTTCCAGAATTTGGGTGACAACCACAGAATTTGTAGAGTGAAAATCTTTTGACCGAGTGCTCAATTTTTTGTTCTAAGTGCGTGAGTAGATGCAGAGTGATCGTTGTAGTTCCAGAAACAGGTTATAATACCGATTTTGAACATTATAGACCAGGTTATGCTCATTTTAAAATTTTCGTCTCAAAACCCTGACTCTATTTACAGGTTTTTTGGGCATTGGGTGGAATTTATGCTAAATTTTTCCCGACGTTGTTGTTATTGCAGTAGTTCTTCTTCTTTGCATCAGTATTATTCATTCAGATGAGGGAATAAAACCTATCCGCTTAACTTTGAGAAATACTTGGGCATAGCCCTAAAACTCATTGTGAGGAGTACCACAGGAACCCCGACGTAGATAGCCATTGAGAGGACATCCCAAGCGAAAAGGGAAATGACCCCTACCTGATTGACTAGTTCCACCGATGAGGTAAACCAATATCTGTCATTTGTAGCAAAGCGGTTATCAATTTTACCCGAGTAGTTGAGTGAAGGGTATTGCCCCAATACGCAAGTTGTTAGACAACATTGGTGGCCAAGTGAATCCCTTGAACCTTTAGGATGTCGAACATACCTGGGGTTCATATCTATTACTAGTTGATATTGATAAAGCGCAGAATTCCAAAACCCGCCATAGATCATTACCACCGAACCTAGAATATATATGTGTATGTGTGTGTGTGATTTTTGGTCATATCTTCTTTGATTTAGGTCCATTTACCTTGAAAATTCATTATAACCCCCGTAATCCAATTATGCATAATTCCTTCCTTAAGGACCCTATCCCAAATTCCATTTCCCGCAGCCTGAAATTCCACATTTGTCTATTTTTAGGGTTTGCCATAACTTTTCTGATTCTCACCTAATTGACTTCAAAAATTTTCATTGTGTTCATTTCCCATTTTATGCTTCTCTGTCCCTCAAAAGTGTCAAAAACCAAGTTAAACTCCAATTACCAACATGAGTTTTTCCCAACTCAAAATTTTCCTTTTCTAAAACACTTTTTTGTTTTTGTTTTTCTACTCATTTCCCTAAGAAAAAAAAATTGCTTCTGGTTGTTACCCGCATTCACCCATGAGCAACCGACGACAGTCTGAATCTTCTACAGACACTAGGTCCTCTTCCTCTAGCAACTTTCATGGGCCAAAGCTTCATTTTCCTCGCTTCAATGGTGATGATCCGATTGGATGGATTTACAGGGAAGAACAATATTTCAGTCTACATAACACTTTTCATGTCAATAAAGTCCCACTTGCATCCTTTCATTTGGAACATGAAACCCTGCAATGGTTCTGTTGGTACATCAAGGATCTTGAAGAGCCACAATTGACAGATTTTTGCCAACTCTTTTTGCAACAATTTGGCCCTAGTGGTTTTGATGACTTCACAAGAGTACTCACCAAACTTCACCAGGCTAGCATTGTGAGAGAGCATTAGACAGAATTTGAGAAATTGGTCAATCACATATAAGGATTGTCTAATGCATTCTACATGAGTTGTTTTATCAGTGGTTTGAAGGTTACAATCCCATCTAAGGTTAAAATGTTATGCTCCAACTCAATGATGGAAATCCTAGGGTTGGCTAAGTTGGCGGAGGACAAGATCAGGGCTCAACAATGCTCCAAATACACTTTTGTTCCATTCAGAAATAATGTTCCCCAAAGACCTTCAATCCCGCCATCTCCTAGAACCACTCCTATCAAGCATTTGTATGAAGCCGAGATGCAGGCACGTAGGGAAAAAGGGCTTTGTTATAATTGTGATGAGAAATCCCCTGGGCACATCAATGTGCAGAGCAAAATCTCTATCTCTTAGATGTGGTTGTTCCGCCTATACTTGAAATTTGTGAAGCTTCTCAGGATCCAGTAGATGATCAGGTCGACAATCAACAGCCTCATGTTGACCCTCCTTCTAATGACGACCACCAAGAGATATCTCTCCATGCATTAGCTGAAGTCACCATCCCACAAACCATGCGAGTCCAGGATTTCTTTAAGAAGATCCCTCTTACAATACTCATTCATTATGGTAGCACCCATAACTTCATTGACCCTCATATCACCAAACAGGATGATTGTTTTTTTCATCCTTGCTCCAGCTTTAAAATTATGATTGCCAATGGGGGCACCTACCCTTGCAAAGGAAAGTGTCATAATGTGTGTATCTCTATTGGAGATTATAATTTGCACCCTAACATGTTTGTCATGCCCTTGGGAGGATGTGATGTGATTTTGGGCACTAAATGGTTACGCACACTTGGACCCATCTTATGGGATTTTGTTGAACTATGGATGTAATTTTTAGTCAATAGGAAAAAACACACATTGAATGGCTTACAACCAGGGTATCTCATCATCATCAGTTCACATCGCATGGAGAAGCTCCTTAAGAATAATTCTTATGGTGTCATCTCTCAACTCCATTTCATTCATATGCAACCTTCGGCGATCTCAACTACTCCCTTGGATCTTTCATTCAGATGCAACCTTCATATGCCCGATTTTTCTAAGCCCTTTACTATTGAGAATGATGCTTACGACAATGGACTTGGTGCTGTCCTCCTTCAAGATGAACATCCCATTGTGTTCACCAGCAAATCCCTTTCTAGTAAGAATTTAGCCACCTCTACATATGAGAATGAAATGATGGTTATTTTGCATGCAATACAAAAGTGGCGGCCATACCTCTTAAGGAATCATTTTTGCATCAACACTGATCACCAAAGTCTAAAATATTTCCTGGAACAAGGGATCTCATCCCCAACACAACAGAAATGGGTTATCAAACTCATGGGTTATAACTATGAGATCACTTACAAGAAGGCAAAGGACAATTTTGTGGTGGATACTCTTTCCCACACATTTGATGACCATGTATCTCTTTCATCTATTTCTATGCCTATTCCAAATTGGTTACACTTTGTTCAGCAAGGCTATGTTAATGACTCTTCATTATCTGAAATCGTCCAATAGATGGCAAGTCACTCTTCTATTGTACCGCATTACTCTTGGGATGGTTCTTCTCTGAGAGATAAGGGTCGTCTGGTGCTTCCCTAGAGCACAGATCTTAAATATGCGGTCTTCTATGAACTCCATGCTTCTCCATCAGCAGGACACGATGGGTTCCTCAAAACGTATGAGCGAGCATGACGTAACTTCTTTTAAAAGGGAATGAAACGAGAAATTAACAGATGGTTGCCGAATGTGCTACCTGTCAGCGCCACAAGGGTGAAACTACACTCCTTCCTGGATTGCGCAAACCTTTGCCTAACCCTACAAGGACTTGGATAGATATTTCGATGGATTTCATTGACGGGCTCCCTAAATTTGGAGGGAAGACCATAATATTGGTTATGGTTGATCGACTCTCCAAATATAATAATTTTTGTTCTCTCAGCCATCCATATATTCCTTCCTCAATCGGACAAATTTTCATGGACCAGCTATTCCGTCTTCTTGGAATCCCTTCTTCCATTGTCTCAGACCACGATGCAACTTTCACAAGTCATTTTGGCCCGAACTATTTTGCCTCATTAACACCAATCTGAATATGAGCTCAGTTTATCACCCACAAACAGATGGTTAGACTAAAGTCATCAACAAATGTTTGGAAAATTATCTTCGTTGCTTCACCTCTGAACAACAACATTAGTGGGAAAAGTGGCTCCCTCTCGCTGAATGGTGGTACAATATTTCCTACTATACTGCATCTAAAATGACTCCATATGAAGCAGTTTATGGTCAGGCGCCTCCAATACTCCTTCCATACACCCCCAATAGTTCACCAGTTCAGGAAGTTGACATGGTTCTTCGAAACCAAGATCAGATTCTTCAAATTCTGTGTAATATCCCAATTTTCACCCCTATTTAATTAAAATTGTAGATGATGTAAATATCGTTATTAAATCATGGTGAGGAGCTGAAAAACAAGGCCCCGCCATCGATTTAACATTTTATGTATCGGCAATTAAAATCGATGCATATGGTTCTCGTGCTAGCCAGGCACAATATAAATTGAGACATCATGTAAATATGCAATTTAATAAATACCCACAACTAGCTATGCAATGCAACAAGAGACGGGGGCATGATTTCACAAGGAATAGGGCGGGAAATTATTCAAACCCTTAAGCGAATAGTATGAAGCCAAATGTCAATGAGAGAACCCATAAACTCTCAACTACCCATTTTGACTTATTCACCCAATTGTTTAATTCTTCCAGAACTTGGTCAAGGAAGTTAAGTCATTGGGAATGGAGAGGTATGGCAGTCAATTCTGTATTGGGGCAAGCCATCAATTTGGAAATCGTGCTTTTGCTTGTGGGGCAAGAAAACACCAAGAAATTGGTTCCCATTTCATTCCTCACCCATTCGTTTCTCTTCCTCACGCAGCTAGAGCTACATGGGGCACTTTTCCTTCACGTTTTCTGTAGTTTTATTCATTCCTCCATGGCTGGGAACCCATTTTTGTGTTGCACAATGGATGGGAAGAGAGATTCATGATTTTGGGGTTTATAGAGGTCATTTTTTGCCCATAAACATTTTGTGAAATCGAATTGCTCTCCGAGGGTTGATTTCCCCCATCTACCATTTTGTTTTTGGTTGCCAAAACGTTTTCCTTCATGCCCAACACTTGTGTTTGTTGTTATGTGCATCCTTGTTTTGGTCTGAACTGTTAGGAGTGGAGGAGGCCCATAATTGGCTTAATAAACCTAGTGAATAGAGGAACCTCACAAAAAGATCAAGAGGGGTTGGCTAATCTTCTATGCACACCCAAGAGAACACTAGAAGAGAAGGTATGGCCTGAGGGACTGTGTAGTAGTGAAGGGAATGCTTCCTTGTGTTGGGTGTGTAGGTATTGTGGATTCCAAGCTAGTTAGATCTTGTGCGGGTGTCCATAGCTCTTTGGTTGAGCTCCCTAGCTTAGCAATTCTTCCTTTCCATTGCCTTAGCAGCATGATAAACCCAACTATAGACTGGATTGGATGAACCTTGGTGTATTTGGCTATGTGTGAGCTTGTTGTTCCCTTTTTCCTTGTGGAAATCATGCCCAACTCAGGGGGGGCAGTTGTGCTGAGAGATTGATGAGCACACTGGCCTATGGTTGGATGGAACATTGCAGCGACATAGCTAGTTGCGGGGCACCTCATTTCCAAGATAAGCGCTCTCTTGTATCAATTCTGCAATGTTTTAGTTATAAAAATTATTATGAACATATTGAATGCTTGAATGAGATTTACTTCCGTTGTATTTACGGCATTATCCATCTGCATATGTTTTTATTTTCAATGCATTATTGTTTATGGTCATGGGGCTAGATCACTAGTTGGATAGCACTGTAGTAGTCGCATCCTCTCCATGGCGAGAGGGGAGGGGACGTGACATTCTACAAGACAACTTTCACATGGAAAAAAAATGCATGAAACAATAGGCCAATCAGCACTGTTCTGAGCGCTCTTTTCTTTGTCTGCAGCCTTACAAGAAATCCTCTTTGAAAATCAAAGGGCATTAAAAGCTTGCCACAAAGTTTTGTGGGCCATATAAGGTTCTTCAAAAGATTGGGTATGTTGCTTCTAAATTGGAACTTCCTCCTCCTTGTTGCATTCACCCAATATTTCATGTCTCTTGTCTTAAGAAAGTGATTGGCACCAACATCACAGCATAAATTGTTGTACCAAAACTGGATAATGAAGGATCCATCATTTTGGAGTCGAGGCCATCCTCAATGATCTAATCCCGGGGGCGAGCCCGGAAAGTCATCGAACCCGCTCGAAACAATCGGGACCAATAGGATCGTTTTTCTGACGTTAGTGCAAGTGAACATGAGCATAATATAAGTGTGTAACATAGAATCATCCACATGAAAATGAAAAATCATTCAAGCACATTAGAGACACGATTTGATTACGGAGTTCACCAGATCTCCTGGCTACATCTCCAGGCCTACTCCAAAATAGAGTGACCAATCCATTGCAAAGATGCACAAATACATAAGATACATCACAATGGATTCACCTGCAGAGTCTTCATCATCTGTTCATCTCTACTGCCGCACCATAACTACCTCTGATGGGTCACATAAGTGCACAAGCTATAGGACTCAATCGAAGACTGCAGAAATCAAGCAAGCAAATGCCTGTCTCCTTTGTCTCGAGAAGTTGCCAAACTTGGACATGAAGATATTTTCCCAATGTAACCAATCACACTCTTTCAACTAACTCTACGAGCCACGAACCTCGAGCGGATCAAAGACTTGCATAATGTTGCAAATCGCACTCTTTCAACTGACTCTATGAGCCATGAACCTCGAGCTATGCCACACGATCTTCTGCAGGGTAGTCTCAATAGACGACAATATGTTTGCATGACAAGTGCATCAATAAAACCAAAGGCACACTCTTACCAACCAATCCCTTCACCTTTGTCCTTCGGGATGAGAGTGTAGATGGTCGCTACTTGCCTTCAAATGCAAATTGAAATGTTGCCTCCTCGAACTGACTCTGCTTCTTTGTCTCCTACGTTGGTTCACCTTCGGACATGATGGAGCCATGCTTACTCTCTGAGCTGGAACTACAAGGTTGGAGCCTCTCCATGAGCTTCTCCAATGGAGACCCCCAATGGGGCCTCTCAGATGCTTGCTTCCTCTATGGGCTACATCTCTCCAAACTTGAGCTCCCTTCAAATGCACATGACAAGTGCTTAAATAGGAGAAGCTACTCTTGGTGGCATGATACACGTGATTCTCCAAATTGGGATTAGTTACAAATTGGTTTGGCTTTTAAGAACATAAACCAAAAATATGGTTCATGCCCACATGCCCATGGTTTTTCACATTTAGTTACTTCCCCATAATGACATTTACAAAATCCAACAATAATCCATTACATAACAAAATCCCTTTTTTAAATAGCATGTTGGTTCTTCAACCATAAACCAACTTGTTACAACTTCTTTACAAATATGGCATGTTTGTTTTTGGTTACAACCATGCATTAACTTCATAACAACTCAAGGAATAAAATAAATGAGTAATATGTGAGTAATTTTTCCACTCACTTCAAATATTAATCATTTTACAATTTCTCATGAGTAAATGCATGAATGTCCTAAAACTCATTTCAAGCACAAATGCATGCATGCTAGTCATCATGCCATGTCATCATTCCACATCATCATGCCATGTTAGCATTGCACATCATCATGCCATGTCAGCATGCCACATCATCATGACACATTATCATGCCATGTCATTAGAATGCACTTTTTGACTACCACGTGGCAGCTTGGGGGAGTGCCACGTGGCACTTCAGCCAAAATTTTCCATGTTGGGGCCAAACTTTAAAACACAATATCTTTTGCATCCGGAGTCTGTTTGACATGCCGTTTGCACCGTTGGAATCAGCTTGACGAGCTCTTCGACAGGGTACTATTTTTGTTGCAATATGATGATTTTTAAAATTGGCCTTTTTAGATCCTCCCGGATCACTCAATAAGCACACTCATTAGCTTCACTCTCAGTTCATCACAGAGGTATTAATTATGTGGCACAACATGCAACCAAAGGATACTACATGGGAACCACTCCTTGAGATTCAACAATAGTTTTCACATCTAAAGCTTTGAGGACAAACCTTTTCTAAGAGGGAGGGGATGTTAAGAACCCATGTCAACCTTCCTCTTTATTTCGTTAGTATATTTTGTTGGACGCATATGTTTTGTAAGTTGTTTTGTTAGTATGTAGTATTATCCCACATTCATGGGGAGTAATAGTCGTTTAGATTAAACTTAGTATATAAGTGAGTGTTGAGGCCAATGAAGGTATCCAAACGTTATTTTGTATTGATCTTGCTCAAAGGAGGTTTAATTGTTGCATTCTCATTGTTTATTGTAGGAGGTTCTTCACATGCGTCTCTCAATTCGATAGACTAATAAGACAGATCTACTTGTCGCTGGACAGATCATTCTCACATTCAATATTAAGGTTGGTCATGGCCCAGGTTTAATGCTACCAAACTGGACTCAGTGTTCTACTCCAGCTCTAGCTCTGCTCAGACACAAATGAGAGTTTCCATGGTCCTAAAAAAAAATAATAAATTTGAAAAGTAATACAATTTTTTTTTTCATATATAAATAAAAAAAATATTAACAAAAGTTCTAGAATAGCTTGCAAAATTTGGATGAATTACTAGAAATTCAACATAATATGACTATGTAAAACAAACAATAATCCCTGCTTTGGTATACTTTATCCAAAAGCAAAAATCCTTGTTTCGAGGGTGACTAAAAAAGGTAACAAGGAGCATAGTTTTACCAATATTAGATGTTGTAAATTACGATAAGCTTACATGGAGCTACAAAATATTAAAAAATAATCTATATATTTAGGAATTTCCTAAGATAAACCAATTTTGCAAATACAGTTTTGGAGAAACTTTGGTTACTGTTAAAATTGTTTATAGGTTGAACCTAGAAAGGTTTAGGGCTTCTTCAGGGTAGAGAGACATAAATCTCATATAAATAGAGCAAGGAGATAGTCCTTTCATGATCATATTGTGTATCAAATGTAAGGAGAAAACTCTAAAGCTTGACTTGAGTTTTAACTAGTTGGAAAAGATGAGGATTGTTCTTTGAAACATGGGTCGATATGAAAGTCTAATGATTTATAACCATATTTAAAAATCATCCATAACTGAGTTGTTTATTTCTAAGGTTCTTCCTTAGATAATCTGATGTTAATTGCATCAAATTGAAAAATGTCTTTTTATCACCAAAAAGTGTAGAGAGAGAGAGACTGGCATCCCCTACACTTGAACAACAATTGTTCATAATCCAACTTTTGAAAATGTTGCCAGCGTCCTACTGTTAGTTAAATGGCTTCGGGGAGACTGGCTTCAAGATCTACTTCCACACAAATTCAGGCACAGGGATATTGGTCCTTTGGATCAGCTTTATCAATGTAGCATCCCAGCATGTTTCCAATGGATAGTAGAGATTCCAGGTTGCAACAATGAATCGAAAGGTTGGGTAAACGGACCCAAACCGACACCGCTTTGGGGACATACACTGTTGGATCGAATTCGGGAGTCCAGTGGTTGAGATACAGGCCTTGTGGACCCATGAAGTAGGGTTTGTTTCGGAAAATCAAATCTCTATAATCTTTGGAGACAAACTCGAACATGAAGAACCCTATTCTGACTGCATAGCAGGTAATACTATTGGAGATCAAGGGTCTCTAGTTCTTTTGAATCAAGTTATCAATTGAATGCGGTGATGGCCATAGCCCTGTAGACTAACCAACCAATGCATGATTTGCCAAGGAAACTTCAACTTGCATGGGGTGCTTCGGCGAAAGGGCTATCAAAGGTACATTGTCCATTTTTTTGACAAACTTACGAAGGTTTCCAACAACAGGTTTCTTCCCTTGCGAGTTGATAGTGTGCCTTGTAATATACCAATTTTGACCCCATTTGCATTCAAATGGTATATAATGTAAATATTGCTATTTAATCATGGTGAGGATCTAAAGACCAAGACCTCGCCATCAATTTAGCATTTTTTGTATCAAAAATTAAAATCGATGCATATGGTTTTCGTGTTAGCCATGCACATTATAAAATAGATTCATCATGTAAAAAATGCAATTTAATAAAATACCCACAACTAGCTATGTCAATGCAACAAAGAGATGGGGGCATGATTTAACAAGGAATAGGGAGGGAAAATATTCAAATTATTGAGCCAATAGTGTTTAGCCAAGTGTCAATGGGAGAACCCATAAAGCTGTCAACTATCTTTTTTGTCTCATTCACCCAATCATTTATTTCTTCCAGAAGTTGGTTGGGGCAGTTAATGCCTTGGGAATGGAAGAGTATGGCAGTCAAATTCGTATTGGGAAAACCCATAATTTTGGAAAAATCGAATTTTTGCTTATGGGGCAAGTTATCACTCAAAAATTCGTGCCTAAGCCATTCTTCAACCGCGTTCTTCATTTCCTCACGGAGTTGGAGCTTGTTGTGTGTTTCTCCTTCACTATTTCTATTGTTTTCCTCATTTTCCCATACCCAGAAATCATTTTTTGTATTGCACAATTAATGGGAGAAGAGATCCACGAATTGGGGGTTTCAAGAGGTCGTTTTTGCCCCTGTGAAGCCCATAGATGTTTATGGAATCGAAATTGAGGGTTTTTTTCCCTTCTACCATTTTTCATTTTGGTTGCCAGACCGTTTTTCTACAAACCCAACATTTGTATTTTGTTGTTGTGTGCATCCCTGATTTGGTCTGAAGGGCTTAGGAGTGGAAGAGGCCCAGAATTGGCTAGATAAACCTAGTGAAGAGAGGAACCTCACAGACAGATCAAGAGAGGCTGGCAAATCTTCTAAGCACACCCTGAGGAGCACTGGAAGGGAAGGTATGGCCTGAGGGACTGTGTAGCAGGGAAGGGAATACTTCTTTGTGTTGGGTGTGTAGGTATTATGGATGCTAAGCTAGATAGATCTGGTGCAGGTGTTCATAACTAGATGGTTGAGCTCACTAGCTTAGTAATTCTACATTTCCATTGCCTTAGCATCCTGATAAACCCAACTGTAGATTGGCTTGGCTGAGTTTTGATATGTTTTGGCTATGTGTGAGCCTGTCGTTCCCTAGTTCCTTAAGGAAATCATGCCCAGCTCGGGGGTGGAAGTGGTGTTGAGAGATTGGTGTGCACACTGGCCTATGGTTGGGTGGAACGTTGTAGCGACATAGCTAGTTGTGGGACACCTACATTTCAAGATAGGTGCTCTCTTGAATTTAATTTCTACAATGTATTTGTTTATGAATTATTATGAAATTTTGAATGTATTGAATGGATTTGCTTCCACTGTATTTTCATATGTTATATATCTACATATGTATGTTTTATTTGCAATGCATTTCAGTTTATGTTCATGGGGTTGAGATCCCCAGTCATGATAGAAAACAACAACAGTAGTTGGTCGCGTCCTTTCCTCACCGAGAGAGAGAGAGGGGAGGGGGCGTGACCTGCCTGAAGGCTACAACATCAGTAGGAGGCGATGGAACACCGGCTCTAGGCGAACTCATGGTTAGTGCTTCGCAAAAAAACCATAAGGAGAAAGGTCGTAGAGCTCTTTTTTAGGGAAAAAATATATTATTATGGTATAATAGTTACTCTTAGAAATGAAGGATAATCTTCATGTTTTATGCAAATGTCTTTGATAAAGTTATAATTCCTTTTATAGCTTATGAATAAGGAAAATACTTTTATGATCATACCTTTGGAAAGTTACCTCGCTCTGATCATAAGGGTATTGCATGATCAAGCACATAATGTATGTTAGGTAATCTAGTTTCACCTTGTAGGATTAAGAGTCAAGGAAAGGAAAGACTACCTACTTGAATAAATGAATCTTGATGGGTTTAGAGACTAATATTGTCTAGAAACAATGGTTAATATAAACTCACAAATATAATGTGGAGTGTAATTTACTTTGTAGTATAAATTAATATAACTATAAGGTGTGTGAGTACTGTCAAGTGTTTGTAAAAAGGTAGTTGAATCCTTGCAACAGAAGTGTATGATTAATTTAAGCAAATATCTTTGTGTGGAAGATTAATGTATTGATCTTAATAAGAAAATGATCAACACCATATACCTAATTATTAAAGGGTTTACTCGATAAAAATAATATGTTGACATGACTTCATGGATGTAAATGTTATGCTTTGGGATCATGATTACAAATTAATATTAAGACTAACATATTTGGTTGTTGGAATGATGTCTAATAAGGAAAAAAATTCTACCACATAATCCTAAAGGCTTTACACCTTGTTTATAAAGAAACTTGTTATTCTTGGTTGAAATTATTTTTATGTTTTAAATGAATAGTGATTTTTTTTTAGCTCACTAAAATTATTGTTCAACAATATTATTTGAATGGTAACTTTTTTTTAGTGCAATAACATTATGACAGATAACAATTAATTAACTTTCAATATATATATATATATATAGAGAGAGAGAGCTAAAAGAGGGAACTAAGTTGCTTCCAATTCTTGTTTTTTACGTTCTCTATGCATGAATAATACATATGATTTATCTCCTTCCAAATGTTACAACTTTTAACAAACTTGATTGTTCTCCACTAGTGAGTAGCTTGTATTGTCAATTCCTAATAAAATAATTGTATGAGTAGCTTGTTCATAACTTAAAGTCTCGATTTGATCCAAGATATGTGATGTATATGTCATTTTGAAGTGATCAAATAATATGGTAATAAGTTTTTTTAACAACTTTATCCATTATGTTATTATTAAAGGGTAAATTATCAAAGGGCAATCCAATTCCTGGGAAAAATATCCCTATTTTCACGAGTAAGAGTAAGTAATGGATTCAAAGCGATTATTCAATGGTTTCCTCCATATCTACTTGAATAAAATAATATGGAGACAAATTAAAAATAATTAAAGTAACATGTAAAACAATGCCATGTAATTCCAATCTCAAATTCACATGATTTGGGAGGAGCTTATTATTTATTTATTTTTACCATGGGGAATTGGTAACTTTGTCGGGATTACCTAAGCTAGACCCAGGTTCAAATAATACAAATGACATTTACATAAAGGGTGCATACTGCAATTGGCCACATTCTCCATTTTGGTCAATAATAATTCACTTAGTTATAGCGAATTAAACTAATTCAATTTTTAAATTCCTGTGAGTCTTCTACCTATGGACTCAGTAGTAGGTAGCATGTGACAGTCCTTTTCTTTGGATACTCCAAAAAAGGGTAGTACCAGATTCTTGGTGTCGCTACGCAAAAACCATGCACTCCAAGCTTTCAAATATTTTGGTTGATTAGAAGACTAGGAGTTTTAATTAATCTATGTTGAATGGAAATGCCTCAAGTTCAATGTTTGTGTTTATCATCACAAACATTTATATTTGTCTCTGGTGAATTAATCTTGTGATACTTTGATATAGTTTATGTTTTAAAACTTTCTTCTTAACATTTTCAGTCATTATCGTATTTATTTATCTATTTACTTTTTTATTATTATGTCTTTGTAGGGCAAGGACATATCGCTTTTTTTTCTTTTTTCTTTTTTATTAATGTTGTACGAGCTTCGATATTGCAAGTTACCAACAATTTGGCATTTATTGCACCAAGAGTAAGGTGGTGTACCTCCAAGTATGGGGGAGATGTTGTCATGTAATGTTATGATACCAAAAATAAAAAGTATTTTAGCAAAGTTGGTCTTAGAGAGAATCACAGTGTATTCTTTCGATATCTTGCGTACCAAAGAGTATCTTAACCAAGATCAGGAAAAAAGTCTTTAGTTTTCTTTGGTCCAGGAAGAAACATTCAAAATGTATTCCCCTTATTAAGTGGTCTTCTTTGGCTAGACCAAAAGCAGGTGGTGGATTGGGCATAAAGAGAATCTACATGTTTGGGTAAGAAATAGGCATGGGTTGCCAAACGAATTTAGAAACATCTCTTTGGTGAGGGATCATGGATTAAAATTATGAGGATCCAATACTTAAAGGACACATACATGGAAGATTGGATAAGACTTGCTAATAAATCTATGAAATGAGTTTCTAATATGTGCAAAGATCTTGTTAATGTGACCCATATATTAGGAAAATGGGTAGACTGGAAAATCGACAGTGGGAACATGCTTTGGCTTGCTGAAGAAACTTGGGTGGGGGTGACTAGTAGCTATAATATTTCAAAAGAACATAGGATAGTTCTACAGGAAAAACAAATGACAAGGTTGGTTGATGTTGGTACAATTGGAATGCATGATAGATGGCTTCAAAATTGGGATTATGTTGGGCGTTTAAAGTTACAAGGTGAGTTGGTAGATGAGCGATCATAATGCATTTTACTATTAATTATCCCATAATGCAATCATATCACAATATGAAGACGATGTTTTAAAGTGGTCATGGAACAAGGCTATAGGTGTCTTTATTAATAAATTAGGTTGAAAAGCATTGGCATATCATGATATGCCAAGGAATAATGCATGGTGGTAGATCAATATTTGGAAATTGTGTTTCCCCTCAAGTTAAGAATATTCACATAGAATTCTTTGGCAAGTAAGATCATCAATTGGGACAATAGTAAGAAACGGTGATGGTAGGTACTAAATAGGTGATCTTGTGGAAGAGGGAAGCACAAACAATGGATCATTTATTTAGGTTTTGCTCCTTTTCTTTGATGTTTTGGAAAGCGGTTCTTTGTTCACTTATATTCCATGGTTAGTGGAATAAAAAAAATGACTTATGTCTTGCTTCGAGCATTGGTTCAAGGACCCAATTGTTAAATGCTTCCTAGACTTACATTGTTACGTATTACGGGAATTGTGGCTAACTCGAAACAATTTGATATTTGAGGAAAAAATAATGTTGGATTCCAGAGAAGGTTGGGAAGTAAAGGGTTCAAATCCAACCATGATACTAAGATAACCTCATATCAATCGTGATACTCGTTGGATTTATTTTGATGGTACAGGTCAGAGGCCAAATAAATGTGGTGCAAAGTGCAATATTGTTTACGAACAAATCACACTAATTCACCTTTAGGCATGAGTAAGGAGAGGTATCAGTAATGGACTGAAATTATTTGCCTTATGGATCATGTTAAAGTTTGCATTAGACAATGGGATCCATTCTCTTTAGGCAATGGGCGACTCCACATTTTTGGTGAACAGGTGTAATGATTTAAATGTGATTTCTAACCTAGCTTTATTGCCTATGCTGCAAAGAGTAGGGGAAGTTTTTTATAAAATTGGTTCTATATGATTTATTCATATTTTCAAGGAATTTAACCAAAATGAAAATATTCTCTTAAAAGACTCAGCCATAGTATTTTCAAAGATTCTCTAGTCATTCGATAATTTCATGGGTCAGAGATTACCTTTGGTGCTACCACATTTCTCTTTTAATGAATTAGCCTAGTTCGATATGGATTGGATGCATGTAAATTTTGTGTGCTTTGTTTTATGTAAGTTATGATATGTCCAGATATATTGTTTGGAGGATTTTTTGTTTGGGTGCTTCCTTATTTATTGTCGGGGGATGGATGTTACAAATGTTAAATTTAAATATTAAGCTAGGTTAATTTTAGTAAATGTTTGTAATTAAACTAAGAGGTGACTTGAAAAGTCATCTCTCTACCCCACTTAAGGTATAAATACCCAGGGCAATTATTATTGTCAGCCATCTTCTTCATATTTATTACTTATACATTTTACATTACGTTTCTTTTCTCCTCCATCAACATTTATGGTATTTCATTGCTATCAGAGCCTCTCGGCTCTCGGCACCAATCCACCACCATCTCACCTCCGCTGCACACCTCCTCTTTACCATCCATGCGCTCACGCTGCACTCCATCTCCACCTCCATCCTGCTCCACCATTCCGCCTCTCCCCAACACCCCTCCTCCCGCCTCCTCTCCAATACCAATTTAATATTAAATAAATTATTAATATTAATATATTTTTATTAGTATTATTAATTATTAATATTATTATCAAACAAAACTATATTATAATAATAATAATTATTATAATTATTTTAAAAAAAATCATGGCGAGATGGCATCATATCGCAAACAAAAATAAATCCACATTTAGTGTCGAGAAAATTCCAATCACAAGATCAATGGATGCTCGATTCGACCAAATCAATGAGAAGATTAACAAGAACTTCGAGGAACTCCAGGCAAAGATCAAACAAATCAGTGACAATTTGACGTTGACTTGGACACAAATCACGTCACGAATGGAGAATACCTTCCTCACTCTACAAGAAGACCAAAAGAAAATCAGGTGGTTTTAACCGCCATCTTGGACAGATTACAAATATCTAATGACCTGCATCCAAAACTCTCCAAGAACACCAGAGAAAACAGATCCTCTATTCAACATGTCGTCGTCAAACTCATATACACAAGGACGCCAAATGCGGGTGAAAGTCGAGTTACCCAAATATGACAAGGACGAACGACAATGCATAGCATGGATTAACAAAGCTGAGGAATACCTAGACATCCACAACATCCATTACGAAGGCGAGAAAATTAAATATGCCTCCATGCATCTAGAAGGAAACGCTTACAATTGGTACTTATGGTGGAAGAACACTGCAAGAATATGTTCTCACAACTAGGCTAGTTTCAGGAATGACCTCATCAAAAGATTCTAGGGAGTTGAAGAAAAAGATTTTTTTTCCAAACTCACAAGGTTACAACAAAAAAACAGTGTCGATGAGTACACTTGTGAGTGGGAAGCATTGTCAACTTGAGTACTAGAGTTAACCGATGGCCAACGATTACAGACCTACGTACACGGTCTTAAATAGCACATCTGTGATGAACTAGAGTTACATAACATCTCTACCTTAAAGGAAGCACAACGCAAAGCCAGGATTATTGAAAAAAATTTCAAGAAATTTTCTCATACACATTTCGACAAAGATGACTCCAAAAGGAAGCCTTTCCAATCAACATACACAGGAAATCCAAGATATACACGGCCACAACTCAGGGAAGGAATGAAGCCCAGTTTAGAGGCCCAAAGAATAAAGGAAGGGAAATGTAAGTTCTGTGGAGACAAATGGGATCCTAAGCACCGGTGCTTACAAAATAAATTGTATGCATGTGAAGCAGAAGAAGGAGAGTTGGAAGTCAAAGAACCAATTGAGAACAAGGCGAATAGTCAACCAAACTACCAAACAGAAATCGAGGACGACACCCCAAAAATTTCATTAGTCACTATTACTAGAATCTCCCAACCACCAACATTGAAGATTAAAGGACATATAAAAAATAATAACGTCACAGTTCTCATCGACTCTGGCAGCACCCATAACTTCGTTAATGCCAGCCTTGCTAAAATATTTAACTTATTTGTTTGTCCAATACCTAACATGAAGGTTATGGTATCAGATGGCAAGAAGATTGACAATGTGGGAAAATGTCACAAAGTCAAGTTACAAATGCAAGAATATAACTTAGAATCAGATTTTGTTGCGGTACCACTAGGAGGAGTCGATGTAGTATTAGGAATACAATGGTTACAAACCTTGGGTACATACTCCGCAAATCACTAAGAGCATTTTATTGAATTCTAGTCATTCAGGAAGACACACAAATTATATGGGTTCCAACCACCTCTGACATAGTTAGTTACATCACATCAGATGGAAAAACTACTTCGAAAAGGCGCACCAGCATACATACTTCAATGCCAAGAAATGGAGCTTCTAACGTGTGAAGGAGACATGGACAAACAAATAGAGATACAAGAGCTGATTAAAAAACATCACAAGGTGTTTCAAGAACTACCCATGGAGCTTCCACCAAACCGAAATATTGAACACATAATCGAAATAGAACCAGGGATAGAACCTACAAGTAGCAAACCATACAGATACCTGCATCACCATAAAACAAAAATCGAGAGGTTAACTCAGGATCTTCTGGAGTGTGGCGTCATTTCAAAAAGCAGAAGCCCCTATGCAGCTCCAGTAGTGCTAGTCCGAAAGAAGGATGGTTCGTTCAGGTTGTGCATAGATTACAGAGGAATGAACAAAATAACTATCAAAAATAAATTTCTGATCCCATTCATGTATGAGTTCTTGGATGAACTTCATGGGGCTAAGTACTTTTCAAAGTTGGATCTCCGATCTGGTTATTACCAAATCAAAGTTAGAGTAGAAGACATAGCTAAAACTGCTTTTTGCACTCATGAAGGCCATTATGAGTTCAAATTAATGCCCTTCAGGTTGACTAACGCTCCAGCTACGTTTCAAGCTGCAATGAACGAATTGTTCCAGCCATTCTTAAGGAAATTCATACTAGTGTTTTTTGATGACATTCTCATATATAGCAGAACATGGAAGGAGCATTTGGAACACTTAAGTCAAGTACTTACCATTTTGGAAGAAAACAAATTCTACACGAAGAGGTCTAAGTGCACCTTTGGGAAAGAAGAAGTGGACTACCTAGGTGACAAAATATCAAAGGAAGGTGTCCAGGTTGATCGAAGTAAAATCAAGGAAATCATGGAATGGCCCAAACCTGATAACATATCGAAACTAAGGGGATTTCTAGGCCTAACAGGATACTATCGAAGATTTGTAAATAATTACGCCCATAAAACCGCCCCTCTCACAAATTTATTGAAGAAAAATTCCTTCCAATGGAATAGTGAAGCAGAAAAATGTTTTGAAACATTAAAATGCATGATGTCTTCAACTCCGGTATTAGCCGTGCCAGACTTCACAAAACTGTATTTAGTAGAGTGCGACGCATCAGGGTTCGGATTAGGAGTAGTTTTGATGCAAGAAGGGCACCCAATAGCATTCGAAAGTAGAAAGCTCAACAAGAGAGAAAGTTTGAAGTCCACTTATGATAAAGAGATGTTGGCCATTATACATGCCTTAACAAAATGGAGACAATACCTTCTAGGGAGCAAAATATTGATAAGAACATACCATAACAATCTTCAAGACGTCCTCCAACAAAAAACATTGTCAACAGAACAACAGAAGTGGATAGAAAAAATCGCTACCTTTGATATGGAGATATTACATAAAAGAGGGAAAGACAATTTAGTCGTTGATGCTCTATCTAGAAAGGATGAAGTCCAGACATATGCAATTTCAATCATTATTCCAGAATGGTTGGACGAAATACGAAGAGAATACACTAAAGATCCAAACACGTGCGCCTTAATCGAAGACCCAAATAGAGGTTCAAAATTCGAGTGGCAAAATGACATCTTGTGGTACAAAGGAAGGATCTATTTAAACCCAACATCAAGGTTTAAAACTAAGGTAATGATAGAATCTCATGATTCACCTAATGTCGGACATGTAGGTTTTTTCAAAACATATTACAATGCCATACAGTCATTTTATTGGAAAGGAATGCATAAGGACATTCAAAAATATGTAGCCGAATGCGACACACGTCAAAGGAATAAAAGCGAAAATATCATGACTCCAGGGCTACTCCACCCATTGCATATTCCAAAGCAAAAGTGGGAGGAAATTTCTATGGATTTTATTGAAGGGTTACCCTTATCAGAGGGTAAGGATAAAATTCTTGTGGTAGTAGATCGACTAACGAAATATGCACATTTCATTGGCATAAAGAAAACTGACTCCGCTAAACAAATCGCTGAAGTGTTTTGTAAAAATATTTACAAATTACATGGTTTCCCAAAAATTATAGTTAGCGACAGAGACGCCAAATTCACAAACAATTTTTGGAAGGAATTCTGCAAGCAAATAGGGATCACTCCTAATATGAGCTCAGCATATCACCCACAAACCGATGGGGAAACTGAAGTTGTCAACAAGTGTCTTGAAACCTACCTCCGTAGTTTCGTCACAGACAAACAGAACAAATGGTTACAATGTCTACATCTCACGGAATGGTGGTATAACGCTACGTATCACGCCTCAACAAAGATGACTCCTTTTCAAGCATTATATAGTTATGAACCACCCTGATGGAAAGAAATCATTCAAGGAAGCACAAAAGTACCCGCCGTAAAAGATCAACTATAAGACAACCAACGAATTATGCAAACACTCAAGGATAATTTATCTATGGCACAAAATCGTATGAAACAACAAGCAGACTAGCATAGAACTGAGAGAGAGTTTGAATTAGCAGATTGGGTATTCGTAAGACTTCAACCATACAAACAATTATCACTAAACCAAAAAGGAAAGAACAAATTAGCACCTAAATTCTATGGTCCATACCAAATTATATGGAAGATTAGCACATTAGCATACAAGCTGAAGTTACCAAAGACAAGTCGAATTCACAACATCTTTCATGTATCAAATCTTAAAAAGTTGTTGGGTCAACAACAATCAGTTCAAACAACATTCCCCACTCTAGATGAAGAAGGGAAACTAATCTTAGAACCAGAAGCTATCATCAACATCAGAGAACGGAGATTACACACTAGAATGATCAAGGAATACCTCATTAAATGGAAGAATTGCCCAGAAGAAGATGCATCATGGGAAACAAAGAAATTCGTTCAGCAACACCCGTCTTTACCCTGCTTTGAGGACAAAGCAATTTAAAAGGAGAAGGAAATGTTACAAATGTTAAATTTAAATATTAGGCTAGGTTAATTTTAGTAAATGTTTGTAATTAAACCAAGAGGTGACTTGAAAAGTCAGCTCTCTTCCCCACTTAAGGTATAAATACCCGAGGCAATTATTATTGTAAGCCATCTTCTTCATATTTATTACTTATACATTTTACATTGCGTTTCTGTTCTCCTCCATCAACATTTCTGGTATTTCAATGTAACTTCATGAATGTCCTTTATTAGTCTTTGATTAGAGTTTTTCACTCATTTTATGTATTTTTTGATTTCATATTTGAAATAACAAATATATGTTTTTTTCTTGGAAAAAAAATATACTAAATTTTATATCTAAATTTGAACTATTTTTAACAAATTAAATATAATAAAATCTTTTCAAAATTTCTTACAAACATGGTGCGATGTCCCCTTCCACCAATCCGACCAACAGAGGGGGACATGAACTAATTATGGGCTTCTAAATTTCACCCCATATCCATATTACAATTTCATAACACTTAAATTTCGTGTGTGATGCATAATAAAAATAGACAATGGAAATAAACCAATCCACACAAATATAACATGCATATAGAAGCATAATCATGAAATGCATCAATTATTAAACATTGCATATTGAAACACAAGATAATACTTACTTTTTAACAAGAAGATCCAAGCAACTAGTTTTGTAAGAGCGATTTTCCACCCAACCATAGGAACTCTATCTAGCATATACTCTTTATGTTAATAGGCCACCCCCAAGCTGAGCTATGAGACCACCATGGTGAAGGAAACACCTATAGGCTTCTCTCTCTCTCATCCCACAACTCATTTTGATCTCTATGCTTTTCCAAATGCTCATATAGTAGTTTACAACTATCTCACTCAGCCATCATAGCCTTCACACCAACAATACTTGTCCCACCATTATAGGATCATGCATCCCCTTCATTGATCCATGGTTCTCTTGGGAGATCCATCTAGTCAGGTTCTTCCATTGTGTTCATAGAAGGATACCAACCTACTATTTGTTGTTGGAGAATCACCTGTAGTCTTATTTTTTGTTGCTCAAGAATCTGAGTAGTAGAACTCAAAGGGTAAGGGTACCTAGCTTTCCCAACCTTTGTGCTCATCTACATCCATCTATTTTTCCGTGAAATCTACAATTGTGTCTCTAAATTCTAATTTTATGGGTTATACACATCCTAGTAATGGTTATGAGCGTTAATGGGGAGATCTACGTAGCATAGATATGCATGAGAGAATCAAAGAATGAGTGTTGAATCCATAGGATATGTGGTAATGGTGAAAATACAACTGACATAGCTTCAGATCAAAGAAGAAAGGACTCTTGACAGCTCTGGACTTACTTCTAGCATTTGACAGAAATGTCACAGAAGTGCATTCATCCCCATGGTTCAATAACTACATGAGGTGAATGTTCCCACCAACCTCACACATGCATTCAATGATTGGAAATAGTCAAAAGGAGGAAATTGGCTCCTTTAAAGCACATGACATAAATTTGTATGAGTTATAAGGCTAACATTTAGTAGGGTAGGATTTAGTCTCCCATAGGATCCCTTTCCTCTTCCCCTCTAGAGGAATCATAACCCCTCTAAAGAGAAGTGAATCAGCGTCATAAAGCTTTACATTATATCAATCAAAAGAGAAGTTCTAAATATTTTGCAATAACTAATTATCCCATATATAATCTGTCATGCCCCCTCCCCTCATCTCGACGATGGAGAGGATGCGATCTAACTGTTGCTAGTCTATCAGACCGGGAAATCTAAGCCCCATGAACATGTATAATAAAAATGCATTGGAAAGAAAAACATACATAGAAGCATAATGCATGCATTCTACAGCAGAAGCAAATACATTCATCAAAGCATTCAACATGTTCATACTAGCTCATTAAAACAAATACAGTTGCAGAGGTTAAATGCACAAGAATACTTATCTTGAAAATGAGCTTGTCCCGCAACCAGCTATGTCGCTACAATGTTCCACCCAACCATAGGCCAGTGTGCTCATCAATCTCTCAGCACCACTGCCACCTCCGATTTTGGCATGATTCCCACAAAGAATAAGGGAACAATAGCAGGCTCACACACAAGCAAAGACATATCAAAATTCAACCAAGCCAAAACTACATTTGGGTTTATCTGGGTGCCAAGGAGGTGGAAAGGTTGAATTGGTAAGCTAGTGAGCTCAACCACATAGCTATGGAAACCTACATAAGATCTGGATTGACCTTCTCAATACCTACACCACCCAACACAAGGAAGCATCCCCCTTCTTTTCTACACAGTCCCTCGGGCTATGCCTTCTCTTCTAGTGCTCTTAATGGTGTGCAGGAAGGAATAACCAACCCCTCTTGATTTCTCTGTGAGGTTCCTTCCTCCACTAGGATTACTAAGCCAATTATGCCCTCTTCCACTCCTAACAGTTCAGACCAACAAGGATTTACAAAACCAACAAACACAAGTGCTGGGTATGGACAAAAACATCCTGAAAACCAAAATAAAAAAAGGTAGATGGGGAAAAACAACCCTGGGAACCAAAGTCAATTTCACAAAATGTTCAGGGACATTCAGGAGAAAAAGCGACCATCATTCACACTCGAATCGTGAAGCCCAAAATTAGAAAACGCCCATGGGCATTTTAGGAGAAAATTTGGTCTCAGCAACCACCCAAATCGTGAACCTATGTTGCGCATCCACTCAACAACACAAAATGACTTCCTAGCCATGGAGAAAAATGGGAAAACTGCAGAAAACGTGAAGGAGGGAGCTTCCCTAGCTTCAGTCGCATGAGGAAAAATGAAGGACGTTAATGCATTATGGGCGAGGAATGAATTTTTGGGTTCTTACTTTCCCAATAAGCCAAAAGCGTGTTTCCCTAAAAAGGGTGGCCTTCCTTATTTGAATTTTGACCTCCATACCTTTCCCATCCCAAGGAAATAACTTCCTCAACCAACTTCTTGGAAGAAATAAATGATTGGGTGCAAAAAGACAAAATAGGTAGTTGACAGTTTTATGGGTTCTCCCATTAACATTTGGCTTTTCCCCATTGGCTCAAGGGTTTGAATACCCCCCTATTCCTTAGGAAATCATGCCCCCATCTTTTAATGTTGCATTGACATAGCTGGTTGTGGTTATTTTAATTAAATTGCATATTTACGTGATGTCCAAAATATACTGTGCCATCACGTAGAACAATAAGCAACGACATTAATTTTAATTGCCGAAACATAAAACACTAAATCGATGGTGGGGCCTTTGCCTTTAGCTCCACACCATGATTAAATACAATATTTACATCCTGTGTAATTTAATGCAAACGGGGTCAAAACCTGGGTGTTACATAATCATCCAAAATTCTGTTGATAATTCACTATGTCCTTCGACAATTACACTAATATAGATTCTTATAAACTGACAAATCTACTTTACTCTTAGATGATTTTTTAACCTCAAACATCCTTCCCTTTGGGCAATAATTTCCCATGTGCTCAAGCTCAAAGTAAATCTTCCAACATAACACTTTTTTCCATAGTCTAAACATTGTGTTGAATTATGATTTTAGCCTTTAAAACGTTTATTCAAATTCATTCGCATAAATGTTAGTGGTGACTTACTTCTCATTCCTTCCATTAGGAGACTTAACTATTGTCCATTTTTTAACATAAAGGACTGCCCTCTTTGGGTAAGAAGTTGTCATGTGTCGATGCTTACATTAATCTTGCAAGACTAAGTTAATCTTGTTACAAAATGACCATCTTTTCAACAAAAATAAGGTAAGATTTCAATATAAATTCTAAGCTTTATCTTGTTCCTTCCTTGGGGGAATGGAATATTTTGGTAACTCTTCCCTTTATTCGTACTCCGCCCAATAGGGTTTATGTTGATTTTCCCTCCTCACTTCCTCTTCTAGCTTCCTTTTGTTTGACCCTCCCTAACATTGTTGTTTTGGCTTCTCGTGCTAGACTTCAGAGACTTACAAAACTCTAAAAGGCCCAAATGATTCTACCCTCTTATATACTAGGTCGGGATGTGGAAATGGACCGTGTTGCAAATCTCTCTACCCTTGTTATTATTGGTTTCTTGGAATACGCTCACTTGTGTAGGGAATACATGAAACAATGGGTCTCTACTAACTGGTGTTCCCTCCTGGAATACACTCTAAAGGTGGACATTCTACCAAATGGTTGTTTTATATTCGCTTTCCTACAGGAAAATGATCATGTTAAGGTCCCATCCTGATATTGGGTTAATGGAAAGGGATCACTTGTACTCAACCATTTGCATGTCAATTTTGACCCCGCGAAGTAAGCCCCTCTTCAACGACATCTTTGTATGCTTCTCCCTCACTTCCCTTTTCCTCTTTGGACTAAGGAGTATTGAAGGGTTTGGCATATCTGCTTGGACATTTCATCTACATTGATGAGCAGACCCTGTGATGTGGAGATAAGCGTATGGCATGGGTTATGGTGGGCATAGACACCTCTGAAGGACTTCCCACATTTGTAAACATAAATTGGCAGGACCACAACTTCCTGCGACGTTTAGACTACCTAAGCGTCCCCTTTCAGTGCTACAATTGTCGACAAACTGGACACCTGAACCATGACTGCACTTTGCGAAAGCCCAGTACCTTTAAGCACTTTTCTTAGATAAAAGGGATCCTCTAGTTAGTTCTTCGGTTCCACCCTCTAATGCACTCTCAATGCTTCGACAACCTCCTACTCCGGCTCCTATATATTCTAGTAGGCTAGACCTTCAACCTTTTGTTTGTTATGATGACATTACCTTGCATAACCTTGAGATCATAAATTCCACTGAATTGTTTGTTCTTTCTAAGATTGAGGTTGTGTCCAACCACACTTTGGAAATCCCGGTGCCTCCCTTGGATAAATTGAGTGGGGAGGGTAATGATTCTCGGCACTCTACCTTTCTCGACCCTCTTTGGTCCAACCTGCGGACTCTAGTGTTTCCTCCCTTGATGAAGTCTCTAATCCCACCCCTTTCACCTCCCCCCCCTCCCCCCCATCCTCTTTTCTTTCCTTAGACACTTTACCTCCTCCTACCCTACTAGCACCACTGAGTTTCCACCTCTTAGTCGTTCCATCAGACCTGTTAAATTGCCTGATCCTGGCACCTTAATCCCTTATAGCATCCCTTCTTGCATCCCATCAGTTGCAATTTGTACCCCATTACCTATCTACTATAATAGGGCTAATGCTAATACGTCCTTGCTACCTCTAACCACATCATGTTTCCAGAATGTAACGATCTGTGCTAGAAATAAAAAAGGGACTTCCCAGGGGCAGTCGAAACTAAACCCCTCTTCTACCTTCATCCCTCTTTTTGAGCGTATTATTGCTACTTCAAACCTAATTTCTTCATCTCCTTTGTCCCCTAGGGCCCTAAGAGCAATGGAACCCTCCACTAGGGTTACATAATGATTATACTCTCCTACAACATTTGTGGGCTTGGGGGGCCCAGAAATTTTGTGCCCTCAAACATTTATTTTATATTGTTAAGGTTGATATTCTTCTGATTCATGAAACCATTGCACCCGTGGAAAAAGCCTATGATATTTTTCTTAAACTTTTCCTGATATGGGAAGCCTCTACCACCGATGCTTCTAGACTTTCGGATGGTTTACTATCCATCTAGAACCCTTTGAAAGTTAGGCTGGTATCCTTTATTTCTCTAGTCAGATTGTTGCTTTGGGGAAACTGCTTGGAGATAAACGGTGAGATTAACATCATTAATCGTTACGGTCCCTACTCTGATCGTCGTGTCTTTTGGGATACTTGCTCAAGCTATGGCATTTTGGATGTCTTGAACCTCATCTTTGTCAGAGACCTAAATTTGTCATTGGGAACTAAGGAGGTATGGTGGGATACTACCAAACCCGATCTCCTCATTGACTATTTTCGTACTCTTTTTTCAACTCATACTTTTATTGATATTGCTCCCGCTGTCATAAAACCTACTTGGAGAAATGCTATGTAGGGTTCAGTGGTTATAGGTAAACATCTTGACTGTTTCTTGATCAATGAACATCTACTAGGGATTTTTCCTCGCTATTGTTCTTGAATTGAGCTTTCTTCTATATCATATCACTATCTAATACTACTACAATGGGAGGGGACTAACAAAGCTAGAAAATTTCCCTTTAAATTCAATCATCATTGGATAAATGATATCGACTTCAAAGAGATGGTTACCAAGTTCTAAACTAACAACTATAATACAGAGCAATTAAATGTGATGGACTTATTTTGTCTAAAATTGAAATACATGAAAGCTAATGTTAGATCATGTGTCCGAGCCAAAGATTTACAGAAGAACCTGGAACTTTTAAGGATTTAGTAGAAATTGGATAAATTTTATGACAATAATATTCCGGGGTCTTTCTCCACTGAAGAAAATAGGGTCATTATCAGTCTGGAGGAGAGAAAAGCTCAAATCCTAGTGCCTGAAGAGTAGAGCTATCTGGATACATGAGGGGCACCAAAACATGAAGTTTTCTAGAATTTTGCAAATGGAAGACGACAAATAAATGCTATTTGGGATCTGCAAGACATAATGGGTAACTGGATTACTGCTCGGGATAACTTGGAGCATTTGGTTGTCAATCACTTTTCGTCACTACTAAAAGACTCGGGACATTTAAATATCTTGGATCAACTCAATATGGTTCAGCATTTTCCTTGTTGCTTCTCAACCAAGGATGGTGAACAGATTGTCAGGCCAATGACCCTGTCTGAAGTGGAGGAGATATTTGAGCAAATGGCTAAGGAGAGTCTTGGGCCTGGCAAATGGACTGTTGAGTTTTATTTGTATTTCTTTGATCTGGTGGGCCATGATATGCTTCAGATGGTGGAATAATCCCATACCAATGGGGTAGTTTCTAGTGCACTAAATTATATATTTATCACACTTATTCCCAAATTGGACAAACATCGGTCTTTCTCGGATTACCGTTCCATTTCTCTCTGTAACTTGGCATATAAGGTGATATCTAAAGTTATTGCAAACATAATTCAACCCTTTCTTGATAAGTTTATCTCTCCTGATTCACTATGTTACCAGAAACGTGACGGCAGGCCACGTTTATCACAAAAAACGGTGTAGAAACGGCAACGAGACGGAAAACGCCGTTTTCGTTTCTACAGCCAAAATTCCGTTTCTTAAAAGACGCAGCGTTTTCCCCAGCGGTTTATCAAGAAACGAATTTTCGTTTTTTTGCGAATTGGTTAATTTCGGGGTTTAATTTTTAGATTTTTGATAGGTAATGAGGCAAGCCCCGTTGAATTAGATTCAAATTATATGGAATAACGATCTTTTTGTTGCTTGCTTCAGAGGAACCATCCGGAAATATGATAGAACTGCCTTTAGTGAGAAGAGATGGGGTGCTTGGGTTATGAAGCGTATTCATAATACAAAGCTAGGTCAATGCTGTACAAGTAAGATTAGTTAATCAAGTGTTTTCAAACGCTGGTGCAATGCTGTACCGAATAATTCCCACCTGTCCAACAGCTCTCTCCATTTGAATGAAGTCCATACAACGTTGTAAGTAAGTTTTGGACATTAAAAACAAATTGGTTAAACCTATAATGAATTGGTTTCCATTCTTCAATTCGGAGTTGAATGAACCTGGAGTTTGTTTGTTAGTCTTTGAAGCTAAAATTAACTGGGTGAAGCTGGTTGGAGCTTAGAGTTTGAAACGCTGAACCAAGTCGAGTCAGTACTAAAATCTGCAAATTGTCATAATATTTAATTTATATATTTTAATTAATTCAATTTTTTGTTTTTCTCTCTCCTCGTTTCTTATACTTGCGAAACCTGGTAACTTCGTTTCTCGTACCGTTCTCGTTTCTCGTTTCGTTTCCCGTTTCTCGTTTCTGGTAACATAGCTCCTGAACAATTTGGTTTCATACCGGTTCGTCAGAGATTCGATGTTATTGGTATCACTCAGGAAGTTCTTCATACATTATAGGTCAAACAATGTTTCGCTTTCATTCTAAAACTAGATCTAAACAAAGCATTTGATAAGGTAAATTGGAATATGGTGTGTCTTATCCTTTTACAGATTGGCTTACCACTAGTTGTGGTGAATTGGATCACTGCTTGTATTTTGTTTACAAATTTAGTTGTACTTGTCAATGGTGTACCTTCTAATTTCTTTAATATCTCTCGGGGTTTACGACACAGATGTCAACTAATTTCACCCATTATCTTCTTCTTTATCATTGAGGGGCTAAGTTTAGAGATTGATGCCAACAAAAGATCTGGTAAAATTGAAGGTATGAGCATCAAAAGAACTCTCAAACTTACTCACTTGATATTTGTGGATGATGACTTACTCCTTGGCTTTGGGGAGGTTTCCACGTTGGCGAAATACCACAGAATACTGCAACATTTCTTTCATTCCACGGGGATGGTTGTTAGTCTGGAAATATTATTTTTATATTATGGTTGTATTCATGAATCATAGGCTGGAGATCTAGATCACATACTACCTTACAAAAAATCTTGTTTGTAGGCTTGGCATCGGGGATCTAAATCTTATGAATGCTTACCGGTTTATCTGGTGGCACATATGGCTTATGAGAAATAACCTGATTTTTTATGATACACCATTGAACATACACTTATGTGCTTTGAAAGTGATTGGTAGCTTCAAATAATATAATTTGGACCAGAGCATAAAAAAAACTCGCATACTGTCTCACCCTCATATTCTGAATGAAATGGTCAATGGTTTCTTCGATGGCGTTGTACGACGAGGTGTTGGTGGGTGTGGGGCACTATTGCAAATAATTTGCAATCATCATTTTCATCTGTGGTTGGGTTGCAGTGACTACATAAATATAAAATCTAAGCTACTAGGATTCTCGGTGCTATTAAAATTTGCTGGGATCATTGGCATCCCCTTCTTACAGTTATTTGGGGGACTCTAAGGTTATTATCAATTGGGTTCTCAGACTGTCCAAATTGGGTGCTTTGGACACTTCTCACTCATTTCTTACATCTTCAGGTACAACATATCCACCGTGAATTCAACAAACAAGTTGACATATTCTCGAAAAAGGCATTGTTCTGCAGAGAGGGAACACTCTATTTTCAGGATTTCAATGAAGGGGTGTGTACGACAGAAGGGACTTAACATTTCTACTAAATTTTGGTATGTTATTTCTGGGGGTATACTATATACAATACCTGAGACACCCTATGATATTTTAAATGATACTCTTTGGATTTAGTCTTGAGACACTCTGTGACCTACTTTAGTGATGCTAGATGATAATGTGTTATATAGACGAGTATAGATCCATCTTAACTATGGCTCAACCAAGAGTCGAGAGGGATCAAGTTTTCTTGAGGTGCAAACGCTTTTTAATTTACAAAAGTATTCCTACTTGGGAGGGAAATGACCAACTTGCTTACGTAATTTCAAAATGGGGTAAATACCATTAGAAAAATGAGCCCAGTAACATTAATAATCATATAATCAAATAGTTATCTAAAAATTGCTTTATTTGTCTTTCTTTAAAACTAATAATGAATATTAAGAGTAGTTAATGAGTATAATAACCCATATAAAATTTTAAAATCTAGATTTATTGGAATTTGAAAAACATTTTACCATCAAATGATGATTTTAAACATTTATCCTAATGTTTTTGAGAAATGACTTGTTTTTCTCTATAACTAAAAATGAACATTTACATGTTAGGGTTAACCTTGACTTGGGAATGAGTAAGGATGTAATTGGTTTAAGGCACATGGTTTTAGTGGCACGTGGTTTCTTTCTAGTTGTATTTGCATTTAAAGAACCTTATAAATATGGTTGTAATATTTCATTGTAATCGTGTAATTTATTTTCTATCACCTATTTTATTCCTAACATTATGTAAGTTTCAAGTGAACCAAATTTTAGATTGAAATTTGATATGTAACTACATAAATGTGTTTTACAATTTAGCTAATTTTAAATTAAATTTTATATCTTCTTGGTTTTATAATTTCTCTTTTTACTACTCACTTTGTAAGATTGTGAGTATTGACTTAATATGGTTGTATATTTATATGAGTATAATCATTTTATTTTTATTTTTTTTAGTCAATTGAAATTTACTACTCGCTTTGTTAGATTGTGAGTATTGACTTAATATGGTTGTATATTTATATGAGTATAATCATTTTTACTTTTTATTTTTTTAGTTATAAGCAAACATGTTATAAGCTTTTTATTATTTTTATTTTTATTAAACGAAAATGTGCCACCACCCCAACGTTACAGACAGGACACATCTCACCTATTTGAACTGTAAAAAGCGCCTCTCAAAACAATAAATATTTTTTTTTCGTAAATTAATCTTAATCTTGTGAATAACATTAAATAACAACATCGACAACCAATCAAACCAAAAACTTTCATTGCTGAATCACTAAACCTATAAGTCAACCAAGATGTCCCAGTCAACCAACATTTATTGTGGTTATTAAAAAAGCATTTTCATTCCCAAAAAATGATCCTTATCCTTTCCTATCATTAGTCCTTTTTATTGGGCAATCTTTAAATGGATTTTGCCAACAAATTGTACACGGTTGAACTTTATTCGTATGAAATATTGTCTAGTTCTGGATAGAATATCCCACAGAAGTTCCATCAACGATACTGAATTTACATTATAAAAGTCCCACATTTATTTCAAACCCTATAAAAAAAATTCAATTTCAAACCCGAATCCCGGGCCCGTTTCCGTAATGTACATAAGTTTCCAATGTGAGAAAGGGCGAGACCAAATTGGAAAAAACAAAAAATCTTGGAATCGTGGTATTTCGTGGTTCCCAAGTCATTGGGTTTTATTATTATTATTAGATTGTTAGTTGATTGTAGGTTTATTGGGGAACAATTTTATTAAGAGGGTTGCCCAAGAAAGAAAGTTTCCATTGACATCAAAGAATCAAATATGATGTTTTGGCAGTTTGTACCGGACATAGAACCTTGTTCGAAATTTCCAAATGATTGGTACGGAATTTGTCCAGTAGGGCATCAAGGAACTTTTGAAGTAATTAGTAAGCCTCTGCACATGAGTTGAAAAAGTGTGTTTTGAGCGCGCTTGAGGCTAGCTGAAGTTTAATGATGAAGACTCTATTACGAAATAAATAGAAATATAGCGTAGCCTCACTTTAGCCAAAGCTTTTTGACATTTGTATTTTCATTTATGGATTCATGGTACATATGTTAATCCATCGTCCTTAATTATATCATGATTTCACAGATCGTCGTTAAATTTTAAATTTTATTCAATTTGAATATATTTGTGTGATTTGAGGAGACAAGTATATAACATGGAGGTTCTTCCTAAAGAGATTTGAAATGTGTTAATTGTCCAATACAGAGAGACATCTAGGAAGAGTGGAAGTTTGAGATCAAGTATGATTATTGTCCTCGTTACGAGTTTGATAAGTAAGCTATGTTAGGTTTCTAGTTGGGAAATTGAGTTATGATAGGTTTTGTCATCTAAACAAAAAATATTGTAAATATATAGCTTAACAAAATCCATATTAAACTTGTGGACCGAGAAGAGAACTTAATTTGGTCGATGAATGATACAAGTAGATAGTATAATCCAAGGTTGGGCTACAAGGTTATTAGGGAATAAGAAGATTTTTTTTTTCAAAAGGTGGTTCACTATTTGTTAAAGGGCTACTCTGGATCTACGAGACCCTTAATGGCGGTATAATGATATTTAGAAATATAAATGTCCTCTTAAATAAAATAAAATAAAAATCTTTGGACGACCCTCTCTAACAAGGACCCTGTATGGGATATATTGATCAACGAGTATGGGAATGGACCAGAGAGACACCCACTGTGTAAGATATATGAACCATTTATTTATACATTGCTCTTATTTTCAGGGAAATGCGGGACTATGTCTCTCAGGTGAGTAGTACAATCTTTATTTAGGTAGGACAAAATTTAGAAGAAGCATTGGCCTCATGGGTTTATAATCGAACCTCTAAGGAGTACAAGGCAGTGATTGTAATCCTAATATGGGGGAGGCTAGTTATCAAGGAACAATGCAATCTTTAATGATAGATATATTCCACCATTAGTCTATGCTGCAAAGGGCCTTGCAAACTCAAGTCACTTTCCTCAAGGGGATGTGAATCTGAAGACTATAAGGGTAGTGGAGGATATCATAGATATGAATGGATGCTAGTCTTACTTTGATGGAGATTCACAAGGTTCTCTAGCCATGGGAGTGGCAAAAGTTGTTCTATATATGACAGATACACATTGCACATTGGATCAATCTGAAGACTATAAGGGTGGTGGAGGATATCATAGATATGAATGGATGCTAGTCTTACTTTGATGGAGATTCACAAGGTACTCTAGCCATGGGAGTGGCAAGAGTTGTTCTATAAATGACAGACACACATTGCACATTGGATCAAATTTGCAGCAGGGTTGGGGGAATCCACCACCAACAAGCAAAGTTAATAGCTCTAAAGATCGTATTGCAAATGACAACCAATAAGAAAGTTTAGAAGTTGCAAGGTTTTGGGGACTCCAAAATTATTATAAACTCACTGCAAGAGAGAAGACCCCCTAGAAACATTCATCTTATACCTATTTATGTAGAGATAGATTGGTATTATAAACTACTAAAAAAAAAGTAAAATTTGAGCATATTTACAAAAAAAATAACCATTTAGTTGATCCACTATTAAAAAAAAATGGCTTACAAATTGGTTTAGACACTTGACACAAACTGGAGATGGAAAATGAAACTATCACTAAACATGATGAGAGTCCCTTACCAAAGTAAGGATAAAGAGTGAAACATTATTACTCAGTAAGATACAATTATTTTTATATTAATATTTTAAGGACATCAATAAAAGTGAAATATGCTATGGTAGAAGGCATGTAGTCACAATTATTTTTATATTAATATTTGAAGGACATCAATAAAAGTGAAATATGCTATGGTAGAAGGCATGTAGTCACAATTATTTTTATATTAATATTTTAAGGACATCAATAAAAGTGAAATATGCTATGGTAGAAGGCATGTAGTCATTTTTTTGCGTTACTAGTTTAATAGCTTATGAAATATTGCTGCACCTTATGAAATAAAAAGCCCATAGACACGAAAACAATGTGACTTTTTTAATATAAAAAGTTATGCATTGTTTTTGGAGAAAGTAAAGCTTTAAGAAATATAACTTTTTTTTTCAGAGGATTTAAGAAATATAACTTGATAATTGATATTGAACTCAAATTCTATTGAAATTAGTTTTTTTTGTTTTTGTTTTTGTCATATGGAAATATGCATGGGAAACCTAGCATTACTTCTCCACATTAGTGGATGGTAGAGGTGGTAAACCGCCGGCCATCCTTGCAGAGGGCCTAACCCCAACGGACTCAAGGCTCGAACCCGTGACGTCTCCCCGAACCGAGAGAGTGTGCGCACGTCTTACCAATTGAACTCAAATTCTATTGAAACTAGTGCCACAACGTGGCGAAGTCCCTGTAACTTTTGTTGTTTAATATTTTGATTTTTTTCTTTGTTTTTAGGAGAAAATAAAGCTTAACGAAATATAACTTGATAATTGATATTGAACTCAAATTCTATTGAAACTAGTGCCACAGCGTGGCAAAGTCCCTGTAACTTTTGTTGTTTAATATTTTGATTTTTTCCTTTTGAAAATGGCATTGACAAATAGTTTTGAACATGACATTAACTAATTGGATTGACATCTCCGGAAGTATAAGCATGCATGCACTAAGTTGCAAGAAAATAACAGATTTCAATCACCTTTGTACCACCTTATTCAACTGTTCTTAGAAACCATTTATATTAAACAGCTTTGCATTTTATTTTATTAAAGCGTGAACCCAATTAATTAACCAAGTGTGATAGACAAAAAATGCAGATTCCATGCGCCGAAGTGACCGGGGAAATTTCTCGGCTGCAAGGTTGACGAAGGACGCTGGCATGGTGGGATATTTTCGGCCTTACACGTGCCTGAGTCGATGGCCGGAGAACGAGACGGGTGTCGTCGGAATTATCACCCGTATCCGGGCGAAATATAACTTAATAGTTGATATTGAACTCAAATTCTATTGAAACTAGTGCCACAGCGTGGCGAAGTCCCTGTAACTTTTGTTGTTTAATATTTTGATTTTTTCCTTTTGAAAATGGCATTGACAAATAGTGTTGAATATAACATTAACTAATTGGATTGACATCTCGGGAAGCATAAGCATGCATGCACTAAGTTGCTAGAAAATAACAGATTTCAATCACCTTTGTACCACTTTATTCAACTGTTCTTAGAAACCATTTATATTAAACAACTTTGCATTTTATTTTATTAAAGCATGAACCCAAATAATTAACCAAGTGTAATAGGCAAATCTAATTGATTAGCCACATGTAATAGGTAGAATTACAATGACCAATACTTGCCGGGGGTATTGCATTAGCTATAAGTGTGGAGCACAGAGTATTGCATTACATCTTACTTTATTAAAGCGTGAACCCAATTAATTAACCAAGTGTAATAGGCAAACCCAATTGATTAGCCACTTGTAATAGGTAGGATTACAATGACCAATACTTGCCAAGGGTATTGCATTAGCTATAAGCGTGGGAATAAGCTAGCTATGGAGCAAACCTCCCTCCATCAGACGGAGGAGGAGCAAAGTCAACGTTGACTTTGCTCCTCCTCCGTCCGATGGAGGGAGGTTTGCTCCATAGCTAGCCCACGCCATAAGCGTGTAGCTCAGAGTATTGCATTACCTAATAGCTATAAGTGTGGAGCTCAAATCACTTGGTGCATGAAAGACAAATATAGGTGTATAAAATGTGGCTGCAAACAATTGGTATAGTTTTTGTTTCATGGAGATCAATGGGTGAAGTCATTTGAATTTAAATAAGTGTCTTTATGGATGTAGAAGCCAAAAATACAATTTAATAATAAAAAACGAGTACCCAGTATCCCATTGCAAGTTTACAATTAGATTTAACTACGAGTACTTAATATTACATTGCAAGTTTACAATTAGATTAATAATTTGATATCATATAAAAAACTAGTTTGCTCAATAGTATACAAATGTCTGCCTCAATTCAATACATTAGATTGAATGAAAAATAGTGCAATTAATCAAAATTCAATGGAATTGATAAGGTGTCTTAATTGTCAGGTTCCCCTTCCCATGTTTTGGTTAGCATTGGCTGAAATCAACATATTTTGTGTTGGAATTAATGATTATAGGCTCCACGGTGTTAGATTTAACGGTTGACATGGAGGTGGATGCATTGAACTAGATCCAACCGATGTATTTTGAACTTGATCCTTAAAGCATTGATTTCATATTTTCATTACAACATTTTCTTCTTTCCCATAAAGAAATACAGATCGTTTATGTTGTTCTATTCTCTTAAATGGCATATGAGGATTTTAAATGGCACATGAGGCTTTCATACCTAATAGGTTGGTAAAGCCATAGATTAATAGACACCCTTCTTTCCTCTTTCATGTATCTGTTCAAAGGAGCAACAATTGTTAGTTAATTTGATATCGGTTACGTGATGAAATCATATAGGTACCTGTAAATGGCTTTCAACCTATTCCCAAGTCATTACCTCAAAGGAGAGACAAAGCACACACTAGCTTATATGGGTATAATCTTATCCATCCAAGGTACATTTCTAAGTTGCCTATCAATTCAACAGGTAACTGAAATTATGGTTAAATCGCTCGTTTGTCTATGTACAATTCTTCAAATAAAAGACATACATGTTTCTATGCAGCACAACTTTTTCCATGTTCTATCTATTCAACATCCTCTACATCCTTGACTCCATATATTTATTGGCTCAACATCAGTACTAACAACAACAATAATTTTCCATCTTATGTAAACTTGTCATACTTCGTAGCATAGTTTTCTTGGCTCAACATCCTCTCAGGGCCATAGTTCGCTAAGAAACCCTCTTGCACTATGTAGGATATAAGTAGAATTCGAAATCAATGTACTAGCAACAACAATTATTTAGCATTTAGCATGTGATCCAAGGTATGCGAAAATCTACTTCTTGGCTTCAACAGTGAATTTGTGCACATGCAGGAAGAGGCGGCGAGTCGGTAGATAGTGGTTTCAAGGCTATGTATTTAATGCAAGTGAAGGTCATGCATTTATGGAAGCATTAACTAACTGCACAACTTCCAAGGGTTCCACTCTCGGCCCAACAATAACGCTTCAAACTATCATCCAATATTGTTGTAGTAAAATAATATTTAGTTGAATAAATATTTTATATATTTATGAACTATGTGAAAAAGTTAAAACATATGAAAAAAAAAGCAAAGTTAAACGTAAACTAATTCTAAGTCAAATCGTATCGATTGCAATAGTACCCTGGCCTTCGACACAGACTAATAACACACAAATCAACAAGAATAATATCAATTTTAAATATATATATATAGAGTGATTCACTGACATTGAAGAAGTGTTGTAAATATCATGAAGATTCCATCAACATAGTTATATATGATTTTTCGATGAAGACCATGTTTAGTTAGTTCAAAAAGTATATGGACAAAATATACAGAGAAATTGAGTTTAAAAAGTGACTGAGAATAAGAAGATTATTGTTTTTACTTTTTTCCCAAAATCATGGTTATATATTTTTCAGAGAAATTATTCATTCACATGATATTTACAACAATGATGGATTTAAAACTCTACATTTTCAACCTTATACAATTTTAATTAAACATATACAAATAATTTAAAACGTATATGTTTTCACTAAATTATATGTTATATTCTACATTTTTATATGTCATTTTTAGATACTTAAATCAATGAATAATTTTAAGAACACTTCCTAAATTTATATGTATAATAAATGAGTGGATCTTCATAATGTATAGGAAAAATTGAAGGTTATTTTATCAATAATATATATATATATATATATATATATATACTGGCTAATATTTCATTCTATTATAGAATCTTGTAAAACCTTGGCAAATCTTGCACTAAATTATAAGATATTGTAAAATCTTGGCGAATATTTCACTAAATTATAAAATATTGTAAAAACTTGGCAAATCTTTCATCAAATTATAAAATCTTGTAATGTCTTGGTGAATCTTTTGCTAGGAAGACTCAACTTTTGATTATGCAGATTGCTAAGGTGGTGCAATAGAAGAGCATATACCAAACTCAAATCTTTCAACTTTTAGACCCTCAAATGAACAAATGCATGAATGAGGAGATGTGAGATTTACTTATACATTCCACAACCCGTATATTGGGTCACTAACAACTGGAGGTGTTGGTGAAACACAACTAACCTAACTAGATTCAAGGAAAGTGGTAACTCCACTTCTTATCCCATCCCCTAATGGTCCAACGGACATGTGGGGACCCAAATCTTGACATACCGACAAACTAATAGAATTGAACACTTTACAATGAGGAGTGATTATAGCACTCACGAACCATTATTACAATGTGAAGTATTATTGAGACCCATAACCTTAATATAGTGTATGAATTCCCAACTAATTTATTTTCCAGACTTCTCATTTTTAACCTACCCTTTAAGAAAAAGATAACCTGCTTACTTCTTTATAGATATGAATGCTACTTTTTCCTTTCTTTTGTTAACAATCAAAATATGAATTATGTCATTTGATTTATAGTATTTAGAGTGAGTTTGAAACTTGCAATGGTTATTAGAAATAAGAATATACAATAACAAGAATATAAAGCACATGAATGCATCGTCACGCATATCATTAGAACTACTATGTTAAAGAATGAACAAATGCATGAATGAGGAGGTGGTTGTATACATGTCCTTGAAATTTTTGAAAGCATGCAAAATGTGGTAAAATTGTTTCAATCACCCTCATTGAATTCAAAAGACTAGATATAAAATAACATAATGTGTACATGGTCAAACATGTGTTGTACATATATATCCAATTGTGATGGAAATGAAGTATCGTGTTCCAACTAAATCATATGTTTACCATACATAACTAGATCTATTTCTGAATGATGATAGCAATTACACATCAAAACAAATCACCAAAAAACATTTTACTTCTGAATGACCCTTACAAAAAACAAAATTTCGTAAAACAAGTATTGAACCCAACAAATTTAGGTCACAAATAAAATTGATGAACTTTGAAATACGAATAAAAAAATATACCAATCATAAACTTGTTGATACAAATAAAAGAATCTACTAGTACGGTTTGGAGAACTCTACAAGAAGATAACCAAAATAATGATCATTCCACTGTTGCCCTGCCATTATAATTAGTGTGCATTCATTTATATTACAAACATCCCAAACATAAACAATAACAGACATTAAATATGAACATACACTCTCATTAACATCTTAGATACGATAATAATTGCAGAGCAAGATCCTAATAAAATCACATTTTAAACAACTAGGTCAAATTCAGTTTCAATATATCAAAACCATGTGGCATCTCTCCATCAAGAGTAGCATCCACTAACAAGATATAAATGCTAGTCGATAATTTAAACACGACAAGGGATAAAATAAATCATATCTTTTGAGCTCTATAACACTTTCGTAGAACCAATACTCCTAGGATAGAATAAAACCCTAATAACACCGAATCAGCCCTAAGAATCAAGAGCGTCATAGAATTCAAGAGGCCTATAAAAACATCCACGATAAAAAACATGATAAAAAGTAAATTTACAATATAGTAATCTATTGTAACATACCATGTTAATTATTAGATGAAAAGTATGATGTGAATTTGTATTGTCTAATAAATTGCATGTGCTACATGCCCCTTCAAGGCTTGAGCTATGTTATGCTAATATTAAAATGTTACGCAATCTTATGTGGGTGAACCATGAATCACTGTAGTCTTTATATAGAAAAAAATTAGCCCTTGATTTTCCCTCCAATACACACAAATGCAACCATATGCCTAAGTTACAAGGAAAACGGAGGGTGAAATAATTCTTGGGAGCCTCCATTACTAAAAATTAGGGACGAAAGAGTGATTTCACTAAATTATCTCTAGAATTTGGGGCAAAAAATAGATTGGAGGAAGATTTTTTTTTCTTTTCATTTTCCTCATTAATATAGTAAAAACTATTCATTGGATTTTTTTAAATAAATATTGAGTAAATATATTTTAATTGAAAAACCATTTCCAATTAAAAAATAGCACTTAAAATTATCCATACAAATTAATTCTTTAAAATAAACATAAATATTAAAAAGTGAAAAAAATAAGTTGACTTGACTTTTCAGTTTGCTGGATCAGAAATTTATAATTTTTTAAATTTAACCCATCAATATCATTGAAATAATTTATTTATTTAATAAATATTATGAGTTATAAATAGACACAATTAAATCACAGTATAATTATATGGTAAACATTTAAAATAATTTATTTATTTAACATTACGAGTTATAAATAAATACAATTAAAACAAAGTGGTAAACATATTTGATGAAATTTATGTTTTTCTATCATATGTATTTAGAAAATAATTTTTTTTTATTTTTTATGTTTGATCCGTGTTCATTTGAAGAAAAGTCTTTGACAATTCAGGTTAACTTTTGTGATGTGGACTTTCAATATTGAAGACGACGACTCACAAATGTGTGTAAAGGCATCATTGTATTACTAGACGGTACTTTATATATTATGAAATAATAAATTTTTATGTTACTAAAATAAAAATGAGAAATATTATAAAATTAAAAATAAATATATATATTAACTTATTGTATTTATAAGTGTTTTGTTTATATTTTAGAATTTAGAATAAATTAGTATTTACAATTTTTTTAGATTATAAAAGGATGAGACAAATGTATAATCCATATTGATTTTATGACAATTTCAAATTCAAAATAAACAATTATAAAAGAAAGAAAAAATATAGTAGATAACTCTTAGTTGATGCATGAATAAGGCTAAGTTGATACATGGATAATGATTAATTGATGCAAGTTGTGACAACTAACTTGTGACCTATTAGTCCACATGGAGTCTGTGTATCCCACCTGCTTTTATGACGGCTCGTGGCAAATTATCTTGCCACACTTCGACTCATGGGGGTTGCTCCATGCGACCGTTAATATGAGCTCAAGAAGTACTGTCCGTATCCCCCAAGACGTCAGGTTAGATCATGATGAACGATTTAGGCTGCAACTTGGATTTGCTATGGTGTCCTTTGTTTTTCTTCCTCCAGCGTGTGACTTGTGGGATGGATTATCCTGTCATTTTGGGATTAATGAGCACTAAGGGAGATTTAACAGGAAGCGTCCTTCGAAATGTCTATATCTTGCATATCAACATTGCTTTTTGGTTGTAGAGAAGAAGGTCGACTGCGGTTTTCTGGTTAAGGATTTCTTCAAACTCCATGGATACCTCCACCGAATCTTTGGCTTCCTCTAACCCTACTTTATCAATCGTTGTTGAGCTGAGAGAAATTCGAAGGAAAATTAAGAGACATAAGCGTTATCTGCAGCAAATGGATGTCAAAGGAGGTAGGCGCTTGGAAACAGTGGAAAGGGATATGTCCCAGCTTCATGAAGAGTTTGCAGATGCCATCTCTCAATCAGAACGTGATATGACAGGGTTGCTTGCCGAGCTGTAAACTCGATTTGATAAATTGGAGCTTCATGTGGTAAAGATGACTTCGAAGAAAGGGCGAGCTCTACGAATTCACGATGCTCAGCTTAGGAACATGGTGGTCAAGGAAAGTAATTCAGGATACCCATTGGGTTTTTTTGTTTTTATGAATCTTGTTATTTCTGTGTCAGGGAAATCTCAATCGATGCAGTGGTAGTAGTAAGACTGTGGCATTGCTATTTATGTGTAAGGGCAAGGAACTCTATGTAAGGGTAGTAGAAAGATAAGTTTTTTTGTTTTTTGGTAGTTGTCTATAAAAGGCATATATGAGCTATGTAGATCTTTTTTTAGTGGTTACACCACTGCTCGATTAATACAAACCATAACCGTTCTTGTAAAAAAAACTTGTGACCTGTTAATATTCACAGGACACAAGTTAAATGACTATACTACTAGACAAATCACACGTAAAGTGATAGGCCTAGCTAGCCACTTAGTTTTGTGGAGATGACTTAGTGTTAAAGAAATTCTAAACATTAAACTAATTACCAGATCATTATAGTTATTCATTTATGGTATAACATAAACATAAAACAAATACTGACAAAAAAAAAGGAAAAGTCATTAGAAAAAAAACTGATATGAACAAAACAAAAAACAAAAAACAAAAAACAAAAATTGATATCAATTGAACTGAAGCTTATTTAAATCTTAATCAAGATGCATTTAAACATAACTAGCACACCCACATAGTTTGTGGTTGGATCATGTCCATAGGGATCAAATGGTTGAGATATAGTTATGGAATGGAAGACAATTTGGATTTTTTCCCATCCCACTGCAAGACAACCGCCAAGTAGCAAGACAACCTATAACAAGCTGTGCAGGCAATCGTAAAATCCGTTCGAGCCGCCGCCAAAGCCATAGACCCAAGATGGGGGCGGTCCGTCCTTCTTTGTGCTGTAAAATAAAATAAAAAAACAGCGGTGATTTCTATTATGGGTGAGTATGTGAGTATGTTATATATATAACATTAGCTTTAAGCTGTTTTAATGGAAGTTTAGTTTTGATTCATATGGAGGAGGTGTAATGAATATATTGTATTTTATAAAATATTTGTGTAATTGTAATGGTGCAATTAACAATACACAAACAATATATAAAAATTAATATTGTTATGTACATTAAAAAAATATCAACCAACAATATCAAACAACTCTAGTTAATATTGTCATCAACATTATTGAGCCGTGAGGCTCTCTACAACCCAGTATGGGGGAGATCTTGTAGCGTTACGTAACGTTATTTTTATTAATATAAAAAATATATTTTTTAATTATTGGGGAGGCTCTCTACAGCCCAGTATGGGGGAGATCTTGTAACGTTACGTAACGTTATTTTTATTAATAAAAAAGAGTTTTTTAATTATAAAATAAAATAAATGTCGACACAACCTAATATGGGGAAGATGTTGTAATCTTCCTACCTAACAAAACAATAAAAAAGTAAAAAATAACAAAACAATATAAAAGTAAAAATTTAATTATCCCCCCCAAAAATGTGGATCTTAAAAAAAACACAATATGAGGGAGATGTTGTAATGTTCCTACCTAACAAAAAAAAAAAAAAAATTATTTGCAAAAAAATGTTGGCCTTTTAAACAACCCATGGTTTTATTGTATATGGTTTAGGAGGACCGGGCACATGGTTTTAAAATCATGTGCAAGGCCTCCTAAAAAACCCATGGTTTTATTCTACATGGTTTAGGAGGGCCTTGCAAATGGTTTTAAGACCATCTGCAAGGCCTTCTAAACAACCCATAGTTTTAGGAGGGCCTTGCATATGGTTTTAAAACCAAATATGGGGAGATGTTGTAATGTTCGTTCCTAACAAAATAAAAAATAATATTAAATATTATATGTTGGCCATAAATAATATTAAATATTAATAATAAATATATTATATGTTGACCTTAAATAAAAAAATTTGTCTTTTGGTTTGAATCAAATTAATGGTATATATAGGACACACAAAAGTTGATAGCTCATTTAGTGTAATACCTAAGAAGAGGTTTGCACCTAGAGAGATTTGATCTCTCTCGGCGCTTGATAGAGCCTAGGATTTGGATCTACGCCGGTAAAAAAAATCAACAAACCACATCAAACAACTCGAGTCACCCTTGCCTTCAACACATCTCTGAAAAAAAGTGATTATATAAATATTTAAAATTAAAAAATACAAAACATTAGCAATCTAACATTACCTTTATCACAATATCATATAACTTATATCTATTTTCAAATATAAAATTCTAAGAAATAAAAATGTATGATAAAAACCAAAATCTACACACAAATACACTTTACAACAATAACTTGATTTCATAAAATAAATAGACCAAAATCTCCACACAAATACACTTTACAATAGTAACTTGATTTCATAAAATAAAAATAATTTGATAAATAACAACACGAGTGATAATATTGACGACGAATTAGAATGATTATGATTAGTTTTTATTAAGATTTTTTTTGTTTATCAAAACTTAAGATAAAATAAACTAGCATAGATCTAAATCCTAGGTTTTATCAAGTGCCGACAGGGATCAAATCGCTCAAGGTGCAAACTTTTTTTCTTAGGTATTGTACTCAATGAGCTATCAACTTTGGTGTGTCCTATATATAGCCATGGATATGATTCAAACCTCAAACACATCTTTTTATTTAAGATCCACATATAATATTTTTATTATTAATATTTAATATTATTTATAGTCAACATATAGTATTTATTATTGTTTTTTATTTTGTTAGAAATGAACATTACAACATATCACCATACATGGTTTTAAAACCATATGCAAGGCTCTCCTAAAACCATGGGTTGTTTAAGAGGCCTTGCATATGGTCTTAAAACCATTTGCAAGGCCCTCATAAATCATGTACAATAAAACCATGGGTTGTTTAGGAGGCCTTGAAAACCATGTGTAAGGCCCTCCTAAACCATGTACAATAAAACCATGGGTTGTTTAGAAGGCCTTGCAAGACCAACAATTTTTTTGGGGATAATTCAATTGTTTGTTTTTTATTATTTTGTTAGGTAACCATTACAACATCTCCTCCATATTGTGTTTTTTTTTACTCACATTTTTTTTCCAGATAATTAAAGTTTTGCTTTTTTATTGTTTTGTTAGGTAGGAAGATTGCATCTTCCTCATATTATGTTGTTTTTCTAGCCGACATTTATTTTGGCTTATAATTAAAATTTTATTTTGTATTAATAACAATAATGTTACGTAACCTTACATAAGGTTATGTAAGGTTACAAGATCTCCCCTTAGTATACTAAATCTTAAAATAAAATTAAAGAATTATTTGATTTGTTTACATTTTTATTCTTATATTTATAAACAATAGCGAGCTCTTTTTAAATTTTAATTGTCATTTTAATTAATTAAATTTATTTTATTATTTTAGTCTATCCAATTTTAAGATAAAATAAAGGAATCATTTGCTTTCAAATTTTATTTATTACTTACTTTTTATTACAGGATTGCAATTTTGATTTATTAAAATTTTAAACAAAATAAAAAATTCTTTTGAAATTTTATTTCTATGATAAACAAAAGACATATCTATATTAACATTTTATAGATTAATATTAAACAATATAATTGATACAAGTCATCATAACCTCCATAAACATTAACATCCTTATCTTCAAGTTCCTTCCTTTTTAACTTAAACATCCATTGCACTGTATGCTGCTGCAAATCATCATCAAGTAACCGTATACTGCTGCAAATAATCAGCAAGAAACCCGTGTGCTCACAAATGTAACAGATTTTGAGTAGTTAACCAATAATAATTATCAAAATTGATAACTAAAATTGGATACATTTTGTCATTTTTGAAATATTGTTAAATACATTTAATTTAATTTAAATTTAAATTGTATTTTTTATTTTTATTTTCATACGAAAAGATAGCCGTATGTTAAAAGTAAAGCTGTATCAAATAAACAGCGGTTACATAAGCAAAAAGTATTTGCAGCATGTATCAACGTGGTATCAAAATGATTATATGTTTCTCGACAAATATTTCTCAAAACCATAGAAAGCTAAACTACAAGCTGATCATATCGTTGTCTAATAGAAATCACCCAGAAGGAGCGTCAAACAGGCAAAACGCCACAACAAAACACATTAACCACTAGTCTTATCCCAGCTTCAAATCCTACAGAAATCAAATGTCTCAAAACAATCCAAGAATACTCCAGTAGCAAACACTTAAAAACATTTCAATGCTCCTTCCTCGATCATGGAATCATTGACAAGCTCTCTCGAAAATATCGTGCCCTGGAGCAACCTGACAACTTGCTTCGACAAAGAGTCTGCCTGAGTATTATACTACCATAAGACATGCATAAGATTAAGAGACGAATACAAGTCCAACAAATCCGTTGGGACCCGTGATGAAGAACAAGGGACTGAAAAGACCGTCGCTGTAAATCTCAGTCAATAATCACTTTGGAGTCACCCAAAATACACTAAAGAACAATCCATCCCACGATGCTTGACAAAATGAAGGAGACCCCAAAGAGCCAAGAACTCAGCCCTCTTATTGGTACCCAAGCCAGCACCCATACGGAGATGAAGACTGAAGTTTCCCAACATTTTTTGATAAACATACTAGCACCACAAACACCATCAGAAGCCGTCCCATCGAAAAAACCAACAACCACATTCTCCGATTCAGAAAGAAAATTGGTAACCCGAGACCTTCTATAGGGAGACAAACTCACCCCACAAATGCAATGAGAAAGAATCTTCATGATGATACCATAATCATAAGGAACAATCCCATGAAACATAAGTCGATTTCTGACCAACCAAATCTCTTACATAAATCTCATAGCGAGTTCAATGGTAACCACTCAATGTTCAACAACGTTTGAGAGAAAATCAACACAAAAACCAAAATCCCAAGACCACAAACAATCAATCCCACATATATACTCCTCCAAAGACTACGAAAAAAGAAGCAGTCACAAAACAAACATATATACTCCTCCAAAGACTACGAAAAAAGAAGCAGTCACAAAACAAATGATCAACAAATTCATGAACCGCTTCACAAAGAACACACCTAGGCCCCTACCCACGCTGTTGCAACATGTCCCACGTTACTTTTCTGTTTGATCGATAGCCACATAAAATTAAGTATTCAATTTTACAGTTTCATTTGTAATGCAATTTCAGAAATCATCCTTCTTTATTATCGGTTAAATACCATATTTTAAAACTATTACAACGAGTCTAAATCGCGATTTGAGCAAGAAAAAATGAATTTTTATTCAATCTTCTTATGCAGAATTCTGAGGAATACGAGGCGTTTTGATTATTCCATTTTCTTCAAACTGATTTTAATTCCGTGTATATATGTTTAAAAAAAATAATAAAATTACATGTTTGAACTTTGAACCCTAGCATTCATGGCCGATCGAAATCATAGTCAATTACCATCAACAGTGGGTCTCAGACACGTCACAACAAGTGCGTCGTTCTTCACGTCATTCGATGTGAATGCAGGGTGAGCTGGCGGTAAGAGAAGAACCTGGCAGCGCCGCAGGTTTGGGAATTTTCTCCGCCATGTAATTTACAAACGGACGAAACCGCAATTAGTTTATATTTAGTCCTCGGTTAATTTACTTACCCCTGGTGATGCGCAGCTGCGTGAATTCCACGTTAGATTCGTGCTAAATTTCTGCCTCGATCTGCATTCTATTTCTGCGGTCTATAATAATCTGTTTCCCTGTTTTGTTTTTGCGGTTTTGTTACAGAGGTCGCACGGCACGGCAGAGAAATCACGAGATGGAGGTCTCGTTCTGTAAGGGATGATTGCTTCTCGCATTGGTCGTTAATTGTGGGGATCTGAGCTCTGCAAGTGGAAAATCTTGGTGATTTTCGGGGATAAATTGGGTTTTTTGGGCAGCATTTTGTTGGGGGGGGGGGGGGGGGTTGGTAGGGTTTAATGATGGAGCCGTTGGCAGACGAATTGCAGTGCAAGAGTTCGGATGGGAAGAAGTCGGATGAGAAGCAGCCGTTGGCAGATGAATTGCAGTGCAAGAGTTCGGATTCGGATGGGAAGAAGTCGGATGAGAAGCAGCCTTTGGCAGACAAATTGCAGTGCAAGAAGTCGGATGGGAAGAAGTCGGATGGGAAGAAGTCGGATGAGAAGCAGCCGTTGCCAGACGAATTGCGGTGCAAGAGGTCGGATGGGAAGCAGTGGAGGTGTTCGGCCCAGATCATGGAGGGCAAAACCCTCTGCGAAAAACATATTCTACAGATCAAGAAAAGGGCTGCTCTCGCATCTGCTGTCAAGAACCCTAGGAACCCTAGCACTAAGGCAGTTGCCCACAAAGGACGCAAAGTTGAGAAGAAATTAAGGGGCGAAGAGACTGTTGAGAAGAAATTAAAGGGCGAAGAGACGGCTGAGAAGAAATTAAGGGGCGATGAGATGGTTGAGAAGAAATTAAAGGGCGAAGAGAGGGTTGAGAAGAAATTAAGGGGCGAAGAGAGGGTTGAGAAGAAATCAAGGGGCGAAGAGAGGGTTGAGAAGAAAGTAAGGGGCGAAGAGACTGAAATAAAGAGGAAGCACTCTCATTTGAAGAAAGCGTCTGATGGTCGAAAGAAATTAAGGGCGGAGCCGGAAGCGGAGCGCTTTGACAGGGGAAGCAGCATTGATTTGAAGGACAATTTTAAGACGACGTTACCTGATACCGATGGCCCGAGGAAGAAATCGAAGGTGGAGGTGAAAACGGGGGCCTCTGAAAGGGGAAACGCGTCCTATTTGAAGGGGGAAAGGGCTGGCGACAATAAGGATGATCTGATTAAATACTGGGCGGTGGCAGAAAGGGAAGGCTTCGGCACGGGGAAGGGTAGGGATCCTTATTTGAAGGATAATATGAAGAAAAGGTCGGCTGATGATAACAATGATGAGTTCTTAATTGGCGCTGGGATGGCTATGGCGAAGAGGAAGAAGAAGAAGAAGAGAGACAGGACAGAAATGCGCTCGCAAATGGATGGTAGGAACGGAGAGAGCCAATTTATGGACTATGAAGTCAGCAAGCGTGTTGATGGTGAATCTATGGCAAAGAGGAGGAAGAAGAAGAAGAAGAGAGACAAGACAGAAATGCCCTCGCAATTGGATGGTAGGAATAGGCAGAGCCAATTTATGCACTATGAAGACAGCAAGTGTGTTGATGGTGAATCTATTCATCATGAAAAGGCTAAATCTTTCCGGCATTCTTCGAACAAGGTGAGTTCTAATTCTCCTTAATCCCAATCCTATTTGTCCGACTCTGCATGCAAAGAACTCGAACCTAGACTGTGGGCAACATTTCCTAAGTGAGAGTCGAAATTCTGTAAATAGCTCGTGTCATCAGTGTGCACCACAAAACTTTAGGCCTTCAGCTCGCAGGTTGGGTTCTTGCTTAGGCACATCTGCACCTGAAAGTTCCAGGTTGGATTCTTGCTTAGGAACATCTGAAAGACCCAGGTTGGATTCTTGCTTAGGCACATCTGCAACTGAAATTCTTGTTACCTTATTTGGCAAATGCCAAAGTCGATGACAATTGAGTATCTCGGCATAGACCCAGGTTTGATACTTGCTAAGGCGTATTTTCACCCGAAATGCCCTTTGTCTTGTATGGGCAGTTGCCAAAGTCAGTGGAAAATGAGCACCCCTCTCTTAAGGCCCCGGTCTGGTGTTTTGGGTTGGACTTGTATTCTCAATTACAAATACTCAGGTTGAAAGTGCTCTCTATTTCTACATTCAGTATAGCTGCATAGTAGCTCTGAGAAAATTGGAAAAAATAAGTCCATGCGAAAAACAAAACCACTTAAACGAAGCAGACCAAAGAAACATTAAAAAATATAACATTAGTATTACATGGCATAATGGAAATGAGAAAAGAACAAAGGAAAACAAAATAAAAACAAACAGATCCTACTTGTAAATGATCTCAAACCTCAAGGGAAAGATGTTGTATCGGAAAAATGGGGAGAAGATATGAGATAATTGAAGTTTACTAAATTCACATTTTAGCCAAAAAAAATTAACAAGAAGAAACCAATAGGAACTCGCAGAAATGAGGCTGTGACAGGAGTAAGTCGAGTTGCACAGTACTTGCAAGTTGCCTAATCAGCGTAGTTGTATGGGTACGCAGAACTGGAACCCGCTGCACTGAATCCTAATGATCTCCTCCTCTATAAAGGAGAATCGATGTATACCTATATCTGATGTTCAAAAAGTTTTCAGCCTTGTTGTACCTCTACGTTCACCTAGACGACCCCATGCTACATAGATAGTTTACAAATGTAAGCCACACAAAGTGAAGTAATTGGTCAAACTTAGTATATGTCCTGAGTGAAGTAAACATTTAATAATTTAATATGCCCCAAGTGAAGTAAACATTTAATAACTTGTACTGTATAAAATTTGAAGACCAGCGACACTGACTATCTTTAACCTTATAAAAGTCATCAATATTCAGTGAAATAGAAAATCTGTGAAAACACAGTCTTTGCTTTTTTTAAACCACATTTTTTATTCCAATCATGGAATAAACCAAAAAAATAAAATGTAGTCCCCAGACTGGGTTCATTTGGCCTTGTAGTTACTCAATGTGGAGGACATTGTGTGCATGAGACATTTCTTCATGGTAACATTTGGCAAACCACTTGACTATATTTCTGATGATTTTTCAGTGTCACAAAACAAGTTTACAACGGCAGAAGTTAGCCTTGTTGCTGATTGGTGGATGAACAACTTTGCCCTGGGTTGTGTTATGCAACTAAGCATGCCATCAATATTTCCAATAATCATGTAGTATGTAATCCCACATTGTGCACTAGCTATGAATTTAAATAAAACAGTGAGATTGTGCATTCAACTTGGCTTTAAATTAACGGGCATCTAATTGTCTGATAATGTTACTCATGAGTCATTACTGCCATGTATATGAGCTGCTAAACTAAACTGTGGAGGTAATTCTAGTTTTGAGTTTATTTTTTCATGCTATTAATTTAAGCAGTGTGGAGTGGCTGCTATTTTGTGTTCCTCCTATGTGCTTAACTATTTCTGTTGAAAGCTTACATTACATTTTGTTTCAGGAATTATCTGCTAAGAATGGAGATCTAATGGGACAAAGCCGGATGTGTCATCAGTGCCAAAGGAATGATAAAGAGGGTGTAGTTTTCTGTTCTAATTGTGAAAGAAAGCGCTATTGCTTCAACTGCATTAAAAGATGGTATGTATCTCATCAGCAAAACCCAGGGATAAGTTCATTGGAAAAAGGAAAAACCTTTTGTTCACCTGTAGGACTTTGGAGAATCTATATTATCTCTGAACAATTATAAAATTTTAGTGTCTTCTTGATAATATGCAAAGTGTTTACTAAATTTCATAAGCCAAATAACATTACCTAATATAAATTTTTATAAATATTCAATTTCAAATGTTTATATTTCAGATTTTTAAAGCACACCAAAATCATAAAATGCTGATTATTAGCTATTAAAATCGTTGCTGCACTCAATCATGACATTCTTTAAAGCACACCAAAATCAATCATGACATTCTTTAAAGCACATAATATTTGTCTGATTGTCGATTTTGGCATGGTCTTAAGCCCTATTCTTGCTTGTTTTAATCTTTTTGCGGCTTTGGAATGGGAAACATAGGTACCCTGAACAGACTAGAAGGGACATTGAGGAGTCTTGTCCTGTTTGCCGCGGGAATTGTAATTGCAAGGCATGCTTGCGTGAAGATGGTCGCCTGAAGGTAATTGGTTTGTATTTTTTAAACTGGAAATGTAATTGATGCAGACATGCAGTTAAAAACTGACTTCTGTTTTCTGTTTGGTCAGGCTATTGTGAAGGAAACAAATAATGCCGAGAAGATAATCCATCTGAGGCACCTGCTATATATGATTCTTCCTGTGCTGAAGCAAATTCGGACTGAGCAGTTGTTGGAACAGGAGTTGGAGGCAAAGATTCAAGGTAGATAAAGTAGTTTTATTTCTGAGACAAGTGGGAGTGATTATCATTTTCTACTTCTAGAATTTAACAATCATGCTGTAACAGGTGTAGCATCAGTAACAGGACTTCCAAGGGCCAAACTCAATCCAGATGAGCGCCTGTATTGGTATGCAGATTTTCATTCATTAACTTGTCATATGAGATATTATTACATACCTGTTCTAATCATGATGTAAACTTATGTATTGTTCAATAAGACCTTCTTCAGAGTAGGACCATAGCAAACAGTGGTTATCTGACATACTAGTCCAATGATTTTGTTATTTTTTGCAGCAACAACTGTACTACATCTATTGTTGATTATCACAGAAGCTGCTCAAATTGTTCTTATGATCTCTGTCTCATTTGTTGCTGTGAACTTCGAGAAGGCTGCCAGCCTGGTGGTGATCAAGCAGAGTCTGCTTCACAGCAATCTCAGGAGAGAGCTATTGCCCATGTTCGAGACAGTCGTGGTGCTTCAGCAAGAAGATCTGGCTGGGAAAGTTCGTCTCATGCCGTAGATATTGCCATCGATGATCCAGTGCATCCATTACCTGATTGGAGAGCAAACAGTGATGGTAGTATACCATGCCCTCCTAAGGAACGTGGTGGCTGTGGCAGTCAGTTGTTAGAGTTAAAGCGCATTTTCAAATTAAATTGGATTGCAAAACTTGAGAGGAATGCTGTGGAAATGGGCAGTGACTGTAAAGTTCAAGAGGCCTTGAAAGGTTCAGAATCTTGCACTTCATGCTTCCAGTCCGGTTGGCAGGGAAATAATGGATTGTCTGACAGCAATTTACGGCAAGCATCTTCAAGAGAGGGTAAAAATGACAATTTTTTGTACTGTCCAGTTGCACATGATATGAAGGATGGAGGTCTTGAGCATTTCCAGAAACACTGGCTAAGAGGGGAACCAGTTATAGTTCGGAATGTTCTGGAAGACACAGCAGGTTTAAGTTGGGAACCCATGGTCATGTGGAGGGCTGTTCGGGAGACTACTAAGGGAAAATTTAAAGAAGAGACAAAAACAGTCAAAGCTATTGATTGCCTGGATTGGTGTGAGGTAAGATTTTCATCATGAATGTCATAAATATATGGATTATGTAACCCTGTTGTTAGCATTCATGAAAAATCTTTTTGATCTGCTTAAGCAATATTCTGCAGGCTTATACATTCAGCACACAAATACACCCTGCAGCATTTCTATGAGATGATTATTTTTTGTTATTGTATATACATATTTTGTGTGGCAATTTTTTTGGTGCAATTGAACTGTTTAACTCAGGTTGCATGCTCAGTTTTAGCAACCTTTGAGCTTTGATAACATCTAAAGCTAAATGCGTGAAATTTTGAAATAGCTCCATATAGGAGACTTTGGCAGGAGCACCAGATTACTCTTCTATGCGAAAAAGAGTGAGTTTTAATTAACTTGTTACACTGACTGATGTCTGTCACAAACTGCTTCTTTGAATTGAAAAATTCCATGGGAGAATCTCAGAGGCAGATGACTCTTCAATGCATAAGGGTGTGAATTAAATTAACTTGTAACACTTTATGATATTGGACACAAACTGCTTTGAATTGAAAAAGTCCTCGGGAAAAGATCAGAGATCAGAAAATTTATAAAAGAAAGTGTTGTGCATAAAGTTTAAACAAGTACAAATGAAGGGAAATGGAGCTGCAAATTTGAGTAGGACTGTAGGACTATATGCAGCCAAAATAAATAACATTCTGAAAATCTTCTTCAATCCCTTTTATGTTGATAACCATCCATTTGTATTCTTAAATTATTTTTCTCCTTAATGCTTGCTTTTTGAAAATGGTAGCTAACTTTTGCAAGCACTTTAGAGCTGATAATCAGTTTCATGTTCAAATATTCCTTTCTTTTTGTTCACATTCTGCTAGAAAATAACCTCTAATTTTAAATTTTTTGGTTCTAACTTTCACAATGTCATATCGAGATTGTAGATTGAAGAATGCTGGTAAGCTTTAACAGGTGGGTGATGTACTTTAGGGTCTCTAGGGACAAATGGCAATATTATAAATTTTGAACATGGAGGTGGTTTGTTTGCATGTTCCTCCATCTCAGAAACTTTTTTTTTGACAAAAATGATTATGATTTATATTATAAAATGAAAATAGGAACCACTGTAAGGTATACAACGATCTGATTTAAGGAGATCAGATCCTCTAGTGCCTGCAGATTCCTGTACAAACTAGTTCGACCAATCCATCACACATATAGTCAAACGGACGCTTAAAACTTGCTTCTTAAGGGGGTACGACTGAATGTGAATGAAGATTTACCGAAAGCTCATTTTTGCCTAATACCATTGACTTATTAACAGCATTTTCCGCCAATTCATTTAGCTCACGAAGAATATGAAAAAATTCTGGCTGACGAAAGGTCTTGGAGACAGAGTTGATTCTTTTGATCAGCCTAGCCAACCTTAAGTTTCGACTCTGACTTACTCCATTCATCGCCTGGATTATTAAACGAGAATCTCCAAAGACAATGGCTTCGTCAACTCCTTTTTCATTTAGCTGCTTGATTCCTTGCCACAGCCCATAGGCTTCAGCCATGTTGTTAGAGTCTGTCCCTATATTCCAGTAATATTCTGTTTCTATTTACCCCTCAGGGCAAATGATAACCCATCCTCCCGCTATCCCTGGATTCCCCTTTGAGTTACCGTTGAAGAACAGTTTGAATATCTTCCTCTCTTTCAACCAGTTTCCAAATTGAGATTTATCTAATCTTGTTTCCCTAATTTCCAACTTCTTTAAGGCCAGATCTGTATCTCCAGCAGAGAAGTTAAAAGAATTCATCCAATTAATTTCATTTGCTGTAGGATTGGCTTTGTTTTTGGAAACTAGCGTGACCTTTATAACTTCTCCCATTAGAGCCTACGTCTTGGTTACAAGTTTACCTGGAGGGTGAGCTTTATTCTGAAATTTTTTGATATTACATTTTATCCAAATATGCCAGCAGACAATCTTTGGCAACTTCATCCAGCACTCCTTAATGCCTTTTTTTTCACCAGATCTCCCTTGTACACCTTTTCCCAATTAATAAAATAGTGCTGAGCGTTACCTGACAGCTCAATCGTGTCGAACCATGGAGTTATGAGTTGATCTCACACTTCTCTGGCGTAGGGACAGTCAAAGAACAGGTGTGTTATGGTTTCGGTGCTTTCACAACACATTGGGCATCTACAGGGACCCTCGATCCCTCTCTTTTCTAATTTCTCACCAGTGAGGATCTTCCCATGCACCAATGTCCAGCACCAATGTCGGGTTATTGCCTACACTCGTGATCGCCGAATACACTTTGTAACCTTGTGCATAAGTATACAGGCCGGTGCTGCATCCCCATCCACACCTATCCTTCTTTATTCTTGCCACTGGCGCTAAGCCTGTTAGATAATCCAGGAATTGTTTTTTCTCTCCTTCGAGCTCTTCTGGGCATTCCGGCATAGTCCACCCGTTCCAACGATATGGAGGATCAATGCCCCAGCACTCCTTAATGCCTTTTTTTTTTACCAGATCTCCTTTGTACACCTTTCCCCAATTAATAAAATAGTGCTGAGCGTTACCTGACAGCTCAATCGTGTCGAACCATGGAGTTATGAGTTGATCCCACACTTCTGTGGTGTAGGGACAGTCAAAGAACAGGTGTGTTATGGTTTCGGTGCTTTCACAACACATTGGGCATCTACAGGGACCCTCGATCCCTCACTTCTATAATTTCTCACCAGTGAGGATCTTCCCATGCGCCAATGTCTAGCACCAATGTCGGGTTATTGCCTACACTCGTGATCGCCGAATACACTTTGTAACCTTGTGCATAAGTATATAGGCCGGTGCTGCATCCCGATCCACGCCTATCCTTCTTTATTCTTGCCACTGGCGCTAAGCCTGTTAGATAATCCAGGAATTGTTTTTTCTCTCCTTCGAGCTCTTTTGGGCATTCCGGCATAGTCCACCCGTTCCAACGATATGGAGGATCAATGTCCCATTGAGATATGTCCCACATCGTGCTAATTCCTTGCCTGACAGTCCATCTTCTGAATCCTGGGAGAGAGGGAGGAAGCTGATTCCCCATTATTGAATCCTGCTAGAGCTTTATTTGTTTACCATTGCCTGGAGTCCAATGGAGGTCTTCTTTGAACCTCGACAATGCCTTCTTGCATAGGGAGTAAATGGCAGAGCCTTACTTGTTCCCAGGATCAGTATCTAGACATTTGAGCGTCGGTCCTGTAAAATATTTGTTCTAGATCACATGACTGCTCCAGGAAGGCTTTTTTATCTATCAGGTTCCAAAGCAGCTTTGCTCCCATTGCCAAGTTTTGAAACTTCAGATCTCTAATTTGAAGACCTCCTTCCATTCGAGACATTTTGATTTTCTTCTAGCTGATGAGAGCAAATTTCTTTCCTCCATTATTTTTCCTTCCTTGCCAAAGGAAGGATCTCAACATACTATCTTTTTTTGCAAGAATTTTGGAAGGAGCCAACAAAATTAGAGCATTGGTAAAGAGGGTAGCTATTAAGAACAACTTTAATCATTACTAGTTTCCTTGTCAGATTTAACCAAACTGCACCCCAATCAAGAATGTTTTTTTTGAAATATTCAATCATTGGATTCCAATCCAAGCTTTTCGGCTTATTTTTGAATATTGGCACCCCCAGATACTTAAAGGAGTCCTAGTTAGTTACTCCTTCAATTTCTAGTATATGAGAGATTCCAGACATCTCCCTCGGGTTAATATTCCAGTTGTAGATCGAGCTCTTTCTTAGGTTTAGTTTACTCCCAGAAGCATGGCAGTAGTGATCCATTCCAATTTTGAATCTTTTGGCTATGAGTTGGCTTGCCCCTCCTAGCAGAATTGTGTCATCTGCAAATTGTGCATGATTGATGTCTTTTGTTCCCCGATCCATACTAATGCCAATTAAGTCTTGGTCCCTCCTTGCTTGCTCAACTTGAAGGCTCATTTGACAGAGGCTTGGATTGCATAGAGCAGAGGTGAGAGCGGGCAACCTTGCCTCAATCGTCGCGAAGCTTGGAAAAAGCCTGTTGCCCTACCATTAATAAGGGGGGCAATCCAGGGCTTACTTATGCAGGCTTTGACCCAACTGATGATGCTCAGATCAAACCCATATCTTGACATTACGTGAAAGAGAAATGAATGAGAAACTCTGTCAAACGCGTTGGCTAAGTCTATTTTCACCACCATGCATTTTTCACCATTCTTCAGACTAGAATGAATTGCCTCTTGGACCAATATTATATTATCCCAGATTTTCCTGCCTTTAATGAAGCCTCCTTGGTTCTCTGAGATGATATTAGGTAGGATATTTTTTAAACTCCTAGCCATAATTTTGGTTATTATCTTATATCGAATGTTACACAGAGGGATGGGGCGAAACCTGTCAAAAGAGTTGGCGTCTTCCTCTTTGGGAGTTAGAGCTAGAAAAGCAGAGTTTGTGCTCCCACCGATATTTTCACATATCTGAGATTTGGTCACCATTTTATATAAGTCTTTCTTTACAATTTCCCAACACGCCTTAATAAAGTTTGCATTGAATCCATCCAGGCCTGGCGCCTTATCATCCTTCATGTCATCCACGACAACTTTCAATTCGTCCAACGTGATCCTTTCTATCAGCTTGTCATTTTCCTTTTTTTTAAACCATCTTTGGCACTAAATCCATTATCTCATTCTCCACGTTGATGCTTGTCTCTGCTGTGTAGATAGCATTGAAGTGGCGAGTAGCTTCTATTTTGATTTCTTCAAAGTCGTGGATAACTTGGTCTTGGGTGTGAATCTCATGCATAGCTTTATAATTTTTCCTCGACTTTGCCTGCTTATGAAAATAGCCAGTGTTCCGATCCCTCGCTTGGAGCCAGAGACATCTGGCTTTCTGTCTCTATAGTTCTGCCTCTTGTCTGCAGGCAACGTGAAGTTTGTGATGCAAACTAACTTCCTTTTTTAGATCCTCCTCTTAAATCTGGTTTGTTTCCATGGCGATTTGGTGTGCCTCGAGCATAATCTTGGCTTTTTTGTTTTTGGGTTGGAATTTCTATAGATTTTGCCCAATTCTTGAGCGCTTTCTTAACTCCATGTAGTTTTTCTTCCCATAGATAAAAAGGAGAGCCTACGACAGGATCAGACCATGCTTCACCAACTATCTCCATGAAATCTTTGTGTGAGACCCATAGTGGGCTGAATCGGAAAGGAACAGGGTCGAGATTCTGGTCCTTCCTCATCTCGAGCATGACAGGTTTATGTTCAGATCCCCCAAACGCCAGGATTTTGGAAGAAGGGTTCACTCCCAGAAGGAGAAAGGAGTCTTGGACCAAAAATCGATCCAACTTGGCAGCTATGTGCCCTGGCCCCAATCTCTTGTTATTCCAGGTGTATTTTCCTTTAGCTGGGATGACATCTGATAGTCCCCACTCTAGGATAAGTTCATCAACTTGCTCCTTTATGGGGTCTCTGACCGTCGATCCTTCTCTTTTTTCAGCTTGATTTAGGATGACATTTAGGTCTCCGGCTAGGATGACATTGCCCAACAGATTACTCCTTTCCTCTCGAAGTAGATTTCGACAATTTTTTTTTTCAGCATATACAACAGGTACATATATGTTAAAGAGTCTTACTTGGATATTAGATTCTTTCTGCAGTAGTGTAGTTAGAATCCAATGAGGGCTGTGCTTGGTTTCTACTAAATCTTATTTTTGATCATCTTATAGTGTTCCTATTCCTCCAGAGGCTCCCCTGGAATCGACTGTTGTTCTTCCTCCGTTCTTCCAAAAGTTTGCACTCACTTGGAGAAACGTATCTTTCTCCATCTTGGTCTCCTGGATCAGTAAGATGTCTGGTTGGCCTAATCTAATCAGATCTTTCATAGCATCTTCCTTAACTTTGCTGCCCAATCCTCTACAGTTTCAGGAGAGGACCTTCATTACTTACTTTTAGTAGACGAGGGATCCCTTTTTGGGATTGCCCTTGTTGCCGTGTGTTTCTGGTATTTCAGAGAAGTTTTTGCAAGGTTAACTGAGTGCCTTGCAGTTTATCCTTGTATGTGGCTTGCTCCCGCACTTCCTTGGTTGATTTCCTTCCTCTTGCCTTCTTTTGGCTAGGCGTAGCCATCTCGATTTCCCCTTCCTCTTCTTCCTCTTCCTCGGTATCGTATTCCTCTCCTTATTTTTCTTGGTTTCCCCCTTCTTTTACCCCCTCTACTCTTGAATCTGATTGGATCCAGGAGGTGTTGTCTTTCTTAGACAGGTCTGATAAGAGATCTTCTTTTTTTGTATCTTTATTCTCCCCATTATTGGATTTCTCTCCTATAACAATAGGTCCACTCCTAGCCTCGTTGGCCTTATCTTCTGGGGGGGTTTTCCTTTGCCCTTCTCCACTTTTTGCTTTTGTCTTGCTTTTCTTTACTGTTTGCCAACCTTCCTCTTTTTCCTGTTGGTCCTCTTGCTTTTGCGGACAGTTACGGTAGAAGTGCCCATATTCATGACACCCTCTGCACTTGAATGGAAGCTGTTCATAGTACAACTTTTGGTAGTGATACCAGTTCCCTACTGCGAGCTTAATTGCCTCCGATAGCCTAGCTTCTAGGTCCACCTCCACATAGATGTGGGCACACAGGCATATTGATCATTTTGGCTTGCCATATCGATATACCTTCCCAGGGCATTTCCAATTACTTTGAGTGATTTAGGGTTCCAACAGTGCATTGGTAGATTTGGGAGCCTTACCCAAACTGGGACGGTCTTGGGAATATCTGCCACGGGATCGAAGTCCGGCGTCCAACAATTCAAGTAAACTCCTTGTGGTCCCATGAAGCAAGGTCCATTTCGAAATATTAGCTCCTTATCCTCCTTAGATTCGAAATCAAGTAAGAAGTATCCTCGGCCCACTGAGTAAGATGCCACATTCTTTGAGATCAATGGTCTCCAGTTCCTTCGAACCCATCTCTCAGTGGTTTTAGGTGATGGCCAGAGTCCAGTGAATTGCCCAATCAATGCCCGGTCTGCCAGCGAGAGTGCCACGCGGATGGTGTCCTGCGGCGGCAGGGCAACAACCGGAACATCCTTAATTCGTTTGACGAATTTCGGTGGGGTTCCCTTCGAGATCTTCTTGCTTTGCTCAGCTACTAGCTTCTCGAACACATCCAATAGCGGGGTAGAGGACGTCCCAAGACCGCCCTCCTCAGTTCCCATTGGGCCTGCGCCCTATCTACCTGAGACCTTGTCTCCTCAATGTAACAACCAATCCCTTTTCAGCCAACACATGCCCGATCCGAACTCACCTGCTGCAGATCCAAACACCACAGCCCGTGATTTGCATGCAAAGCGTTGCATGCAGCCACCAATCAGCGCTGCAAACAGAATCTCTGCACAGTCAAGATTGCACGATGACCTCCAGACTTGATTTGATCACAAAACTTGCATGCAAAGCGTGCATGCAGCCTCCAATTGAACTAGATCCACTGCACAATCCAGACTGCACGTTGAATTCCAGCCTGAAACGCTGGCCTGCCTGCCAGCGGATCCTTCAAGGGTCGACACGCAGCAACCTCGGCTTGATCGGCACACCAGCAGCAGCGTTCAGGTCTCCTCCATCTCAGAAACTTATCCATACTTTTATCTGTAATTATTGTGGATGAGGGCTGATTTCTGTAGAGTTAAAATTATTATCTTAGTTATTATATAGTGCTTTCAGTCTTTATTTGATGCCCTAGATATATGCTAATTTCAAACAAATGTAATTTTTATGAAAGTTTCTCCCCTAAGCTCCATTGGAGCCTGTTGACAGGTTTCCTTGCATATGTGGCATGAAATTGGATAACATTCACTGTATTCTTTTTGTCCAGCAGGTAGACATTCTGTACTTCCAGCATAACTTAACTAAACATCTAGGAGCTGAACTAGACTCTGTTTGTTGCAGGAAGTGGCCTTTAGTTACTATAATTAGATTTGTTGCTAGTAATCTATACCAAGGATTTAGTCATTGATAATTATATAACGCGTATTTTAATATTGTTAGCGTGTGCTGGTTATTTTTTTATTATCAAGATTGCAATTGGAGAGATAAATTTCTTTCATGAAATAAGGTTTAGAAAATGAAAGATTGGCATGGACTCATCCATACCTTAAAGGCCACTATAGAGGAGAGAGTTACAATGTTAGTGTGCATAGCTTTCATATACAAGCAATTATTGATATGTGAGGATCAAGTAAAATACTGTCTACTTGTGCTATATAGCTGCCAAACATCCTATAGAGTCCCTACTTTGATGGTGAGAGTGCCTCATTGTCATTAGGAGATTGGTCGCATACGAGACAATCCCCTTGTTATATAACAACAATTACATAGTGTCATCTTACAGTGTCTTTAACCAAATAAGGACTCAATTGATTTGTTATATAACAACAAATACGGTGTCATCTTACAGAGTATTATCCAAATAAGGACAAGAGTTAGACTTTGTTTATAGACTTCACAGCTTTTCCATTAACCTAGTTGGATTTCATTTATCATGCCATGCTGATTATGGTTGATAAAATCACACATGCAAGCGGGTAAATACCATTTCCACCAGCTATGTGTCCATGTGATCAACACGTTCCCCTACCATGATCAATTATGTCTATAATATTGTCCAATATAATAGATCACTATATGGTGCAATTTCCTATGGATTATGATGATAAATTATGCATGCAGTGATATTGAAATATTGCATGTATATCACCTTTATTTAATAATAGAAAGCGATGTGTAGTATCATCATAATTACTGCAATGGCACGATAATGTCAAGGATGTGATAAACTACCAAGGTTTAAACAGAAACGGGGTCATAGGGTGGAGTATTTGTATAAGTTCTGCGTTGAAGGAAAGATGGCTGAAATGAGTTGAAATTATACAAAAAATGATTTCTGGTACAAACTGGCCTTCTTTAAATGTAGGTCACCACTTTTATGGGGCAGTCTTTTGCTGAAAACACAATACAGAGTCTGCCACCTTCCAATGTTTGTATGTTTTGAACTTATTTTTTCTTTTAACATTCTCTATTGAAATGGTTGCCAATCCTTATAAATCTGGTCGTTACCCATGTCGGAAAGGGCGGATTCTCTTAGTAATGCGCATCGATGTACTATAGAAGCATGCCATTGCACTTACATTGTCAAAACTTGCAATACATATATCAATATTGCGAATACAATCATTAACGAGTGTTGTTACATAGTAGAAGAAGTCATTGAAATTATTGTCCAAACACTGTATTAAATTCTCATAAGTGCCATATAAGGATGCTAGTTTTAAGAGGGAAGCACACATTTTTGTTGCCATAACCCTGATATTGTGAACTAGTTAGTTGGGCATGCCAAGAGAAACAAAATAATCAAGAATGACAAAATGTGAGGTGAGGTTGGTTGGAAGGTGTTAGATGAACTAAACTGAAAACCTGCATTAACTGCTTATGGGCCTCAACTAAATCAAGAATAAAATTTGGCACTCTTTAAGAGTAGTGGTGCATGTTTTAGACTTTTAGTTGCTAACACTCAAATAGTGCACTAGTGAAGTTAACCATGCATGCCAAGCATGAAATAAAGCAAAAAGGAATGAATAAAAGAGACATGAGGTTGGGTTTTTATAGCTCTTCTAGTTTCCTAGGAATGTCTCTTGGCTAACATGCACATGTGCTAGTTAGCGCTAACCTGTGGAGCTATGTGGTTTAAATACTATCAATGTTGCATCCAATTTTTGGACGTGTCTAGTGAAGGGGATCCACCTTAAACTAATTTGACACGTTAACTAATCTCCAAGTCCTCTTTTACTAATTTAAAGACCATGTTAGCTACTTGTGCATCTATTATTAATTTCTTCTTATGCACAGTATCTTGGGTTGTAACAAAGCTGCTATTACAAATGAGAGGCCTTTTAACTTTTCTAAATTTGGCTTGTTTCTCTTCTTCAAGCAAAACAGATTCAAATGTACTCTAGTTCCTCTTGCAGGTAGATGAATTGGTAGTTTGACCAAAATGCGAATATCAACATTTTTGCAAACTTGGCGTAGAGGCTTCATAAGACTTTGATCAAGATAACGTTGTGGGATATCTGATATCAAAATATCACTACTTGACGGCCACAAAGATCTTCCTTGTCCTCGTAAGCAACACGTTGATCTTGTATCTTTTCTTGTATCACTAGAATGTCTAGGAATGTTTCTCATTGCAATCATGCAAGCCATTTACAACCTCACCATCTATCATAGAAGTCCTGCCCAATAAATGAGGATGCAAACATGTTATTGATTGTGTATGGAAACATGCATCATATTGTACTTAACGGTCCACAATATCAAGAGTATATCATCTTTGATGTCGTTGAATATAACTTTTCATTCTACCGATTCTTTTGTATATTTGTCCCATTACACGAGTCTTGCTATCATATGAGGCACTACCACACGATTCTTAAAACCTTGAGTTCTTTACTTCCTCCCAAAATATGCATCTCAAAGGGTCTTTTGAGGAACTTGTTTTGCCAAATCATTTTTGAAAAGATTGAGGCTGCCCATTCTTTTTGCCACATTTTAAAGTTTGTTTCTCCTCAACAAGAAATCGCAATTTGATGAAACCAAATGTAGATTGTGTTTCAATTGGAGTGATTTATCCTCTTCATACCAATGAATGAGAATTGTTCAGGGTAAGTTTCATCACATGTGATAAGCATTGAAATTTTTTTGTGATCATCAATTGTAGGTTGCTTCATGATTATCTTACTTTGGTGTATGTGTGGGGATAACTACAATTTGTTTATGTTGATATGCATTATTAGAAGCTGAGTTGCTTTTTCCAACGACCTTAGTCCTTGAAATTTCAAGAGAACTTACAATTCTAGATTTCCTTTGACAAGGGTTTGATTTCTCCCTCTTCAAATACTCTTGGATTTGTGGTCTATAAGATGACATTCATGGTGCTTCTTGTGTTCAAGGAAACCGTGGTTGTCACGACTTTGTATGTTGTCCAATTTTTGTATATACAATGCTTTTCATTGATACTTGTAGTGAAACTTAGTTCTAAAGTTCATGTGAATGAATTTTCTTGTTATGGATTGTTCTTGGCTTTGAGACTTTAGAAATCCTAGGACAACTCAAGCATCTCTTTGGTGAAACATTCCTATGTTGTATATTTGTTAAGTCTTTTTTGCATTTACAAATAATGAAGGAAAAAATTGAATTTCAGTTTTTATTATTTGAAACTTGTGAGCAATGTTAGTATGCCATTGTTCTTTGTATTTCTAGGAATCCTTGTTGTGGATTGGGTTGGTTTGCTTTTTTCATGTCTAGCAAAATCTTTTGTTCTAGGACACTCCATTACATGCTTAGAGTCCTTTGGTTTAACCAAAGCTTTAGTAAATTTAAGCTTCAAAATTTGGGAAATAATTTTTTTGGTTTGAATTTGGGTAGGAACCATGATGCTTTTGGCAATATTTGTTTTCCAACTATCCATTGTGAAGATAATTTTGCAATTTTACACCCAAAGGTGTTATCTTGAAATCAGTTCCCTAGTTTTACTTTTGTGAAACAAGAGATCACTAATTTTGCATCCACGAAATAAGACGTTCATTATCTTGTTTTCTTCTTTGTATAAGTTGTATCTTAATGGCCAACCATTCCTCTTCTTTTTTTGTGGTCTTTGGCCAACACTTTAATTTCTCAATAAAGTATTTGGAGTTGAATTTGCTACTTCTATTTTTTAAAATCACAAGTATTATTTTCAATTTTTTTAAAGATCTAATACAACCATGAGTTAATGTTTTAGTTCTAAATAGTATATTTTGCTGATGTATGAAAAAAATTACTTTGGGTGTACATGGCACATTACATATATACGAGTCTGTCTAATAAGATTTCTGTACTCAAAATGCTAGTAATATGATTAGAAACTGTCCCAAAAATGAACCCTATGTGTACATATCAGATCTCGTGAAGTTCATGACCACCTTAAAGACATTAAAATTATAGTAATTTAATATATCATCCTATATATTTAAAAAATGTTAAAAAATCCAAAAAGGACAGCATTGTATTATAATCTCTTATCAACATAAGCTAGATACAAGATTTGGAATCAATGATAGTGCCATCACGAGACTTTCTAGAAGAAGTTGGTCCATAGGAAGCAAAAGACCAGCTTTAGATAAATCATACAATAGCATTAAGCTTTTGATAAACATGAGTAAATGAAATCGAGTTAAAAAGAAGAGCAATGTCCTTGATCATTTCATTAGTAGAAAAAGTGAGATATTTTGAGCTTTGAGTAATTTTTTCATCCAATTGATAACTAGCAATGAGTCACCAAAAACTTGAAGCTTATGACACCTCTTATCCAAAGTTATCTTTAACAAATGTTTACGAGCTATGAACTCATCGTAATCGTTTGTGCCTTAAACCAGGTTGGCTTTGTACCAAAAGCAATGATTTTCATTGATAAATAGTATGCCCCCAATGCTCTTGGTTGAATTTGGCCTTGATAGGCCCCATCAAAATATCCCAAGGGGTGGACTTGTCAACCATCACCTCACCAGAGAAGATATTTATATATGAAAAAGGCCGAGCACAACCATACATACAAAAGGGGAAGCCAACATATAAAACTGTTTTGAAAAGTAAAGACTGTGCTATCTATACTAATTACAAAATTCAGGAAAGTTCTTCGATGCATTTTAAAATAACTTATACCCATTGTTGGGTAGATTCTAACAAAATGAATATTTAGCAAGGTGCAAAAATAGATCTAAAAGCCATAGCTTAGCTGAAGCTACTGCTTCTTCTTGCCTCCTAGCCCATGCACTGGCTGCACTACAAAAGTTTCTTCCATTGGATGGTATTGAGCTGGGGTTTCCTGACAATGGTTGCAATGGTTCATGTTTGTCAATTTCTGCACTTCTTTGATAAAATCTACTGTTCCCATGAGCTCACGCAGGTCTCGGTCATTATCATCAATTCTAGACTCGTGACATCCCATCTGGTTAGCCAAATACTTCACATCTGCCGTTGCTACCCTGCTTTCTTTCACACCAATGCTCAAGAGCTTGTAAATCCAGCGCAGATGAAGTTTTTCAAAGTGGACTGAATATCGTTAAGACTCACATTCCCATCGTTGTTCGCCATAGAATGTTGAGAAATGCGAGAACCCAAGAGAGTAGAGGGAGTAAATAGAGCCGACAGAGGGTCGAGAGGACCACTACCTGTTTCCACACCACATAAGAGACTTGCAAAAGAAAGCCTTAGCTGCAAAGCTTCTACTGAAGACCAGAACCCGGGCGACCTGCAGAACTCCTCTTTAAAATCCCGATGCATAACTAAGTTCAAAGGGAGCATATTCATCCTGCTGCACTCTTCCATGGCTCGTGCGAGCGTTTGCTTCAGAAAGTCGAGGAGCATGGGACCTGTCTTCGCATTTAAGCTTGTCACATGGGCACTTGAGCCACATGTCCAATGTGGAGGACAATTGTCCAACGGCGGTCGGAAAGGAGAATGACGGGAGGGCCAGGCGAGCCTCCCCCCTCATACATTTGCTAAGGTTGCTAAGGGACATATTTATAGATATTGTTATGTCCTTTTATTGTAACTATGCCCAAATTGTTCTTTACACCTTGATTAGCAAATTTATTCGCTATGGTATTATTACTTCCGAGGACGTGGAAGTAGGAAACCTGAAGATTTGAAGTGAGGCGACAGATACGATCATAGATTCTTCTACATTTGGCTGTGCCACGGTTGTAGTTGATTCTCATTTTCTGGATGACTTGCTTCGAGTCGTCCAAAAACTATGAGATTTGAAATATTATTCCGTCTTGTCAGATCCAAACCGAGGAGAAGCGAGAGCCATTTCACTTCGTTATTAGATCTATGTCCTATTCCCCATGCATAAGACATGACTGAGTTTCCTCCGAGATCGAAGACCGAAGAAATATAATTTTGAATAATAATTCTCTTCCAAATATTTATTTGTAATTATATTCTAGAGAGTTTTTGTAGCAAGAGAAATGCCAAAATTATGAATTTTCTAGAGTCCCTAGCCTCCTAGAAACAATCTTATTAGATTACTCTTTCCATAGAAAATTAAAGTATGTCCTTTTGATTTTCTCCAAAATCCCTTTGGTAATATAACCCAAAGAGCGTCAATAAATAGGGATGGCCTCTATTATTGATTTGACCAATACTAATCTACTACTTCTAGATGGCCACCTATTGGACCAAAAGCCGATTCTTTTCATAATCCTAGAAAGTAAACAATTCTAGTCTTTCTTTTCATAACCATTAGGTTTAAGTTTGAATCCTAGATACTTTAATCCTTACTAGAAATTAGAATCTGAATGGGAATTATTCCTTCAGAACCTAACATATCTCATCAATTTCATTAAATTCTACAACAGGCTTGTGAATGTTATTTTTTGTAAGTTGCAGAAAGTTATATTAATTTTACAAAAATGAGTACATGCATAGAGTCCATATCTTGGAGATCATCTGTGTTTGGACGCTAGGACTGTAAGAAAATACCTGTCATGGACCTACCCTTGGAGAGGGAAACCAAGTCAAACCAGACAATTGAAAAGTACATAGCTACGACAAACAAACTGAGCATACATAGAAAAGACAAAGAGACATAAAAAAAAACCTAAGGCCTTACGACTTCCTCCAGGGTTCTTCGAGGATGATACAGGGCTTGTAATAATCCTCTTTATCAGGAGAAAGAGCAAGCTGCGAATCTAGAGGTGGTTTTGTTGTAGGAGGAGGTTCTGACATCATCTGTGACGAGCTACCAGCCTGCTCATGACCCCCTGATTTTTGCACGTTCAGCTTCAGATTGTGCGAAGCTTCTTCCAGGTGTTGGATGGAAATAGGGTCATGTTGTTGACGGGTTTACTAAGGAGGATCCTGAAGATGCAAGTACAGTGAAGATGAGGATGTCGACTTGCCGGAAGAGCTCTCTGAATTTCTCGAGGGAAAAGAAGAGGGAGCTTTGTCCGTTTCCCAGAGCAGCTGAGCTAAGACATTCTTCATGCGCCAATAGTGGGATAGTCGTTGTCTTAGGGGTCGAGTTGTGCGATGATTTGCCACAACTTTCGCCTCCCATTCATCCACAACTCGACGAATACTAAGTGGGATGTGAGCACCATAACCTACAGAAAGAGAACGATGCGGTGTAGCATGACTCCTCGCCCCCTTGGAGTTGCTCCCCCTATGAGGCATAGCACACAGGCGCCGCGACATGGCGAAGGAACAATCCCAGAACTTCCGAGCCTTAACACTCTTCCTGGACATAGAATTGATGAGCCGAGTCAAAATGAGGAGAATGAAGAGTGCGAGGAGGATAACCATTTGCAGAGATCGACTCTGTGTGAGAACACCTTGTGGATTCAAAGCCTTCATGTTGCTGCCATAATGTTAGATTTTCATTAAGGAGAAGGTCAGTGACCCGCACAGCAAAAAGCTTACATCCCTTCCTCATACACTTCTTTATTTGCATGGTAGATATCTCTCTTAGCGAGATAGGTTTTCTAATACCTTTTACCTTCCTAACAGTTTGATCCTCAACCACATAAGTAAAGGTCTTATCAAAACAATTTAATATTACTCTATACCTTTCTAACCAGTCCATGCCAATAAGCATATCATATGACCCTGGAGACAAAATATTTAGATTGATCCTAGTCACATGATCTTGTAATTTAGCTTCACAATTAACAATGAAATCAGTTACCTTCCTTTTTACTCCAGTGGCCAGTTGGATTGTCCAAGGTTTTGCATGCTTTACCTTTGCGAGCTGGCAGTTCTCCTTCACTTTCGGAGTGATGTAACTGAAAGTAGCCCCTGGATCAATTAGTATAGAAATCCTTGGGTTAGAAATAGTACCTTCAATCTCTACAATTGCAAATTGATGATTTGCCTGTCAATCTTCAAGCGTTGCATTAATCCGGTGGAAGCTTTTTCCAACTTCCCCAACAATGCAAGCTTCTTGCAAGTTGTAAACAAATTTGTTTCGTTGAAGAGTGGGCCATTTCTTTGTAAATGGGACTCTCCACATTCCCAACACTTCAGGGGTTCTTTAGGGGATCCAACAGTCCCTTTTGATCCAAGGTTCACAGGTTTATTGCCCTTCTGCTGAAACTGCTCATTTCTGTTGTAGGAATTTCCTTGTGGATTCCTTGGCATATTTTTGAGGGGTTGTGGTTGGAAGCCCTTTTTTCGTTGGTTGAACATTTCCTGCTTCTTATCCTTCCAGACTTTTGAGAGGTCATTCCTTTTCTTATCCTGTTCAAAACATAATTTGGACTTCCTTAGCACTTCATCTAAGGTCTTTGGGTTATCGAACTCGATTAGGTCTTTGTAAGACTGTGGCAGACAACTTAAGAATCGTTGAACCTTCACTTTTTCTTCCTTAATGTAAGGCACGAACCATAGCAGATCTAGGAATTTATTGATGAGGTCTTCTATGGTCATTTGGTTGAGTTTCAATTCTTAAAAATCCTTTGTCTTTCTCTCATAATAACTTTTTGACAGATATTGTTTCTTAAATAATTTCTTAAATTTTGCCCATTCTAGATTCTTTTCCTTCAATCCGTGCGAAATCTTGAGGTCTTGCCACTAGATGCTAGCTTTTCCTGTCAGATTGTAAACTGCCATTTGTACTTTCATGTTGCTGGAATAGTTGTAAATCTGGAGGGTAGGGAGCACTTAGATATTAGGGGAGCACCTAGATATTTAGAGGGTAGGGCAGAGATGGTGAAGCCCAGAATTCTCGAGATGTTTCTTTGGGTGATGACAGGAGTGTTCAAGAAGAAGATTTGGGATTTGTCCTTGTTAATCAAAGTGCCAAAGGCTTTAGAAAAGGTTTTGAGAATGTGATGAAGAGAGTGAGCCTCTTGGATCAAGGGATGACCCATTAAGAGGTTGTCATCAACAAATTGCTGGTAAGAGATAGGAGGGCTATCGTGGATATGGCATGCTTTAGCATTCTACCTAAGCCTTTATCCATGAGGATAAATAGGAAAGGAGATAGTGGATCCCCTGGTCTGATAGCTCTTTTCCACACCCACGATAATGTTAGCTCCAACCCTTACATGTTTACCATCACCAAGTTTCTTGGCCAGATACTATCCAATAAATGGAAAGCAAGTGTCAATGCTTTTTCGATCATTTCTAATCCAATCCAATAATGATCCCAAAGAAATATATTATTGAATAATAATTCTCTTCCAAATATTTTTTTGTAATTATATGCCAAAGAGATTTTGCAGCAATTGATATGCCAAAATTATGAATGTTCTCGAGTCCCTAGCCTCCTCAGTGTTTAGGTCTAGCAACAACCTACCATTTCGCTAGATAGGTATCAATCTTATTAGATTTCCCCTTTCCATAGTAAATTAAAGTAGGTCCTTTTGATTTTCTCCAAATTTCCTTTGGTAGTATAAGCCAACGAGTGCCAATAAATAGGGATGGCCTCTATTATTGATTTGACCAATACTAATCTGCTGCTTCTAGATGGCCAACCATAGGACCAAAAGATGATTCTCTTCACAATATTAGAAAAAAAAAATTCCCTTCTTTCTTTTTATAACCATTAGGTTTAAGATTGAATCCTAGATACTTTAATCCTTACTAGAAATTAGAATCTGAATGGGAAATATTCTTTCAAAACCTAACCTATCCCATCAATTTCATTAAAATCTACCACAAACTTGTGAATGTTAATTTGCATAGTAGTACCCTTTTTTTGTAACTGAAGAATTTTTATAAATTTCCTTCTTTCTATAGTTTCATTTCATAGCAGTAAACGATCATCCACAAATCATTAGTGAGTGATAGATTCATTTTCACCATTCTTGATTTCTTCTCCCTTTGGCTTCAATGATGGATATGCTCAACCCTCCATCTACTAACAAAAATAGGTATGGATATAGAGGACAACCCTGTTTCAATCCTCTTATATGTTTGAGGTACAATGACGTTGAGCCATTGACAAGGACAACATAACATACATAAGTGACACAACCCATGATCTAATTGGCCGGAGGTAAACTAAAGCCAATATGAGGTAAAAGTAATCTCAAATAGGACTAATAGACTCTATCATAGGCTTTGTATAAGTCCAATTTGATCATCATTGCTCCCAAGTGTTTGATTTTAATAGTATGTATCCCCTCTTGACTTGAACCTATGGTTTAATGAATTTGTTGACCTTCTAAAAATCCAAATTGTTTAGAAGAGATGAATTTGGACAATAATTTTTTCAATATGACAACCATAATTTTAGATATAATCTTGTACACACTGTCACACAAAGCAATAGGTTTGAAAGGTTCAAAAGTCTCAGCATGATTAACTCTAGGAATAAGAGCGATACAAGTAGAATTGAAAGAACCTATGAGCTTCCATGTAATCCTTACCTCCATCAAATGGAGTAAGCCATCACCTATAATCACAAAGAAATCGAGAAGAAAACTCCATGGTCCACCCATCTGAGTCAGGACTCTTATCTTTGTGGAAAGATGCCAACATAGGCAAAAGTTCAGGTTTTGAGACTAACTCAAACATCAATTATCTTCTTTAGAGACAAGTCTTGGATAGTAAGAAAGCTATTTTGACAATATCAACTATATTTGCTCTCTCGGGTTCTTTATAAACACTTGCAAAACATCTTCTACCCATAGCAGCTAGACCTTGAAAACTTTGTATCAGAATCCTCTCTCATTCATCATTTTCCAAATTGTATTTATAGTATATACTCTATCGATGATATGCAAATTTTTGAAATTTTTTGGTATTCTAGTCACCTAATGTGAATGAGGTAGGCTTCCTTTTCATCCTCCAATCCATCTCCCTATCCCTTAGCAGCTCGACCTTCTATGCTTCTAGGCTTTTTAGTCTTAGATGCTCCTCAGAAAGTGTTCCACCAACATTCATGGAGAACATTTCTAATATATCCAATTCGAGCTCCTTAACAATGAATCTCTTTTCCTAAATATTTCACTAGCCCAAAAAGCCACCTTCTGTTTTGTGATCCTTAGTGAGGTTGCAAATTGTTCACTTGCAGAAAACCCTAGATTAGGATCATAGGGTTTCCACACATCTCTGACAAATGAGTGAAATTCATTCCCTACAAGCCGTCTGGGATTTACTTTAAATGATGTTTCGGGTTTAGGATTACTAAGTTCAAGTTTTGGGAACATAGGATTGTGATTCAAACATCTGTTTGGGTCTATCCAAGACTTATATCCATCCACCTGCTGAAGTATAGAATCGGAAACTAAAAGTCTATCGATCGTCTTTGATACACCTTTATTTCGTGCCCTATTGTTCCTCTAGGTAGGGCCCATATGGATATAGGTTCAACATCAACTAACTCTATTACCCCAATTGAAACAGTCTACAAGTTTGTTGGTTCTATCAGTTAAACCCCAATCTTCCCTTCTATTTAAGGTAAGGTTCATATCCCTCTAAAACATTGTAAAGCAAGTATTTTCTCCTAGAAAGGTTGTTTATCTTCATATTGTCCATAGATGTTTAGTAAAGTTATAAGAAAGCCCAAACTGTTGTTGAATAACACCATGCATTGACTTGAAAAAGTAGCATAAACGTTAATAAGATCCAGGCATATTGTCCACCCAATAATAATACCACTAGATAAACCAATGGAATCCAATGCAATAAATTTCCAACCCACCAGAGATCTTCTTAGTTCACTCACTAATGTATCACCCTTCCCCATTTTCTCTTGCAAAAATAAAATTTAAGGCTTCTCTACCTCTACTAACTGCACGAGAACCAATTTTTATTTTGACTTCCCAGACCATACAAGTTCATAGACAGAAACTTCATTTTGAAAAGTTGTTATGGGGAAATCCTAATTTAAGAACTCCAATGAGGTTGAATTTCCTTAATGGCTTTTGCTTGGGCATGGTGTAATAGTGATATTGCTAACCCGTTGAGATAAGATTGGGATAAATAAAATAAAAACTTTACCTAAATGCCCTGAAGTATAACCTTCCAACACATTTTTACACTTCTTAGGTCTTAGATGGTAATGACGACCACATTGTGAAACAAATTCTAGCCCATCCTCACTTAACTCTCTTAAATATGTCAAGTGGGATCTGGATTCAGGATTCGAAGAGAAAAGGACATGTTTTTCTCCATCCGCAAGTGATGACACAATCAACTTTTTATGCTTATTGGTCTTTTGCCCCTACATAAACTACGACTCTTAATCTATTGTGTGTTGAATAAATATTTTTTAGTGGCATGTTTCTACCTCTACGGGGGGGTTTCTACTTTTCTTCCTTTCTATTATGAAGTGTGGATGGGGGTTAGTTGGTTAGGTCAGGGTTAGTAAAGTAGGTTTAAAAAAAGTAAAAAATTCCTTTNCTACGGGAGGGTTTCTACTTTTCTTCCTTTCTATTATGAAGTGTGGATGGGGGTTAGTTGGTTAGGTCAGGGTTAGTAAAGTAGGTTTAAAAAAAGTAAAAAATTCCTTTTAAACAAATTATTTTCCATAGGTTGTAGGGAGTGATTAGTGAGCGTGGATGTTTGTGTTGTGCATTCGTTGAGGGATGCTTGGTGGCAATTAGGTTTTGTATCTACAAAAATGCAAAAATTGAGTATGTCTCTTAGTAGTTACTATTCCTTGGGGGAAATAGGAGATGCATGGGAATATATATGGATGTGCCTCTTAGATAGTACTCATCAATTATGAATTATGATGTTTTGTCGAGATTATTAAACATTGTATTAAAGAATAAGATGTCATTTTAGGTTGTGGTTCATTAGACAAAGCTTTCTTTCTAATGGTGAGAAGCAATTTGCATATGCATTTGATTGTTTGGTTATGTTAACAAGGTTTCCCTTTGTTTGTTAGAGTGAGGTCTAAATTGCACCCCATTGTCTAGGAGCAACTTGATAAAGGTAGGTCAATGGGATTGAAAAGAGCATCCCACAAAAATACAATGCGGGAGTCTGAAAGACATCATGTAGGTAAAAGTAGAAAAAATTATATAGGTATGCATAGGAAGACAACCAAGGAAAGCTAGAAAGGTAAATGCAAGAATACATGGTAAAGTAATTAGAAGTTGAGAACAAAGTATTAGTGCTGAGCCAAGAGAGGAAGTCAAGGTTGGTTAGAGTTGGAAGCCAAGTGTAATATTGGGGTCCAAAGTAAGGGTATCCTCCTCCTTAAAGTTGCCACTATTGTGAAGTGACCAATGTTGTGTTGGATGATGCTTGTTGGGAGTTGTGTGTTGAAGTGTGCATGGTGGGGTGCATTTGATCGTAAGACCTTTGAAGTCTACTTTATTCATTGCGCTAATGTGAGAAAAGAATTGAGATCTCATGACTATGGAATCTTAAATATCATGGTTTTCTTTGTGTGTTGCTTGTGGCTTTTGGTCCTACAAAATATTTGGGAGGTAGGTGGTGATCCTCTTGATAGTTACTTGCCTAGCTGTGGCATTGTAAGATTAAAATCTAAAATCGAGCACTTCACTTCTTTAAAGAGTGAGGCACCTTTGTTTTTGTTACATGAATAAAATGGTGTTTTTGTTACATGAAGAAAATGGAGAGGGAGTTCCACCCCTAATCTCATAGTAGACGAGCTTGTAAAAAATGAAGTGCTCATCTTAGTTAAGGTGAAGACAAAGCGCTTAATCTTTTGTTCTTTCATATTATGTAAAGTATAGATACAAAAAATGGGGAAAGGGAACAAAGGTCACTCGAAGATAACTCGTTATGATTGTTGAAATTTATGTGACCTTTTGCTGAATTGTCCACTTTTACCAATGCACTTTGTATTTTTTGTTGTGATGCCTTTTGTGCAATGGTGCCAATGAACAAGGTTGTGCAACAAGGTGTTAACGTGAGATCATCTCCATCATGCTCAACAGAGTGCGGTTTACTTTTAGCACTTTTGTTGATAGAACACCTTTTTTCACTTTGAAAATGTGTAATCCACTTTGAAGATTGGATCGGTTTCCATGAAGATGGTGCAGAAAAGAATCCATGGACCAAGACCACACAACAAAAAGGGTCTCCAAACCAATGAATGAACAATGTCACAACGAAGAGGAAGCGCCAAAATTTTACACAATTTGGGTGGATTTTGGCTTACAATTGTCAATCATCTCCAACTGCAACAAGTTTTTTTCGAACAAGTGCAATGGGCACTAGACACAAAATTGATAAGGATCACTACATCTCATCCACATCAACACATATGGACAAAATTGAGGTGGTAAGTTGTTCCACTGTTATGAATTTTTACCAACAATATCCCATATTTGCAACATTGTCAACAAATGCTTCACCATTTAAGGTGTGCCTTGAATTCCAACCAAAGCATCCTTTAGAGATTTTAATCCCATTCCTAGGTTAATAAATGCAAAAGAGGTTGATGCAAATGGGCAAGTAGTAAGCTTCATTGACCACATCCAAAAAATAAATGGTCAAGTTTTTGAATCTTTACATCAAATCCATTAAATTCCAATATATAACCTTACTAGGGCTGGATAGCGATGAGACACTCGATACGACTAGGGCTAGATTTCTTTGGATATGAAAAATTATTTTTGTTTTAAATCTTGACATTGAGGAATTATAATTATAATCTTGAATTTTAAGTCCTATTTATTTACATTTGCACTGATAAACTATTGTTTACTTTTTCTTAGCTTTTAATTATGTTTATGAAAATAGTTGGTTGCATATGCATTGTAAAATTTTGAAAGTTCTTCCATTTTTTTTTTCCAAGAGAAAAAAGCGTAATTTCATTTTTTCTTTTGAGATCAAAATTACATTCTCTAGATTCACTGTGTCCGTGAATTGTCCAAGTCCTATAAACATAGGTTCCATTGATGAGACTTTTATGTCTGCTTTCAAAATGCAAAAATTATGAAAGTTCTGTTTTCCACAATATATAGGGTTCTGTCCCATCGGACATACCTTGCTGTTACAACTTCATATAATATTGCATGAAAAGGAAATATTATAATCAGGCTAATTCTACTGTTCTGTGTACAATCAGAATATATAAATGCCATGTCTCAATCTATGAAAGGTCTGTGGTAGAATTCATAGCTCTGCCTGTCCCTTTCTTCTCGAACTTTCCAAGTGCCAAAGTCCATGCGCAGCCCTTCTTGGGATGCCTGGTCCGCTTTTTTGTTATTTTCCCTGTATACATGCCGGTAGGAGAAAGTATCAAATGATTGAATGACAGTCTGTATAGATGAAAGTATATTAGCAAGTCTGACATTTCTGCACTCTTGAGTTTGCTTGGTCCAGTTGATAACATTCATGGAATCACCAAGAACAGTCAGCCTGTTTATACCCTTCTCGATGGCAAAGATAAGAAGTAGTTTTAAGCTCATAAGTTCTGCAAAATTATTCGAGCTCGCACCCAAGCCCATGGTAAGAGAAAAGAAATGTGAGTCAGACAAATATTTTATTGCCCCCCTCCACATAAATCGTTTTGAGCTGCTCCGTCGAAGTAACCCCAAGGGTGGGTTTTATCCAAGTCAAGGTCCAAATTCCTTCTCTGATTAGCAGCCCTAATATATTTAGGAAGAGTTTTGAATAAGCCCACAGATTGTGCGTTGATTATTTCGGGGACACTTACTTTGTCCTGGAAAATAGACCCATTCCTTGTCAGCCAGATCCCCCAGATAACTATCAACGGTAAGGTTTTTAATTTGGAGTGTGAGAAGGATCTCCACCAGTTTTCCCACGCGCTGTTCACAGTATTACCTTCCCATCTATGGTTCAGCCCGACCTGCCTCATACATTCTTTCCATACAGCGATCGTGAACGAACATGTGTTGAAAAGATGTGTACTCGATTCCATCTCCTTCTTGCACAATACACACCATCCAGGACCCTGAAAACTTCTCTTCTGTAAGATGTCCCAGGTCGGAACCCTGTTCTCTAGAACACACCACATGAACAGTCTTGCTTTTGAAGGACACTTTAACTTCCATAGTGTTCTCCACCACCATACCTCCTCCCTACCCCCAGCCTCTGCACTTAACATCAAATAGCCCGCCTTTGGGGTGTAAGCCCCTCCTGGATCCAAGTCCCAAATTAAGACATCCTCCTGCTCCGTGAGCTGTATGTGTGCCATTTGAAGACCTCTGATATAGTTTTCAAAAAAGACTGTCTCTGGTTCCCCCAGTCCCAGCATATCTGCACTTTTCCAATGTTGGATCCAAGGATCCTCAGGTCTTTGTTCAACTAACTGATTTAAGGTAGTGATTCCCCTTAAAGCCAGAGCATTAGTAACTTCCTCGAGAAGCACATGCAGTTGTTCACTCCCAAGCCATGGATCCCTTCCCACTTGTACCTTTTCTCCATTACCCACATCCCAAGTCAGATTTGATTCGATTAAGCAGAAGGATTTCACTACAGCCTTCCAGATAACCGATCCCCTTGAGTGTGATTTCCTAGGCCTCCTAATCCATTCCTCGATACTCTCACGAGGAAAATATTTCTGTTTGATAACACGAGTTTATAAGCTTGTAGTTTTGATCAATCTCCACCCTCCTTTTGCAGCCAGTGCTTGAGCAAACAAAAAAATGTTTTTAAGACCCCAACCCCCAAGCCCCTTTGGGACCGCTATTCTCTTCCAGCTAACCCAGGGAGTCACCTGTCCTTCCTTTTTACCGCTCCAAAGGAATCTGAAACAGATCCGCCTAATTTGTTCTAGAATCCTTTTTGGGATCCAAGAAAGTGACATCCAATAAACTAGTATGGCTTCCAAAACAGCCTTAACCAGCACCAGCCTCCTAGCTCTCGACAACCACCTATAGCTCCATACCTGTAATCTTTTCTCCACCTTGCCTATCAGCCAGTTCCAATCCTTTTTCAGGTAAAAGTTAGCTTTTAAGGAGAAACTTAGATATTTTAAGCCCACACCAAGTCCTGAGGTGGTAAATGGGAAATTCTCGATTAGTTCAAGCTCTTCTTGCGGGCGCAACAGATGTGTAGTAAGTGTTGACTTTTCCACGTTTATATCCATCCCTGTTGCTTTAGAAAAGAGGTCTAGAATCTCCTTTAGGACCCGAGTATGCCTTCTATCTCCAGAGCAGAAGATCAGAACATCGTCCACAAATAGAAGGTGGGTAATAGCTAACTGATCACCAATACATATGCCAAAGAAACGACCCAGCCTCTTAGCCTCGTTTAAAGCCCTGCTTAAACCTTCTGCCACCAGCAGAAATAGTAAAGGGGATAGTGGACACCCTTGTCGAAGACCCCTCTCAGCATGGAAAAAAGGAGAGGCCGCCCCGTTAATTAACACAGCGAAAGAGACAGTAGTTATACAGGACATGATCCATCTAATGAAATTTATACCAAACCCCAGATGTGTTAGTAACAGTCGGAGATAAATCCAACTTACCTTATCATATGCCTTTGAGAGATCAATTTTTAGAATAGCCCCTTTGATTCTCCTGCTATTCAAACTGTGCATGCCTTCCTGTGCCACCCCGATGGCCTCATGAATCTGTCGACCTTCCAAAAACCCAAATTGCTCAGCTGAAATATTCTCAGATAATATAGCTTTTAATCTACGAGCAATAACCTTCGATACAATCTTATAGATACAATTGCATAAGGAGATGGGCCTAAATTCATTGAGAGATACTGGATTATCCGTCTTTGGGATAAGGGCTATGAAAGTGGCGTTGAAACTAGCAGGAATTCTTCCCGAGATTCGGGTATCTTCTACCACCTGTAGCAGGTCCAAACCCAATACCTCATAAAAACCCAGGAAGAATTCAATCGTCCACCCATCCGGCCCAGGGCTCTTCTCATTTTGAAAACTGCCCAGAACTTCTTTTAATTCTTCTTCGACCACAGGTCTCATCAACCTCCTATTGTCCTCCTCCTCGGCAAACCTCGGAAACATCTCAGCAACCCTGATGACTTCCGCAATGGTAGCTTGATTAGGTGCCCGAAACAAAGTTTCAAAGTGATTCACCCCACAACTAGCTTTCCCATCGAAATCAAATTGTTCTAGTCCTGCTTCATCATTCAGACACCAAATAGTATTAGCAGCCTTTCTTCCCCTGGTATATGCATGAAAGAATTTGGTATTCTCATTCCCACACTCTAGCCAAATCGCACGACTCTTGAGTCTCCAGGCTTCCTCCCTTTCCAGTAATATAGTGTTCCTTCTGCCTTCCAAAATAGCCAGGGCTTCTTTTGATTCCAAAGTCAAGAAACCCCCCCCAACCCCTTCATAGATCTGAAGGAGTTCAGCTTCTACTTGCTTTAACTCAGCATCCTCTCTCAATCTTTTGGCTATAGCCTAGGCTTTGACCTCCCTTTTTAATCTTTTAATATTCTCAGCAAATTGAAAGGCAGCTGTTCGGTCAAGAGTCTCATCAAAAGTCGTCCAAAGTGCCAGGAATAGATTTTTGAAAGATTCATCAAGAAGCCAAGATTTGTTAAACTTCATAGGACTAGGCGGATTGATAGGCCCTTTTTTAATCTCAAAGAAGATAGGGAAATGATCAGAATTACCCCCACTTCCAACCCATTGCCTAACCAGAAAGAGCCTGTCCACCAACTGCTCGTCCACCAACTGCTCTGCCACCAGAAACCTGTCTAGCCTTTTCGCCACCCTAGCTTCTCCACCCCTATTATTCCGCCAAGTAGGCTTCAACTTAATAGGCTCTACATCCAACAGATTTTTTTCTACCAACCTTTGGAGGAAAAATGTTGCTTGAGGATCCGCTTGTGCATGAGGGCCCCAAATTTCAGCCTGACCCAGAGTAAAGTTTAAATGACCCCCACCACAACCGAGTCTCCTCCAAGGAGTGGATCCTGAAAAAGTGAATCCCAGAAAGGAGCTCGGTTCAAATAGGGCCCATAAACATTAATCATAGATATTATAGTGCCCAAATTGACTGATAAGAGCTCAACTCCCAGTGTTGAGTCCCTCCCCCAAGAATTAATAAGCTTGGCCGCACTTAACTTCCATCCCACAGCCAAACCCCCAGAACGACCCCTTACATCCAGAGTCACAAATGACCATCCTGCCATCCAACTCTCCAGTCTTTCCTTAATGATATCTCCTAAGCCTAAAGTCTCTTGTAGCAAAATCACATCAGGGTGTTCAAGAGTAAGCACCCTTTTAAAGGCTGATTTCTTTTTGGGTCCAGCCAGACCCCGACAATTGAAGGACATAATCTTCATTTCCTAACAGGCCTCCGGGCATTCACCGCTCTAAGTGCCCTCTCAATAGAAAGTTGTTTCCCCTCCCGAAGATCATTCTTGGCCCTCGACTGAGCCTTTGAGAAATGTGAAATTTTGTCCCTTCCCTTTCGCACCGGCAACTGGTCTTTCCCCAGGCCCCCTGACTTCTTTTTGCAAGATCTGAGAAAGTACCCAGATTCCGAAGTCTCAGGAGAAGAAAAACCCAAATCCTCAGCCCCCCTCCCAGGATCCGGCTCAAGGGTGATCGGAGGGTCCATCGACAAGTGGGAGTTTACAGTGGATGGTTCAAATAATGGTTCATTGGGGACACCCTCCAAAATAGAAGAAACCCTAGCCCGGTCAGCCCCCAGGGACAATAAACCATCATCTGGAGGGCCCGATAAGGTCAAGTTTTTTAACCCCTCCACCCAATCATGACCAACCAATGTGCACTGATTCAATAATAAATTTATAGAGGGAGAGAGGGAGCAAGAAGAAATACCCGGGATAGGAGGCCTCGGAGTAACATCTGCTTCCACTGTTGCAATGAGTGCACCCACGGCTGCAGGAGCAGGAGGACTGTCAGCACGAACATCAGGTTCCCCCTCTGTGTCTTGACTAATCGGGTCCGAGTCCTCTGAAATCCTCTCACATCCTGAGCCCTCTGTCATCGGCATGGGATCAGTAGATTACAAGTCATTAGGATCTCCCTCTGAAGCCACCTTATGCACTTTTCTCTTCCCACCATTTAATGTACGCACCGGAAGGCCACTCCGATACTGGATGACCATAAGCATGACATCTCCTGCACCGGAAAGGCACATTTTCATAATCCAGTGGCTGAGGAATGATATCAGGCCCCCAATCCAGGTCAATGGTCTCAGGAAGACCCTCTCGAATGTTCACCTCAACCAAGATACGGGCCACTTGTTTGTAATGAGTTTCCAAGTATGATAAATCCGCTTCCAGATATTTTCCCAATATATCACCAAGCTTTCAGAAATGTAAAGGATCCCAGAAATGGAGAGGCAAGCCTGGGAGCCGAACCCAGATAGGAATCTTGTCAACTCTCTCTCGACTAGCATCGAAAAGGGGGTGCCAAGGCTTCAATAAAACAGGCGAATGGTTCAAATGCCAATTTTTATTCAGAATCAATCTCATGTCGGCCTCTGTATTGACCACCACCGCAAACCATCCACGGAGTAGCATATCCACCACCGGAGTGTAACCCAGAATCTCTCTCCAGTTATCATCCACCCAATCCACCACCGTTTTGCGAGCAAAGTTCCTGCCCATAACCCTGCCCACCAGCATCCTCTGCGACATCACTAAGACCCTATCCCATTCAATATCTTCTCCCAGCGCATAGCTACCCATAGATCTGGATTTAACCCAGCTCCTCTTGCGCCTCTTGGAAGAGCCCCTGATGTTCTCCGCTGCCCCTTTCGAGACCACTTCAGCACCCTTCGGCAACCCAGCAGCAGAGACAGGACTCGCACAGCCCCGATGCTCCGATAGTACCAACGGTCCCCTCCAATTCACTACAGTTCCACCTTCCCCCGCTCCACAGGCTTGTTCCACCTGCCTAGCCACCCCCGCAGCCGCTACATAATCAAAACCCTTCACAACTTCAAAACCCTCCTCCAAACCTGTCACCGGAAACCCTAAATTCCGAGAAAAAAAGGCCTCGACTTCCCTCCAGCTCGAACTGCCCAGCAGGTCCACCTGCAGCCCATTGTAATCCTCGAAATCACCCGGAGTATGATGGGGTGAAAAAGAGAGAAAATCGGAAGGTGAAAAGTTAGAAGCCGGTCTCTCCAGCCCTAAACCAGTCGCTCCAGTTCCTTTTGGCCCCAGCCTCGGGAAATCCTCCAGGGCCTCCCTCAACCCTCCAGCTGGCACCCCCCACACATCCTGACCCTCCAGGTGGTCACTGGAATAATCAACCAACTCCAAGTCTTCCATCACAGCCACAGTAACCGAGCTTAATCAAACCCTAACAAAATAGACCGTTCTGCAGCAACCCCAAGCCGTTATCAAACAATAAACCCTTCCGAGAGAACAAAAAAAACTATAACCCATCAGACCTCCGTGAGAAGGAAGGAGTCCTGCAATAAAACCAAAGCAGTCATGATGATGGAGACAGGGGGTGGTACGGTCAGAATGACCCACCCCCCTGTCATAGCTGTGCGCTCTGGTTAGCAATACGTCTCCTCCAGAGCCATCGCCATTAGAAAAACCACATATGCACCTTTTATCTAATTTGTGCCTTGTTTTCTCTCACGCATTGCAATCACACACACCCAACATTCCTTCTCATGCCTCATATTTTCCCTCATAGCTTGCAACTTGTAAGAAGACCATAAATAGTTTAAATGAATTAAAATGTTTCGACTCACTTTGAGCTCCACTTGTTTCACTAAGAGAAGCAATATGCATTATACATGTTCAGTGGGAGTGGGAGTTGGGTTGATCCATCAATTTGATCCCGTGTATTTTTAACCATGCATATAATCTAGATGGTGCTTCGAACATCAACAATTGAACATCCCATCCAAAATCTAGGTCTATTATGCGCCTTGAGGTTGAAAAGCTGAAGGATGCATATCTCGTTTTCGCTCAAATTTTTTACATGCCAAATATTGAAGCTTAAGATATGTAACTTCATATATATAACCTTGAGTTGAGTATTAGACTTAGTTTTATTGGATTTATTAGATGAGTCTATGTTTGGAGATAATACCTGTAGGGCTGTAAGAGAAACTTAGGATATGGACTTGGGATATGGCATCTCCCAAGGGACATGTATAGTGGCAAGGGACATGGACTTGGGATATGACATCTCCCAAGGGACATGTATAGTGGCAATGGACATGGACTTGAAATATGACATCTCCCTTCCAAGGGTTTTTATGAATGACCACATCGACATCTATAGTACTTTATAACAACATATGCATTGAATATCGACAATTTAACATCCCATCCAAAACCTAGGTCGAAGATGCCCCTTGGGGGTTGCAAAGCTTAAGGATGCATATCTTGAGTTCACTGAAATGGTTATTATGTCCAATATTGAAGTTCAAGATAGGTAATCTCATATCTTGAAACTTGAGTTGAATATTAGTCTTGGATTTATTAAACCACTCTTTGTTTGTAGATAATACGTCTAGGGTTGTAAGAGAACTTATAACAATTGAGTTGAATGTGGTAAGGGACATGGACTTGGGATATGGCATCTCCTATCCAATAATTTTATGAATGACTTTATTGACATGCACATTATTTTATGACAACATATGCACATGAAAATAAACACATGATATAGTTGAGTGAACGATAGAGGGCATATATTACTACTGGTGTTGTAGTAGTATACCACAAGGTTAGCCCAAGCTGGGTTATCGACGTACGCGAAATACATGTACAATCCTTTGGCCTATCTTAGCATGTATTACACCATTAACAATTTCTTAAGACGTTTAAGTTGGTGCTTTAACCACCTAAATGTTGATGTGAATATTGTATTCATGACCTTATGTTTACCCATTAATATAAATCTTTAAGCCTTTTAGGATTTTCCAAGTTTTCTTTATTTTCTTGAAATTACACTTGAGAATCATCATCACTGGTAAAATTCCTTAGTGTTTTGAATAGGTTCTTTCATTTATGAAAATAACCTAATTAACTAAGTGTTTGATGCCAAATTATTTGCTTTTATGTTGCAAATAGTTTTCTTTGCACTCCACTTTCTATATTGCTTTTATCATGTGGACTTGAAAGCATTTGCTTTCCCATGCCTTCGACCCTCCCTCCTTTGCCCCCTCTTCTGCATTCTACATTGCTTTGAGCATGTGGATACACAACAATGGGAGGACAACCAAAAATCTTCACTTCACTCCACACCTTCACGTCTCTGTCCCTCTTTTGCATATGAATGTGGTAGCATGCCATTCCACCCTTCAACTTTGCACTTTGCATTCTCGTAATGCTTTATATTGTCTGGAGGTAAAGGTGCTTGTCTGTCCATTTTGCCACCTTGTAGTCTATCTCCACACACATCTCGCATAGTATTTGGATGTACAAGTGGCTACACCATATGGTGGTGTCATTTTTAATAAATGATGTACGATGGTAGACAAATGACAACAAAATCACCTTGTGGAAAAACTTGTTCACATACCTTGAGATCTAATGATTTTGGCATTTGTGATCATGCTTCCAAAATCATAAAGAATATGGCAAAGTACATTGGATATCCATTTGAGGTATGAAGACACATAACGTGGTATACGACGCTCATAGGATAAGGTGAACCCTTTTACAAAGACATTTTCTACTCGTTGGCTCAAGATAATAGATATTTTCGTTGTTCTACCACACAAATATCTTATCTAGTATTGCATGAAGAAGAGAGGATGGAGAACTAAGCTTGGATTTCAAGGTTGGTAAGTGTAGGATATATGACATGTTTTTTATTTTAGAGAGGTCATGCACTAGTGTGCTAGGCATTTTGATGAGAAGCATTGACTGGTGAGGTTGAAAGGAGGAAAAAACATGACTATTCAACACCTTGTACATTCAAAAGAATGTTGTGCCTCCAAGCCTAACAGGATCCTCAAGTTGTCTGACACTGATGCCTTATTGGATGCACATGGAGGTGGTTTTTGTATTCTAAACAAATGGCCTTTACAGTGCTTTCAGGTTCAAATTTGAGTTTGGCGACAATGGAAGTCAGTTTGAATTTGTTTGAATTTGAATTTACAAATGAGCTTTGGCTAAGATTTGCCTTTAGGTTTGTCTATATACATATTTCAAGATTTTCAAATTATAAAAAATATAAAAAGGTTTGAAGGTTTTATTTTATTTTTTCAACTAAAAAACATGTAGTCAATAAATACAAATCTTGTTTCATTTCTTAAATTTGTCTTGAAATTCATATTTAAAATTTGCCTTTGAAATTCGATGAACTCCAATGAATCTCAATTCTATTTTTGTTGCTCAAGGAATTTTGAAGGTCATTAATAAAATTCACCAAATGTTGTGACTTAAGAGGCAGACCTAATGCAATGTTGGTACCTACTTCTTTGGAGGCATAAGGCTCTGTTTTTCATTTTAACAAAACTAGAGATATTTTCATGGGAAGTTTAAGCATCTTGTTTACTAAGAAGGAACTTGAGGATTTGAGGATGGAATCCCGAAATTTCTTCATCGGCAAGGGTGAATATTTTTGTGAAGCGCATTACACCTATATTGGGGGTTGTTTGAACGAAAACCATATATTGTTCTCAAATTCCTATGTGATTGTTTCATCCTAACGAAACTTTGTAGGTGATATTCAAAGTGGTATAATTTCTTTTGATTAAAAGAAAAAGAAGTAATATCTATCCATTCCCTTTAAGTTAGTGGGAATTAATATTATACGTGTAATTGCATTTAGCTAAGACGACCCGGGGATGGGACAGGCTGTTGTAGGTAATGATAGAAAAGGAGTAGCGAAAACACACATGATATGATGATGGTCATTCATTCTAGTCGTTGAATGGAAGGAGCCCCTCGTTGTTGAACCCTAAAAGGTCTCGTTTCATTGCTATAAAAGGATTTGGATAGGTGTTGCCCTTGAGAAGTCTGGGAAGAGGGGATGGTCCTCTAGGTTCACATAGATCTTGAGTTGGGGGTTGGGATGTTAATCATCCATCTCTTGGTGCTTGTTGCAAGTGGGAGCACAAAAAAAAGTAATCCTTTGGTTGGAATCGAGTCTAGGAGGAGTTTGAAGCGCGAGAATGTAGAGTTTGAGGGCCTCTAGAATATATAAAGCCAAGCACCTCTGGTCGGGATACTTGAAGAAAGTGGCAAGAGTCAGTGGTCCCTTGAAGAGACAATGGAACCTCCCTGGGATCTCATAATAGATGGGCCAATGGAGGGCAGTTGGAGATGAAGTGATCCTCTATATCTACTATCCCGAAGATGGCACAATTGGCAGATTTCGTCAAAATGGTACATCTAGTGATTTTCTTTAGCCCCAAGTCTATGTGAGCAAACTTTGAATCGGTATAGGGGGATACAGGTAGAGTGCACCCCATGATGAAGTGTGTATTTGGGTGGAATTATGAGATTGCCCCTCTCCACCATGACTTGCTCGACATAGAAGGCCATCTTTGGGGGTAACCTGCCCTGGGGGTTAGTTCAAATGATTTGCACAAACTATTTGTAAATGTCGTCTCGGATGATCTTGTTCAATGCTTGCCTAGTAGGTAGGAGGTGGCCAGAGCATCCATGGAGTATTTGAATGGGGGAAGATATTTTATTGATATTTTAATATATGAGAATGTGTTGGGATCCCCCTTGTTGAAGAGAATAGTGGTCTGGGGGGAGGCAAATATGATTTTGTATTCCATTATGGAGAGTCATCTTGATTTTAGTTTGTGATTGAATATTTGTGAGATTTGTTTTGTAGCAGGAGTTTGAGATTTGTGAGTTCTTTTAGTGGATGATGTAGGCTAATGGACCCATTTAATTTAATTTGTAGTTCTTCCCTTGCCATTTGAATTCCGTAAATTGTCCTTAGAGGTTTGTGGTGTAGGCGCCTAGTTGCATCAACCATTACGATCCTAATACCATGTTCATCCCATTGAGTGCATAGCATAAGCCCCAATTTGTAGTTCCAAACCTTGTATTTGTATAGAAACTTCATGGCACCTTCCTATTCCCCTTTGACTTGTTGACCATCAAGGATCGCAACGATTAGGTTTAGGTATACAAAAACGTTTAGGTTTTTTGCGAGATTGATATCCACAAAATTGCGATTACTTCCGAAGTCTCCAGGGATAGTGTTGATTTTCTTTTTTTTGCTTCCCTTGAGTTTTAATGTCTTTGGTTCCATTTTTCCTGTAATTGCTACAAGCAATACCATGGGTATCTCGTCCTGAATGCTTTGCTTATTTCTATTGTACCTTAAATGAGGTGGAGTATATATGGTACCTTTACGTTTTTTAATATTTATAATTTTATATATGATATTTCAATATATTATAAATATATTATCTATATTTTAAATATATAATTACATGTAGCATCATCAATTTAAAGTTTTTAGTATATATCTTTATATATTTCATATACATCCACGTAATATATGTGTAAAGTTATAATCAAATTTCATAGGGATTTTGACTTCGACCTATATGACAGTGTGTGTACCTTCCTCAAGTGCGTAAGTGTACACACATCAAAGTGACCAGATTCATTGGTTTTTGCAGGGGCATGGCCAAACATAAAAGATAGTGCCACTGCCCAAATCTGAGTACCAGTCTTCCATTGGCAGATGCAATATAAAGGCGAGCTCATGGCCAGATTTGTTTAATTTTTCGACGATTTTAAAGGAGACTTTTAGATTCACTTGAATTTGAACTTGAAGACTAAATGTAGGTGAACCAGATGACTTGGTGTATCTTCATCCTTTATGACTCTATATAGTATTAGAGCCAAAAAAGCATCTTCATCCTTTATGACTCTATATAGAGTGCTTAAAATTTAAAATTTACAAATTCTATGTTGCAAATGACTGGTTCATGAGACTCTTGAGATGATATTAAATCAGGTATCATCTTTTTTCTTTGAGAATCAAATATTGCTTTAATTAGTAACATGTGCAAAAAGTGCTTTTTATACCAAAAAGAAGGGTTGGCATGTGCCATCCACAAGCACTATTAAACCTCATAATCATGATTGTTATGGTCTAAAATATTGGTGAAAAGGCTATGCATAAAAGGACATCAGAAAGTTCTTGAGACAACAAAGATTGGCCCTAGCATAAACAGTGTCATGAAAGTTGAAACTTCTGCAGGGAGAAGCCCAACAACAGGCAAAGGATAGTCATGACTTTTAGGGTGGGCCTCCAACCTGTAATGGTCAGCTTTGACTTCACAACTATCGAATCCCACAGAAAATCCTTGTGTCAGATAGCAATAACAACAATTGCAAAGATGTTTCTATTAATTTCTTTAAATTTCGAGAAAGAAAGATAACATATGTCTTGGAGGCTTTTTTTGTTGAAATGGAAATCCCTCTTGAAAATTTAATGGTCATAATTTCCACATTTGGAAGGTCCAAATACTATTGCAACTAATGCAAATTAATCTGGGGAATTGAACAAAAACCCACACAATTTGACTACCTTGTTGAATGGTAGATTAAAGATGATAATGTGATGTCAATAATTGGTTTAGGTATTTCAGGTACAAAGATACATCACTTAGATTTTTCTAAAACCTGCAGCGAAATATGGGATAAGCTCACTATTCTATTTGGATCAAAAGCATAAAATGTTCGTTGTAGTTTAAAACAACAATTATTCTGGTGTGAGATGGGTAGTTGTGAGAGGATGTCCAATCACAGAAGCACTTTAAGATCTTTACTATCACTCTTGGTTCTTGTGGCAAGAATTGATGAGGAGGATGCATATGCACTAGCAAAAGTGGGGGCAAAAGTTGATAATGCGGACGCAGTTGCAATGTTGTTGAATAGTTTAATCGGAGTTATTATATTGTCTACACAAGGTCCATTACTTGCATAATGGACCTTGACAAGTTCCAAGATGTCAAAAATCACTAAAGGGATTCTCTTCTTAAAATGGAGGGATTCCCTTCTTTCAATGAACGCATTCTACACCATCAGTGGATGATGGGTCAGTGATGCTTCTTTCTTTATCCATCTAGTGGTTTGCTATTGTGGGAGAAGGATTTCTCGTCCATTTTCCTCTTTGGATCAACAAAATGATTTTTATGGATGGATGCATTCTCTTTAATGTAGAGAATTTGTTTTGATAAATGATTTATAGTTCGATTATGCTCTAAATTTATTTCAGCTTGTAGTTTGGACTCGTGGAAGAAGGATTACATGCTCAAGAATGGAAAGGTGTTGAGTTTCTAGCAAGGATAAAAAACAATCACTGGTGATATTTTCTCCATGTCTATTTTATTATTATTATTGATATGAAATCATTACAAGTTTTCTCCTTGTTCATTTAGTAAGGGTTTATGGTTTTGGTTGTGGGGGGTGTTGTTTATGAATATAGCAAATTTTTTTATAATGCATAAACTTCTGTGTGTAAGCAATGTTATTGTGCTTAATTACTGAAGGTCCTTCCCTAAGCATTTGTGATGGGATGTGTTACAACAAAATCTAGCACCCACAAAAGTGTAAAGTCCCAAGCACCAAGGTGATAGCTTGTGTAACCTAAGAATGCTCTGCCCATAGTCACCTCACTTGCTCTTCCCCACACTTTATGTTGGCTCTTCTCCAGCACAAGGGGGGCTTCTTTAAAGTATGATTGTTAAGTTTATGGAGTGGAGGCTTAGGGTGAAATTTGAAGAGTAAACCTTAACAAAACAAGGTGGTTGTAGCATATGAAAGGAAATGGAAATGGGGAATGAGATATAGAAAATAAAAGAAGGGGATTAAGGAATCAAATGACAATGGACTAGTGCCTAACAATCCATGGGCTAATGGAGTCATGAGACATTGCAAAATGAATGAACTGGTTTGTTACCATCAACTACACATGGTTGAAAGGACTAATTTGTTACCTTCAACCTACTTAAACGAAAGATCTAGTTGATACCTTTATTAATTAATTGGGTAGCTAAGGTAAAAAGATATTTCCAACATCATAATTTCCACCAAAGGCCTTTATCAAATAAGATATTTTTACCTACTTAAACGAAAGATCTTATTTGATAAAGGCCTTTGTTGGAAATTATGATGTGGACCTGATTTGTTTTTCAATAAAAAACTAGAATACAATGGAAGAAAGGAAATAAATGCAGAAATAAAACAACAAATAAGATAAGAGGGAGGGAGATGTTCTTCACATTGCTTGCTCCTAGATGAATAATGTTTTCATTACGAGGTGTTTACATTAGAATAAAAGCAAGAAGCTTCAACTACACATTAACAATAAATGTAGAACATTAAATAAACCATACTATGAAGCAACAATACTTCACTTCATTAATATTTAAGCTTGACATACAAAGAATCGCAACATCATCATCTCCAAGCTCTTACAATCTCATATTACTTCTCTCACTCAAAATCCATAGTCACCAAATTACCCAATCCCTTGGGGGGCTAGAACCATCATTGCGGCGAAGAGGCACATTCTACACCCTAGTAGGTGGAGGTGTGTAATTGCTTTCGTGCTCATCCTAGAGCTGACACATGTCATTTATAAAAATTAACATGTCGGCTCAAATTTAAAATATTTGGAACTACACGAATTAGATGAATTAAAACCATAAACATGCATTGCATACTTACTCAACATTTCCACTCTAAAAGGCATTACATACTTCCTCAACATTTCCACTCTAAAAAGGGGTTTGCAGCTCGAGAGATTTTATCCCTCTCGGCTCTTGGTAGATCCTTTTAAGATGGATCTATGCTGGTATATGAACGAAGTGTAGCACTCCCTAGATGAACAAGTATACTAAGGCAACACCATGATGAATTATCATAACCATCAAATATGTATTAAAAGGTTGATCCATCAATCAAAGTCATGCAAGTAGAACCAAGCAACAAGATGACTATCAACCGTCGCCATCCAACATAAAGAAATGAATCTCCTCCATTTAAAATCTTCATCAGGTAATCCACTTTCAAGAAGAGAAGAGGCTTCATGGTTTGAGTTGAGCGTGTCCTCTTAATTCGTATGGTGTTGCTTTTGTATGATTCCGCTGCAATGGTATTATTTGTTAGTTTTGAGCTGAAACCATTGCATTCATGGTGTTTGGGTTAAGTAATGACTTGCTTATGTCTTTGATAGTGATGCTGATTTATGAAAGTTTGTGAAGCTTTTGAATAATACTTGTTAGACCTAGATCCAATTTTTGGTTGGTTTGGGTCTTGTTCAACCCATTGCCCCAAAACTCAAAAAATACATTTTAAAAAGGTGTGCCCCCTCCCTAACCCTCATCCGAGCCTATGTAAAGCTAAACCCCCCTCTATTTGCCTCACACTCTTCTCATAGTCACTTTGTGACCATTTGAATATTTTATAGTTGTGTCAAAGAGAGTTTATTCAGAGCAAGATTGTAGGTGATTTGGAATTTGTGGGCTGATTTTAATGGATAAATATTCTAGATTAGTGACCTACATATTATCTCAAGCTTGGAGGTGATTTGAGATTAGATTCTTAAAGTGTTTCATCGGTACGATTCTTGTAGGTTTGGGGGTGTGCCTCTTTTGTTTCCCACACCCTTGAGATGGGGGACACTTGGCGAAACATTTAACTATGTCTCTCTTGTTGAAATTTTACCTATGAAGTGTTTTTCCATTCATGCTTTAAATGTGGTCCCTAGCACTTTTCAAAGTGAGAATGACTTTATTTTATAAAGTGACTTTTTAAAGTGAGTTTGAGTCATTAATTCTTTAGAAGGCAATTTTATGAGAATTAAAAATGTGGGTTAGTAATAATTCTCATTTAATATTTAAAAGTGATTTAAATGCTTTTAATGAGAAAAGCGAGATTTAACATGAGCCCTAGATCTCATTTAGTTTTCTTTTAATCTTGACCATTGGATTTGAGATGGTGGTTGCTCACACAAAAGCGCTAGGGAAAGGCTCAATCTAATTCATTGTTCACATTCCAAAGAGAGAATTTTTGGAGAGAGAAAGAGAAGAAGACAAGGGTTTGAAGATATTTCATTCCAAAAATTGAGAGATACAAATTCTTCCACAAATCCCAAAGTGAGGAAGAGCAGAATTTTTGGCATGTTTCCCAAGGCAAACTTTCAGCAGGCACATATTTCGAGATTGTACCGTACAACAACATAGTTTTTGAGGAGAGGTCGTACAACAGGTTCTGTATAGTCTATACAACACAAATCGAGGAATTTTCACACGAATTTCGAGGTGATTTGACCATCATTTAATGCTGTTAACAAGCCATGCAATATGCTAGCTTTTCGAGGAGAAAACGTTGGCCGTACAACCACAAGTGTGGACCGTATGACACCCGAAAAATCGAGGCAGCCGTGTAGAGTGATTTTGGCACAATTTTCGAGGAGATATGAGTGAGATAAGTACTGTTGCTCTGATTTGTATTTTTCTTGAAGAAATAATAAAATCTCTCACACAAGTTTTCCCTTCGGGGTTTTTCCTGGACCATTTTGGGCAAATCTCCGAGTCTATAAATCTCATGTGTGTTGGCAATGTTTTAAAACTCGGACTCGGACTTGGAATCGGCCGAGGGTCAACTCCAACTCGGACTCGGACTCGGCAATGACTCGGCCGGTTTGATTTTAATGACTCGGTTTACTAAGAAACACGTAAAATATTTAATTTTTAAAGAAAAAATATATTTTAAAGATTATAATCCATCATTCCAAAGCATTAGAGACAAAACATCCAAAGTATGATCATATATATACCATATAAGGGTGAACATATCAAAATTGCACGAAGGGTACTGTATAATGTATAATTATAACTATACAATGTACATTATATATTATACATTATAATTGTAATACATTGTAATACATTAGGCTGTTATAATTATAACTACATTATAAAAATTAAAACTTAATTGTAATTTATAAATTATAACTACATTATACATACATGTAGGCTGTTCAACTAAATTATAATTGTATTATAGCCTAATGTATAATGTATTACAATGTATAATGTATAATGTATAACTAAATTATAATTGTAATTTGTAAGGCTGTTCAAACTTCAAAGTTCAAACCTTCAAACCTTCATGCTGTATGCTGTAACTTCAAAGTTCAAACGCTGGCACCTTCAAACCTTCAGTGTGGCAGCAAACAATAGAAAACAAGACTGATATTTGTCAGTTTAATGAGAAAAAACGAAACAATGGCTAGCTGGAAGCTAACATACATCTAGGTAACAGAAAATCGGTCTCCAACAGTCCAACTCCTCCAATCATGTTGATTGTTCTTCATTGTTGGACGCTCCTCCAAGCCTCCATGAAGTGTGAGCCAAATAGAGGGGCAGGGGGTCATCTTATGGCCTCAGGTTATGGTTCGAATAAAAAAAATCTTAAAAATAAAAAATAAACATGTTATTTTGGAGTCTGCATTCTTGTGGGTGTCTGCCACAACTGACTCGGCTGACTCGGGTTGCAACTCCGTCAACTCGGACCCTAACTCGGTCGACTCGGACCCAACTCGGCCGACTAAGTATAAAATCGGCCACCCGAGCCGAGTTGCAGGCCGAGTCAACTCGGCCGGGGGTCAACTCGGCCAACTCGGCCAACTCGGACTCGGACTCGGCTGGTTTTTAAAACACTGGTTGGCTGTCATAAATTTCAGGTTAGGAAAAAGTAGGGCTGCCATAAATTTTTTAGAGTTTGCAAAAGTTGAGATTATCTCATGTGTTTCATGTTTTCAAGTTGAATTTTTTTAATTTTTATGAACATGCATACTGGGGTTTGGGCATTAAACCATATGCAATGAACTGAAACTGAAATCGGGTTGGGCTTACAAAACTCTTCATGGTATCAGAGTTGTGTTGAAGGATGAAAATTAAACTCAGAAATAAATTTCAGACTTTGAGAAATAAGGGAAAACAGGGTTTTGAGACGAAGCAGGTTTCTTGGACTGATTTGTGATTATGGCTACCAGTCTCAGGATAGAGGACAGGCTGGATGGGGAGGTAAATTTTAGCCCATGGAATGCTAGAATAGTGTTAATACTGCAGGATAGTAAACTATGGCAAACTATGGCACATAGTAAACAACACTACAACCAATCTAGTGACCATTCCTATAGATGCATCAACATTTGACAAGAAGGATATAAAGGCCAAAAGAATCCTTCTTGATGCAATAAAAGACCATGTGATTCGTCATGTATCAGGTAAAGACTATGCTCGTCAGATGTGGACTGCTTTGACTAACCTTTACTAGAGTTCCAATGAAAACCGAAAAATGGTGTTAAGGGAGAAGTTAAAGAGTATTCGGATGAACAAGGGTGAGAATATGACCGCTTGCCTCACCATGATAATACAGGTTCATGATGAGCTTGGTGTTGTTGGAGAGGTGATATAGGGTGACGAGTTGGTACGTACAACCTTGAATGTCGTGATGAAGCATGGGTTGTATTCGTGAAGTTAGTGGTTGCTCGTGAGCACATGCCTTCAAGGGATCGTCTTTGGGATAATTTCATTTAGAAGGAGACCAGGTGAGGGTATATGCAGGGGAGTACATCTCACAGCAAGGAAGATCAGGAGAATGTGGTATTAGCAACGAAGGGTAAGAAGAAGAAGTCCAAGAAGGGTTCCAAGGGTGGAACCAAGTAGCAGGATGGCGAGAAGAAGGACATGAGCAAAGTGAAATGCTTTGCATGTCAAAAGTTTGGGCACTATGCTGGACAATGCCCAAACAAGAAGAAGAAGAAACAACAGACAACAACGTCAGCATAGATTGATGAGTATGCTGCTAGATTCGAGAGATAATTTTCTCTCTTGTTGGTGGTTGTAGAGAGAGAGCATCATCCATCACCAGCAGGGATATTGAGGACCAAACTGAGCATTCTATGATTGTTGGGCATTCACCGAGTGTTTCCACCACTCCCTCCACATGGTACATTGATAGTGGAACTTCAAGCCATATGACATGTGTTCAAGACATGTTCACTGAGATTTTAGAGACAATCTTGGAGTTGGAGGTTGTGTTGGGCGATGATACTATGGTGAGAGCAGTTGGGCGTGGGATAGTCTGCTTTTATAGGGAGTCCATGGAGCCCATGTTACTAAGGGATGTCTTGTACGTCCATGGGCTGAAGAAGAATATTGTTTTAGTTTCCATGATTGAGGACAGAGGCTTTGGGGTATATGTCCTTGATGGGAAAGTGTATATCTTTCGCAAAGCAGAGGGACCATTTGCTTCATATGCGATTGGAGTTAGATGCGAGAAACTGTACAAGCTTCTCTTCTAGCCACAACTTGCACTGGTGCAGACATATAGCAGTAGTGAGTTGTGTGAGTTATGGCACAGGAGGATGGCCCACCTTCATTATTTAGCTTTGAGGATGTTGAGAGACATGACTACATGTTTGCCAGATTTCAGCATAGAGCAGAGTTGTGTATGTAGAGGGTGTGCTTTGGGAAAGTACACGAAGCCCGCTTTTCTGAGCAATGGCAACAGATCAGAGCGAGTGCTTGATTTTGATTAACTCAGACTTGTGTGCTCCCATGTCTTCTGCCTCATTGACAAATTTTGAGTACTACATCACGTTCATCGATGACTTTTCCACGAAGACCTGGATCTACTTTCTGAGAAGCAAGAAGTCGGAGAATGTCTTGCTTCGGTTCCAAGAGTTCAAAGCTCTTGTGGAGAACCAAACATGAAAGAAGATCAAGGTGCTCAGATCAGATAATGGGGGTGAGTATACCTCTGATGCATTCAATGTGTTTTGTAGACAAGAGGGCATTAAGAGGCATTTGACAGTTCCCTACACTCCGCAGCAGAATGGAGTGTTTGTAAGGAAGAACCGTGCGATAGTGGGTGCAACGAGAGCCATGTTGCATGATCAGACGCTTCTTTTTTTTCCTATGGGTTGAGGCCTGTAGCACAATTGTTTTTGTACAGAACATGAGTCTGCATCGTGCCTTGGGGTGCAAAACTCCTGAGGAGATGTTCACCAGGAAGAAGCCTGAGATAGGCCACTTCTACATTTTCGGATGCCTTACATATTCACATGTCCCTTCTGAGAAGACGACAAAGTTGGAGGCTATTGGAGAGAGAGGTATCTTTGTTGGATACGAAGAGATTTCAAAGGCTTATCGTATATACTTTCCTGCACAAAGGAAAGATGTAGTGAGCATGGAGGTGAGATTTGGGGTGGAGCGAGCTTTTAGGAGATCTCGGCAATCTGATATGGAGGAGCAACAAGTTACTACTCCAAAGGTGACAACTTCATAGAGTTCATCGAGTCAAGGAACAGGGTCACAGGTCTCAGCAATGGCTGAGTCACATGTCTTGGGGGTGATTGGGTCACAGATTACAGGTTCATCAGTTTTCAGGGACATAGTCTACAGGGACTTTTGGTATAGGACATGTTCACGGATCACATGTATCAGCTTCATGTGATTCGGGCACACATGGTTCATGTTCATCAGTTACAGGGTCTCAGACCACAAGTACTTCTTCAGTGAGTAGATAGTTGTCTGATGAGGATGTAGAGGAGGGTCTGCCACAGGATGCTACTTCCAAGAAGTGAAAGCCAAGTTGGCTTATGGAGCTTGTGAAGGAAGCAAAGGAGTCTGTGGGGTCACCTAGGAGGGAGGTCAAAGAGAGCAGGGCACCAGAGAGATTTTCCAGTTACATGGCACAGGTGACCAGCTTGTGTAAGTCCAAGCCTGGTAGTTATGAGGAGGCATCCGCACATCAAGTTTGGAGAGATGCCGTGACAGAAGAGTACAATTCCATCATGAAGAATGATGTGTGGGAGGTGGTTCCGAGACCAAAGGGGAAGTCAATTGTGACTTCCAAGTGGCTCTATAAGATCAAGCATGTTGCAGATGGCAGCATCGAGAAGTACAAAGCTCGATTTGTAGTGCATGGGTTCTCACAGGTAGAGGGAGTTGATTATGATGAGACCATTGCGTCGGTTGCTAGATTTTCTTCGATCAGAGTAGTGATCTCCATTGTTGCAGAGATGGGTTGGAGGATTCATCAAATGGATGTGAAGACCGGATTTCTTAACGGTCTTGTCACAACCTTATCCAGTTGTTTGACTTCAAGAAGCATATTCGTCTTCCATGTTGAAGTAATGAATATATGAATATAATAATTGATGGATGATTTACAAATGGGTAGGCGACCTACAAATAGGTAGGCCACCTTTAAATATGGTTGGCCATTTACATGGAGGGTCACATCCTCATATTTACAATTAATGTTCCATTAATTATCCTAAACTATAATTATTTATTAATTATTATCTTATGTTGTATTTATATTCGTAACATTGCCTTCTCCTTAGGGAAGCTTTGTACTCAAAGCTTGATTTTTCTGATGTCATTCTTCACTCTGATTCTGTGTCGGTATTAGAATCAGATGAGATTTCTTCTGTAGAGACTTGTACTTCTTTTCCATTGATGATTTTGCAATGTAATGTCTGACGATTCCTGCATTTATGGCCTCAGATCTGGTCATCACCGCATCGACGACATGTGTTTTTTTGTGACATTATCAGAGTAACTGGTAGATGTTTTCAACCTATTTTCAACTTCATAGGTATATGATTGAGGTTTGTGGCATTGATGATCGGGTGACCAATTATTTCCACAATATCTACATTGTGTCTCTTTTTCTTGTCGATAATTGTTATAGACTCTTGTTTTTATTCCTTCCAATTTGTGTTTTGCTGCTTTTCCTTTATGTTTTGCTACTTCTGCGTTTGGTATGTCATGCATCTTTAATTCTTGTTGTAGCTATGGTTTGAGACCTCCTAAATGGGTTTCGAGTCGTTGTAATACTCGTGTTGACAGCGATTCTCACTGATGCGTGAATTTCTCGACGCTTGCTTCTTGTTGTAATCTGGTAAGCTTTCGAAAAAATTCGTCTTCTGCGATTCCTTGAAACCTTTTAAAAAATATTTTTTGAACAAGTTCCAGGTGTAAGAGAGATTGTCTCCCATCCACCACATGTACTAGTTATAGGCGTGCCCTTCCATATGCATTGACGTATATTTCAGTGTTACACGGGGACGCGTTTCGGTGTTTCTCGTGTCCTGGGGACTCCGAAACTCCATGCGAAACATTTTGAGACCTCCCCCTTTTGGCGAAACTTGGCGAGACGCGGACCGAAATATATCGGTGGGCGACGAAACTTGGTGAAACTTGGGGGGACTTCTTGGCGTCCCGCCCGAAACTTCGAAACTTCGTCGAGACTTGTGGGCGTCCCTTGCCGAAACTCGGAAACTTCCCCGAAACTTCCCGGATATTTTCGAATTTTTTTTCTTAATTTAGAAAAAAAAATCATTAAAAAAAATTCAAACCATTTAATAAAATGTAAAATTTTATTATTTATAAAGTTATAAACTTATATATTAAAATTTTAAATTTATAACATACAAAAAATAAAAACTAAATAATAATAAAATTTTAGATTTAAAACGTAAAAAAAATGATTAAAAACTAAATCTAATTTACAATGTCTAACCTAAAGTATAATTCTAAACTATCAATGGTCGTGAAACAAATACACAACCGTAACTTGGACTCGTGAGTGTTGTTGCGGAGTAGAGGAGAGACCGTGTTACAACTTGCTGCCACCGTGAGTGTTGAGAGAGCCCGTGACTTTTGCTGCGCATGAGAGGAGAGAGCTTGTGACTGTTGCAACCGCGAGCTTGTTTCCGCAAGAGGACTGTTGCTTCCAGGGCCGAGTGGGAGCAGTATTTTAGTGTGGACTCTATATCTTTATAGACTATAGTTATTATTCATACTGATGATTGAGCAATCTTAATTTACTATTTTAGTATTTAGTATTTCAATGTATTTGACCTTTAGTGTTACTGTTTACTGTTCAGTGTTTTTTAGTTTAGTAATTTTAAATTTATTGCAATTTGCAATGTCTGTTTAAAAGTTAAAACTTAAATTATTTTGTTTATGTGCAGTATCATACTATACAGTATCATTTATTCATTTTTTCAATCACTTAAAAGTAAAATATGAAGATTATCAAATATGATGTGCATGTTAATCATGGATTCATATTGATATATTTATAAATTATTATTAATTAATGATAATCTTGATGAATCATGTAATGTGTTTGAACTTTGAATTTTGCATTTACATTGCATGATTGCAGATTCCAGAATGATGAATGTTTGTTAGCGTTGGGATTTATATTTTTTATATTTTAAAAAATTTTAAAATTTTTATGACTATCGCGTCTCGCCGTCCCCGTTGAATTTCTCTAAAATTTGGGGGTGGTCTCTACACTTCTCGGATGTGCATCTCCTTGAACCTGCATCCCGACGTCCCGGAACCTTGGGGGAACATTGGTATATTTCACCTTTTCTTCATTAGTTGTAATGTTGTATATGTTGAAGTACCCCTTTGCTTTGTTTAACAAGACGACACATTGGTCTTCACTCCCATTGGATTTCGACAACACTGTTTTTTCGCTAGGTGGGTACACTATGTAAGGCTGATATTGGTTGCGTTTTGCTTTACGGTTTGATGGTGGCTCATAGCTACTAGATGATGAAATTCAACATATTTGAGCTACTTCGTTGTTTGCGGTGAATTTCAGCCTTTTCCTTTTCTACTATCTTAATGATAGCATCTATTTTGTTGTTTAATCGTGCCTCCATATCTGGAAGTACTTTTGTTTCAATCTCTTGTTTAATTGTTGAATTGTTAATCTTTATTTAATTTTCCAAATCTTCTTGATTCTTGGCGAGTGTTTCATGTGTGGAAAAGTGAGATGGGGCATCTAACATTTGTAGACTGTTGTCATGGTTTTTACTAGGTATTAGTTTTTGTAAGACTTCCATTAATGTATTATGGTGCTCATGTTTTATGTTATAGTGTTTATGTCTTTTGTCATGGTACTCATTTTGTCATCCAAGTCTTTTTGTTTCTCGTTCATGATGTCTAGTTTGCGATCAAGTCTTCTTTCTAATACTAGAACAACTTCGTCTTTGATTTATTTCTCAAGTGTTGTATTACTATTTTTCATTTCTTTCTTCTGGTTTATTTTTGTTGGCGACGAAGGCCTTGGTCTTTTAATTCAGCCATGGTCTTGATCCTTGTATGCGTAGGTGTGTATTTGGACGCTATTTTGGCTTATGGAATGAAATGAAAGACAATTTATTGTCTTTAATGATAACAAAATAAAAATTTATAATTCTAATAATCATTCAAAAGAATATTATTATCTAATAAATTTTTATTTTTATTAAAGGGTTTTGTAATTTTTATTTTTTATAGGGTCTATTTTTGAGTTTGCAAGAGTTGAGATTATCTCATGTGTTTCACGTTTTCAAGTTGAAATTTTTTAATTTTTATGAACATGCATATTGGGGTTGGGCATTAAACCGTATGCAATGAACTAAAACTGAAACCGGGTTGGGGTTACAAAAATCTTCATCTCTTTCTATGAAACTTTGTGAAACACAAAGCAAACCGTTTTTCTAGGATCTAGGAAACTTTTTGTAGGTCGGGGGACGTCTAGGTGTCCCCTCTTGAAAAGTGAGATGCCCAGATGCTCCCTCTTGAATATTGACTTTTTTTTGCATAAAAGTTACGAAAACCATAAAAAGCTAAAAAAACTCTAGATACTGATGACGTCAGATCAAGTCTTTCACTCGTCATCCTTTACTCTTTAGTATCTCTGATTTCAGACTTCAATATTTGTTGAGGTATATAATATATTTGTAGGTGTAGTTTTGAATGGTAGATGTACTATTACAAATTTTAAGTGTTCATGATTTAGATTTATATACTATTGAGTTATAAAATATATGCATGTATTATAAATTTCTATTTTATCAATCTGAATTCCATTACTCAAATACGATATATGAATCAATGATCAATTAGTAATCGTGTTTACATTGCACAATAATAAATTGTTTTAATTATTTGAATGGTGATAGGATGAGGATTTGTCATGTGAACGTGTTGGGAATTATATTTTCTTAATAATTTTAGAGATGGGCGCCCTTATTTTAGGGACCTCGATGGCCCCCCACCCCCATGAATTTTCCTAAACTCTTGGGGTGGCCTCTACACCTCCCCCATGTGTGTTTCCCCATTCCTGCACTCTCACATCCCGTAGACTTGGTGGAACATTGGATTCTTTTGCCAATTTGGAGGCATGTAAAAAAATCGAACCCTCATTGTCTTTCTCTATAATTAGTTGTTTTCCATTTTCCTAATTAAGTTAGTTTTTATTTGTAGATTTATTTTTATCATAGGTGGAGACATTCTTATGGGTCTTAAGAAATGGAAAGACCTTGCATGGAGCAATTGCGAATTTTTTGATGGGTGATTTATATACAACCATTGTCAAAAGTAAATCAAGGGGGTTGAGGATACATGGACTGAAATGTCACTTAGTTGGCATACATTGGGAAATTAGGCCATATATGCAGGTCTCTGGTGATATAAGGCCCCAAATGCTAGTTTTTGATGAATTTGGGCATGCAGTGAAAGACAAGACAAGGGATATGAGTGGTTAGATGGGGAGAAATGGATAGATTCCAATACATGAAAGTGGAAGTGGATGCAGTAGTAATGGAGGTTCATCCACTTACCCTTGAAGTGATCCCAATAGATTTGTCCCTTCAAACCCAATTGTCGACTCACCCATATCAAATAATAAGAATATTGATAGACATTTTGCGCCCTTGCACCACTCCTGGTTCTCAACCCATGATTGATAGTTAATTAGGAAGCAATACAAAGTAGTCGCTTTCCAATACATGTCTAGATGGATGATAGAAATGTTTTTTTCAATGTAGCTTGATCTCCCTATAATTAGCCTATGTTGGATGCCCTAGCGACGTGTGGTCTAGGTTTTGGAGACCGTAGTTTTCATTTCTCGAGTGTGCCCTGTTTGTAGAATGAAATCAAATACATAAATGATGATTTTAGTGAACGTAGAGAATCACAAAGTAGAGTGAGTTGCAACTTCATGTCTGATTGATAATTTGATGGAAGGCCATGGACCATAATTAATTTCCTCGTCTCATGAATACCAATCAAGTGAGGAATGCACAAATATCATTTTATCTTTTCAATGAAGTAATAGTGGAGATGGTGTGTAGAATGTTGTATAGGTTGTCACTGATAATGCCACTCACTATGTTGTTGTTGATGTGATGTTGGAGAATAAACACCCCAACATTTTCTAGACCTCATTTGCTGCACACTACCTAGACCTCATTATTTGGATGAAGCAATTGTAGAGATGCCATGTGGAATGTTGTACATGTTGTCCTTGATATTGGCACTCACTATACTGTTGTAGGTATCATGTTGGAGGATAAATTCACACTACCAGTGTTTAGATGCCATGTGCTGAATACTACCTAGACGTCATACTTGAGGATATAGAAAATATTGAGTGGGTGAAAAAGGTTGTAGAGAAAACGAAAACCATTACCACATACTACAACCACATGGATCTTGAACCTCACAAGAAAAAAAAAGACAAAACAATTAGGTTGTTAGTGCAACAATTACTTGATATGAACTTTTTCACGCTGCAATATGCAATTGCCCAAAAAAAACTTTACGATGAAGTTGTTTCCTAGTGATAAATGGAATTCATATTAATGTAGTCACAAGCTGTATTGGTAGGGCATCTATTCAAAGGTTAATGGACCTGTTTGTGTTTTAGAGCAAAATAGATCATTAGTCATTGATCCCCTTGTTAGAGTCTTGTGGATGTTGGATGGGGATAAAGTCACCATGGGCCATGTTTATGAGCCATGGTTCAGGCCAAAGAGCAAATAAAGGGAGCATACAAAGACAAAATAAAGGCATCTCCTATTTGTTGGATCATTGATGAGACGTGGAAGAAGCAACTTCATCACCCTTACAAGGGGCAAGGCAGGTTGTTAGTGCAGAACCATTACTTGATTTGAACTTCTTCACATTGCAATGTGTCAATTGCCAAAAAAACGTATACAAGGAAGCTTTTTTTTTTTCTTCTGAATTCTTCTAAATGTAACCACAAGATGTTGTATTATGGGTAGGGAATCTATTCCAAGGTTTATGCACCTATTTGTGTTTTAGAGCAGAAGAGATCGTTAGAATCATTGAGCCCCTTGTTGAAGTCTTGAAGATGGTGGATGGGGATAAAGTTACCGTGGGCTATGTTTACAAGGCCAAAGAAAAAATAAAGGGAGCATAAAGAGACAAAATAAAGACGTCTCCTATTTGGTGGATCATTGATGACACATGGAAGAAGCAACTCCATCAACCTTAGACATGGCAAGGAGGCTCTTAGTGCAACCATTACTTGACTTGAACTTATTCACTCTAATATGTCATTGCCCATAACAACTGTATGAGGAAGTTGTCTTTTAGAATTCATCTTAATGTAGCCACAAGATGTATGGGTAGCATCTATACCAAGGATTATGGACCTCTATTGGTTTTAGACTAGAAGAGATCGTTAGATATTGAACCCCTTGTTAGAGTCTTATGGATGGTGGATGGAGATAAAGTCTATTTATGAGGCCATGGATCAAGCCAAATAGTAAATAAGGGGAGCATACAAAGACAAGATAAAGGTATCTCCTATTTTGTGGATCATTAATGAGACGTGGAAGAAGCAACTCCATCGCCCTTTACATGTGACTAGGTGTTAACACCTAGTTAGCGAGGGAGCCTTCGATTCCTCATATGGATCATACAATATTTTGTTCACTTGTATTATACACTTCCTTTTTCAAGTCAAAGGGAGATGATTGTAATTTTTTTGACATCCATTATATGTGTAAAAGGGCTAGCTCAGGTGAGCCATTCATATTATGGCTAGTTTGGATTTTAGTGATTAGAGTTAGTCTAGGTTTTTCACTCAATTCTCCAAAGCCAAAGTATGTTATAATACAAATGCCTCGGGTAAGGTTGATGAACTTAGATTCTAGTGATTAGAGTTAATCTAGGTTTTTTCACTCAGTCATCCAAAGCTATGTTGTTGGAAGCGGGGAGCGGGAGTGGCGCGAAAAGCGAAATTTCCAAAAGCTCCTGTTTTGGTAGTGTTTTAGGAGCTTTTTTTGTATGGTATATATTTTAATATACTTTGATGGATTTATATCTAAAAAACATGTAGGATGTTGAATTAGCTATAGAATACACAAATTAAAACATATAGTATCAATCATCTAGTAGTTATAACTTATAACATTATCATCAAATGATCAACCATTAAAACTTTTATAGGAGCTTAGCAAAGAAGGGAGGTACCATAACATTGTCATCAAATGACTAACCTATTATAGGAGCTTTTAGTATAGGAAAGAAAGGGAGCGTGTCGAGAGCGCCTTGGAACTCTTTTTGGAGTGAGCTTTCGAAGGAAGCGAGCTTCAGAGTAGGAGCGAGGGGGTGGGGGGGCGCTCCCATGTAGCATAGCTCCAAATCCAAAGTATGTTGTAATACATATGCCTCAAGTGAGACTTGAGGTTGATGAACTTAGATTCTAGTGATTAGAGTTAACTAGGCTTTTTCACTCAATCCTCCAAAGCCAAAGTATGTTATAATACAGATGCCTAGACGCCTCAGGTTGGTTGATTCACATAGCTTATTGTAATACTCTTTTGAGAACAAGTTTGTGTTAACTCTCACATAGCTTACAAGTTTGTAATACTTGTAAGGCTTTGGAGGCTAATTGTGGTGTGGTTTGTTAATATTGTGGCATATCTTGCTTATCATCTACGTGTGGAGGTAACAAGTATCTTATGTTGTTATTGTACATGCTTCTTATTTCTTCGTATGGTCATTAGTTGAGTAAGATCTTGCTTCATAGTTTTGTTAGTATTGATTTTACTCTATGCTTATAGAGGAAGATTTTGATTTTAACATTGAGGCTAGTTTGGATTATGTTGTATTAACTCTCTCCCTATAGGCTGTGTTACGTGGTACTAGTACCAACGCACCTTCAGATGTGTCTCGAGGCAGAGAGGGTCTTTTTTTTCAAAGCATGAGGGGTGTTATCTAACATTTTTTGAGTGATGGTTATGGCTAGACCCTTTGGTTTCGTTTTTAGGAGTACTATGGCTTAGTGGCATTGCTGACTGCCCTGTGTTGGGGTTTTTAACACTGGGGCTGGTGTCCAAGGCTCTTAGGGGCAGACCACCGTGTCACATGACTCCCACTTGTTTCATTACTTTGGTGACATTTCTTTCAAATGTGAGGCTTTTGTCTATCTTCTAGGTCGCCTTAGGAACCCTCTTGGTCCCTCTACAGACTAGCGCCCTCTCTCCTTGGGTGCTAGGTGGTATTTCTTGTAAGGGATTAACATTGTTGGGCTTAGATGGGGCACGCCGCCTCGCCTGCTTACTCCAACGTTCAGTTTGGAGATCTTTGCTTATTTTTAGCTATGTTAGTCCTTTTGGGGTAAACTTTAGGGGAAATGCCCCAAGTTACCCACATGTTTAATTATTTTATATTATCTATGTTATAATTTTAAGTTGACGTGTTATAATTTCAAATTGAAATTTTAAAGGCATGTTGGCCTGGTTTTATTTGTTAAAGTGAGTGTGAGAACATACAAATAGATCTTCTCACTTCATTTTCAAATCACAACCAAAGGGATAAAACTCAATATGTTACTTTTTTACTCGAGATAGCCTTATGAAGTGATGCACACCTCTTCGAGGGAAGGTCTTCTTGCTCTTTGGAATAAGTTGGATGATATCTTTGCTTTGCTCATGCTTTGTGGATGCTAGAATGGTTGAAAGAACTCATGCTCAAGTAAGTCTACTCCATTTTTATTCTTGCTTAATGAATGGTAGGTAATTTTAACATTTTCTTGCGACACATTTTGATGTAACATTATAGTCAATTTGTCGTGAATGCTGACCGCACATTTTGAGAACTTTGAGTTCCCCACATTAGTGGTTTTAGTGTTAATGGGCTAAGTAGATTAAGGGGATCTTTTGTCTCAAACAAATGTCAAGAGGTAGTAAATTACAAGGAAAGTAGCATTGGATGAGTTACACTTCAAGAAAGAATGTGCTTGGAATATGCACTCTTCTAGATCTAGATCATTTTGTATTTCATTTTTCTTGGGACATTGATTTTTAGGGTTTTAAAATCCGAGTTACATAAAACAAATGATAGAAGATCTGGAGAGTACACACTTTTAGATATTGATCATTGTGTTTTTCATTTTTCTTGCAACACCAATTTCCAGGCTCATAAAATCTTGAGTTATGTAAAAGAATTGGTAGAAGATCTAGAGGGTAAGTGACTGAGTAGGGCTCTATTAGCACATTTATAATTAGAGGTGTTTGAAGGCATTAGTTAGAGTGAGGGCACATCAAACTCTTTTCTCATGCACAATGTGTTGTTTTCATTGTTGCATAAGTAGATTGCAAAGAGGAACTATAAATTAACCTCGTCCTTGAAGGGAAACAAAATATCAAAATGGATCAGTGGGTTTGCAGCAAGGTGTCAGAAGACGACATATATCATAGGGAAGGGCTTGTCAAAACATTTTGGGTAGATTTCTTGTGCATTTGTGGATTTGGGATGAATGATCAAACATTTGAGAGATAAAGCTTGTTGTTGTGTCATAGAGGGTGGGGAGTTTGGAGCCACAACCAACATATTTGAGGAACTAATGGAGAATACAAGTGAGAATGACAATCGAGAGGAATTAATAATTGGAATGAGTGATATGTGAATGTGACAAGGACTAATGCTTTTGTGACAACCAATATATGGTATTGGACCATAACATTAAAAGGTGTGAAGAAGGGCCACAAGAATACCCCAACAAGTGTACATAAAGGAGAATTCAACAAAGGACAAGCTATATGAAGAAGTGTTTGAGTCAATACAATAGTATGTGGAAAATATATGTGGTTGGTTTTAAAAATAATGCAACTGCGAGAGCTATTCTCTGAATGGCACCCTAGCCAGTTAACTAGGGATCCTGGCCATTTAACCAGGCAGAGTAAGTCCCTAGGAATTTTACTGGGGTTCTTGGTCTGGGACCAAGCAGGTTGGTGCCATGGCAAAGTCCCTAGCACGTGGTTAGGACCCCTATCTGTCTCTAGGGTATTATGGTGAAGGATCGGACAATGCTTGGTTAGTTAATCAAGACCAAGCAGATTCTGTAGGTTGAGACAGAGACATCCTAGTTTGGGACTAGGTAGATTCTTGGTCTAGAGCCAAGCATGTCTTGCAGGTATAGTGTTGGTCAGTTAACCAGGAAGATCTTGGTCAGTTAACCTAGATGGTGATGCGTGATATCCTCCTCTCCTACATGGTTGAGCTAGGTTGTTTCCTCAAATGATTGGCCACTCCTTGATGATGTCACTAGCACTTGACCTTTAGGAGTAGTTAGGAGGATCAAAGGATCACATCATCCAGTTTGGACCTTCCTTATATGATGATGATAAAAACTTCTAGTTATTGTATGTAATACTTGTGGACTACATACTTTGAGAGATAAGATAAGATAATATAATTTTATTTATGTCCACTAATAACCACAAAGAGAGAAAGATAAAAGTTTGGTTGTTTCTCCTTGTGGGTAGAAGGGTTGTTCTCCACCTTGTTGGCACACCTTGGTCTTGTGGGTAAAAGGGTTGTCTTCCCACCTTGTTGGTACACCTTGGTCTTTTGGGTGAAAGGGTTGTCTTCCCACTTTATTGTGACACCTTGTGCTTGATTTGGTCTTGTGTTTCCCTTGTTGGTCCTCGCGCCCCTCATTAGTGTGGTACCTTAACCCTTTGATTATGTTGACAACCATTCTTAATGTATGATGTCTTGACCTTTTTGAGTAAACCCTAAGTCATTGAAAGATTAGAAGGGGGATCCTTCTAGAAGTCTTTAAGTGGCGCTATAAAAGCAAGACTTAGCGTTCATTATGTGAGTGTCTTGGAGATATATCCCAGCTCTATGTTTTATGTCTGATCTAGGGTTTCCAGCTTCTCTGTTTGAAGGTGATGTCTAGGCTTTAAGGCTACTACTTGTCCTTTGTGAGAAAATTCTACCGCGTCTGCCTGTCTAAGCACTGCTATGTGGGTTCACTGCTTATGTGAGGGTGTCGAGGGTTGCTGTAGGGTGCCATGAGCCTGTGAGGGTGGCATGAGCCTGTCCAAGGGAGCAGTGACCTGCTGTAGGGTGCCATGAGCTTTGTCGAGGGTGTTGTGAGTTCCGTTGACGCTGCCGTGACCTGCTGTTGCTCCTTGTGAGGATACCACGGGCTGTGTATTGACGTTATACCTGAGCCATGAGTTATTTGCTGGGCTGTCACTGAACCTTGGACTGTTTGTTGGGCTGCCACTTAACTGTTGGCTGTTAGAGAAAGGTCCCAGCCCTTTAGTGGGCTGTTAGGGCATACCAATGCCTGTTTGTTACTGTTTGTTGAGGTCACAGCTGAGTATGAGCTGTTACAGGAGGGCTGCTGACTGTTTGGCCTACTTTGAGTAGATCCCTGCCTGTGTTGGACTGCTGAGTGGACTACTGCAGGTGTGGATTAGGTGTGATGCTACACTTCCTACAGTAACTGCCTATCCCTACCCTACAACACTTTATATCTCTCTCTCAGGTATGCTCACTTCCTCAGATAAGGGCCAGACTTGTTTCTTTAGTGACTTGTCTCTGAGAGACAAGGTCTGATCTGAAAGTATATCTGAATATAAGGAAGGTCTAAACCAGATTTGTTTTCCAGTTATATCTTTTATTGATACTATTTGTTAGTCTTGTTTAATTTATCTACTGCTGCCCTTAACACAGTTGTGTAACTTTAACACAGTTGTTTCTTGTTTCAGTTGTGTAATTTTAACACAGTGATCCTTAAGGGAGTGTTAAAGTTGAAAGAGATGAAGATTATATTTTTTATTATCTAGTCTTTTGCTACTGCTGTACTTTTACCTCAGTATTTACTTTATTTGAGCTGCATTATTGTAAAAGTTGGTTAAATTTATTGAAATTCTATTACTTTAACAGTTGGAAGCACAAGGTGGTGGGGTAGGTAGCTAGGACTTTATGGGACAATGCCGCAATTGGAGCAATGGGCCAATGTGAATCTGTCCTTGTTTTTTTTGAGAAATAAAGTCGTGTATCATGGTGGGTGGGGATCTATTGAATGCCTTGATTTTCACTAACGTCTTGGGTACTTTAATGCCATTAAAATGGCTAGGAAATTCCCTGAGATCTATGTATGTCCAGGGTTTACCCAGGTATGGCACTTGTGTCTTGAGAACACCCAGTTGTTGGAAATCTTATTCTGATTATTATTTTGGTGGGTGAGGATCTATTGCATGCCTTGATTTTCACTAACATGTTGGGTACTTCTATGCCATTAAAATGGCTAATTCCCTGAGATCCATGTATATCCAGGGGTTACCCAGGGATGCCACTTGTGTTATGAGGACACCCAGTTGTTGGCAAATTTATTCTGATTATCTTTTTAATTGACAATCTACAAAAGACTGAATAATCTACTGGATTTCTAATTGTGAGCCAGTCTAAAAAGACGAGTACTTTCATCCAAAACCAAATATATGAGTATGGTTTGAAGAACAGGCTTGAGAATTTGGAGTATTTTTTTTGTTCAAACAGGCTGCCTATACTGGACAAATTATTAGTGTGCATGTTTTCTGCTTTGTGATTCACGATTCTTGAATATGGCAATTCATTGTGATTTAGCTCCAGTGGTAAACCGTAATATTGTGTACAACTTCATCTTTATGGTAATGAGATTGGAAGTTTGCATGATTATTTAGCTTATTCTTTGATCATGCATACATAACAAGCACATGCATATTGTTGTAGATCTTTAATTTATAATAATTTTATCTTGGGTGTACACTGATTATTTTAGGGTATCTTGTCCTCATCTATGAACCTCGTCATTTCATCTCTACCTCCTCGAAGCTTGGAGTAACACAGAGTAGAGTCCAAATTGGTTATCTTTCTGGAGTTTAATGTTATGATGGCCGAAATTGCAGAGGGTAGATATTCACTAGCAATAGGTCAATTCCAAATGGAATGCCAAAATTGGGCGAGGGTTGAAGTATTATATATTTTCGCTCAGGGCCCAGATAGTAAATACTTTGGCAATAGAGAAATAGCTGTTGGATAAAGGCAGCAAATTCAAAAAAGTTGGTGGGGAAGCAGTTTCATAGTGAGGCTTGAGCAGAAGCTATGGAAAATGCCAAAACTTACATCAGTCTGATGCAGGAAAGTAACAGTGATTGGCAAGCATGGCAATATCAGAAGAAACAGATGATAGGGCCATGAAATTCCCACTGTTTAGAGCAGATAGATACCTTAATAGGGGAGTTCTGAACCAGGTTATTATGTAATGTTCCCAAAAGTGACATGCATGCAAACCCTAAAAGTGATATGCATGCAAACCCTAAAAGTGACATGCATGGCTTTTAAGCATTATTTAATGATGCATGCACCCAATTAAGTCTCCATGTGCATGCATGCAAGTCAACTGCAAATTAGAAGTTAAAGTGACCTAATTAGGTCAAAAGTTAGGGTTTTCGCAATTGAAAGTTACAAAAGAAAGATAAAGTGAATGGAGACTTTACTTTTGGATTATTGTTATTTTGGAGCTCTTGAGAAGCAACACATCGTGCGGCCACAACTGTTGGGGTTGGAGACGACGTCTTCAGCTAACGGGATTTCGACAGTGAGACATCTGCCCTAGTCTCCTTCAGGATAAACCATCCAGGTTTGTCACCATATCTATTGCATTCATCATTATCTAGTATTCCAATATAAGTCCGAAGGTTATTGCAGATTCATCCGTACAGCTGGGGGCATTTAGCTGAGAAACTCTAGTCATTCACCAGGAATCTGGATCACCATATTTCTTCCGCATGCAGCCTGCATCCTCACTTATAGGATCACTCTACTGCATTGGGTGATTATAAGCTATCAGATTGTCCATCCGGGGCAGCTAGCAGCAGTTTACAGGGTTGTGGGGGCGTGAGCAGCAGACTGGGAGATCAATTCGCTAGGGCATCTGGAGAGGTCAAAACTCTTGCATGCTCCGGCCATCCTCTCCGACACGAGCACACCTTCCTTCCGACTTATTTCCAGCTGAAACCGACCATCCCTTCAGCGAAAACGTCACACTTGTTTGATTCAGCCATCCGAGGTATTGCAGCAGAAAACAAGGTCATTTCTTCATCAGCTCATTTCTTGCATGCATATTCTCTCTAGAGCATATTCAGCCCGCTAATCAGTGGTAAGTGTTCATTCTATCTTGCAAACCCTAACCCTAATTTCAGCTGTAAAATAGGGAAATTTTGCATGGCAGTTTGCATGCCCGACTGTTTCAGTAAATTTGCATAGAAATAGAAAATATCAGGATTTGGGATAATACAGTGGTATCAGAGCATGATCCTTGCTAGCTGTGGGCACATAACAATTGAATAAAAGTGCATATTGATGCATGCGTGTGCATGCAAATGCATGTCAGTGGTGTTGGTGAAGTGCATGTCAAAACAAAGGTTTTTCTTTGCCAGCTTGTGAGAACATGAAGACAATGAGAAGGATCTTGACTAGAAATTGGCAGAGGTTAGCAGTGCTTCAACACTTGCCTCGATATCAGGAGTATCTAGCCTTGGGTGAGGATCAACACCATCAAGTTCGAGAGCCAGCCTAAGGATTTGGATGAGGATCTACTTAAAGGGATAGTTGGGGGAGTGAAGGAAGATGGGATCATGTTCAGATGCTCTCTCTTGTCATATGACAGTTTGGATCATAAGGAATCAAAGATTGCACCCTTGAGTCTTCTGGATGAGCACAAGGTAGAAGAGAAGGCAGAAGAGGAACCTCAGTTAGATTCACAGGAACGAGTGGACAGGCATGACACAGAGAGGATTGATTCTATACATGTCGAGTAGTATGGAGGTTATGAGCCACATCTTGTGGAGGAACCATTAATGGTTTAGGTTGTAGATGCAAATGTGTTGATGGGAAACATATTCCAGGGACTAGCCGATAGTGACAGGGACGCATCCCTTATTTTTTGAAATGGGTATAGTACAGATGTGTGGGATCCTGGTTCAGATGACACTAGTCGAGTGAGTGCCCAAGAGGATATCGCAACATACACAGGATGTAGGATAGTTGTGACCCATGAGGGCATGAGTGGCACTCATGGTTTGAGGGGAGAGCCTTCAGCAATGATTCTACATGAGCACTCAAAAGTGCAGGTGACTGAGAAGAAATCTGACACAAAGGATTTGGATCAGGTATGGGATCATGAGTTGCCTTTGTGGGATAGTGGTTTAACCATGGAGGAGGTAGTTGAGCACATTCCTTATGGACCAACCAACAAGGAAGTGTATCCATACAGAGATTGGGTAGACAGGTATATGACGGAGATGGAGACACCCAGGTTTACAGGCTCAGTTGACATCAGTGGAGTTGCTATGGAGGAGAGGGCTAACCTCCTCTTCTAGGAGTTTTTTCGAGGGATGCTTAGGTTTGGAGGCATGAAGGAGCAGTCTTCTGAGGAGTTTGTGCAACTTATGATTGCTTGGCTCATTAAGGGCATTCAGATGGATTTTGGTATTAGTCAAAGGGGTTGTTTGGGATCCCGATATCAAGAGGACAATTCATGATTGGGTGGCAAGGAGAAATGAGGTGATCTAGTGGTTTATATGGGATCTTGGTATTGGTGTCCAGATGCATTTTTTAGTTGACAGTTGTCGATTGCTTGAGGACAAGCAATCTTTGGTGAGGGAGGACTATATGCAAACCCTAAAAATGACATGCATGCAAATCCTAAAAGTGATATGCATGCAAACCCTAAAAGTGACATGCATGACATCTAAGCATTATTTAATGATGCATGCACCTGATTATGTCTCCATGCGCATGCACGCAAGTCAACTGCAAATTAGAAGTTAAATTGACCTAATTAGGTCAAAAGTTAGGGTTTTCGCAGTTGAAAGTTATAAAAGTAAGATAAAGTGAATGGAGACTTTACTTTTGAATTATTATTATTTTGAAGCTCTTGAGAAGCAACGCAGCGTGCGGCCACAACAATTGGGGTTGGAGACTGTGTCTTCAGCTAACGGGATTTCGGAGTGAGACATTTGCCCTAGTCTCCTTCAGGATAAACCATCCAGGTTTGTCACCGTATCTATTGCATTCATCATTATCCAGTATTCCAGTATAAGTCTGAAGGTTATTGCAGATTCATCCGTACAGCTGGGGGCATTTAGCTGGGAAACCCTAGTCATTCAGCAGGACTTTCGATCACCATATTTCTTCCGCATGCAGCCTGCATCCTCACTTATAGGATCACTCTAATGCATTGGGTGATAATCGGCTATTAGATTGTCCATCCGGGGCGGCTAGCAGCAGTTTACAGGGTTGTGGGGGCGTGAGCAGCAGACTGGGAGATCAATTCCCTAGGGCATTTGGAGAGGTCAAAACTCTTGCATGCTCCGGCCATCCTCTCTGGCACAAGCACACCTTCCTTCCAACTTATTTCCCGCTGAAACTGACCATCCCTTCAACAAAAACGTCACACTTGTTTGATTCAGCCATCCGGGGTATTGCAGCAGAAAACAAGGTCATTTCTTCATCAGCTCAGTTCATGTTGCATGCGTATTCTCTCTGCAGCATATTCAGCCGGCTTATTAGTGGTAAGTGTTCATTCTATCCTGCAAACCCTAACGCTAATTTCAGCAATAAAATAGGGAAATTTTGCATGGCAGTTTTGATGCCCGTCTGTTTCAGTAAATTTGCATAGAAATAGAAAATATCAGGATTTGGGATATAATACATATTAGCACCCACCAGGCAAATAAATCTGAAGTCCTAGTTGGTATTTGTAATTCTTGGTGAAAAGGGTCTAGCAGCAGAAGAACAAAAAGTGCAAATTTATCTCACCATACTAGGCATAGAAAAGGTTTCAGAGTAGTCCAGATGTGAGTAGCTGTGTATATAGTCTGTTTTCTGATAGGCTTACACACAATTTTGGTAAACAATGCTGAAGTACTGCTTCATTTTTATTCGGTGCATCTCACAATTGCAGATCTATATTAATTAGGACAATTGAAGAAATTGTGTTGGGAAAGATGTCAGTGGTATTGTCGGTCTTGTAGAATTTACACCTGCCCAGAAATTATGAATAGCGTTCAGAGCAGTCTGGAGTAAGGTTCTGGCAATTAGTAGTTCTTCAGGAGTTTGGAAGCAAATGGCAGTTTTGCAGGAAGGAATTAAACCAAACAGTTCAGTTTTTCAACCTTCAGTTTTTTTAACAAGTGAGTGGCAAGTGCAATTTGGGATTAATTGGAAGTATAACTCATGCAATTATGTTTTTTAATGCTTCCAGTGACAAAAGTGACAACTACGAGTAATTGGAAGTAGAACTGGTGAGAGGTTGGCCAGTGAGGAACTTCCAGTTTAACTTGAGTAAAATTGGGTAGTACTTTGTTACAATCTAAGACCGTAAAAATAAAATGTTAATGTAGGGTTATGTAATTGTAGGAATGGAACAACTCTTTTGGCTAGAGGGTAAACCAGCATGGATATTTTCCAACACATGATCCAAGTATCAAGACTCATGGGTAAGATAGATTAGATCTGATCAATGCAATAAAGATTCACTACATGACTTGTGGTACAAATGTATGTTTTCATGGAATGAGTGTTCGTTGATTGATAGGGAGACGCCAAGTCTTGCGAATATTGGGTGGGTCACCTAATCTGTAACGATACCAACTCACCAACCCTAAGGCATTCTAAGTAGCAGCTTTGCTTGTGCTTATAAGTTGTGGACTTTTAAGGTCAGTGATTGTTACGTATGAGGAGATGGATTTGAGGAAGATCTTTTAATCATAAGCAAAAGAATGGATACTGAAGAAATGTGAGTGAAATAGAGATATCCTTGAATTAAAGTAAGAAGCACCAAAATGTTGATCTTAATTGTTGAATGATGAAAAGAAATTTTGAATCAACCAGAACAGGGTTTGGTAGGTAAAGAAGCAAATGGAGCTTTTATGCCACTTGAGGATGACCTTAATTGTCCCACTCAGCATGTGAATGCTTATTTGTATTGTCCGACAAACAATAACTTATAAGGTATTGGAAAGTCAAATGGCAATATGTTGAATGCACATTGGACTTGTAATAGAGAAACTCTCGAGTGCTTTGCTTATGGGATTTCATCTGTCATTAAATTAAGAAATATCAAAGTCTTTTATAGCTAAAATGATCTCTAACACTACACACAAGTTCAAAGTATTGCAGTAGTTTTCTCTGAATACATGCCATTTCCTTTTTGAGTTTATGTTGAGAATCAAGATCTATTGCCCTGATTAGTCTTGTTCCATGTTTCAGTACTTTGGATGGTTTGTGTTATATTAGATTCAAGAAAATATAGTTGCACTTACCTTTTTCACTTGTTGCCAAAAACATCCAATAATTATCTTTCATTAAAGTTCTAAAGTATTCATGGTGATAGTTTGAATGTCAATCCAATGTTTATCAAATAATTTAAATTTTTTTTGTTCTTTTTTTGTTTATAGGTTTTTGTAATCGGGATAACCATTGCTTTCAATCCAACATTATGTTGTGCAGGTTGAAATCAACATACATCAATTTTTTAAAGGATATTTGGAGGGCCGTATGCACAAAAATGGCTGGCCTGAGATGTTGAAGTTGAAGGATTGGCCTCCATCAAACTTATTTGAAGAGCGGCTACCTCGACATGGATCTGAGTTCATTACCGCATTGCCCTATCATGAGTATACCGATCCTAAGACGGGTCTGTTAAATCTGGCCACAAAGCTTCCTGATACCTGTTTGAAGCCTGATCTAGGACCAAAAACATATATTGCATATGGAACACTTGATGAGCTTGGCAGAGGCGATTCAGTAACTAAATTACACTGTGATATGTCTGATGCGGTAGGCTCTATTCCCCACAAAATAGAGTTCATAGTTGTACCAGATCTTTTCATGAAATGAAATTGGTGATGGCCATTTATTTATTTATTTATATTTTTTATGTGATGCATGTTCTCTTGCTTTTGACTACAAATTGTTGATGGATGTTCAAGGGTGGGTGTTAGAAGGCTTGTTTGGGAATCTGGCATTGTTTTCCTATATCTGTCTATCTTTGTTAAGGAAGAGCAATTATTTTGACAAAGATTGTTTTGTGGAAGTTATTTCTTATTGAGGTTAATGGAATGGAGGCGTTTTAACTGGTTTTTAATCTGTAGTGTCATTTTTGTCCTGGGAAGTGCTGCCGGTATTGTAGGAGCCATCATTATTGTTCAAGAGATGCTATCTTTGTGTCTACCTGGTGTTTTACTCCCTTAATTCCTTTGTCCATACCATAGGCATTACTCAGCTGGATCTATTTCTTCACATTTGGATGAACCTATTATTGTTTTTGCATTTACATGATCCTTATCTTGGGTGTAGCATCCATACTACTGCTTTTAAGTGAGGAATTTATAATTTCTTTTCATTTCATATATCAGGTAAATGTCTTGACACATGCAGCTGAAGTCAAGTTCCCACGTTGGCAAGCGTCTATAATAGACAAAAAAAAGAAAACATACAGGGCGCAAGATATGAGAGAACTTTATGGGGATACTGATGGGATCAAGAAGTCAATCAGTGAAGAACAGCATGAGATGCTGGATAAGGTGGAATCAGAAGCAGATGAAATTGGTGTTTCAGGATCCCAAGGAGTCACGAAGGAAGAAATATCTCCATCACCTCCTCCCTTAGAACGATCTCTGTCACCTCCTCCCCTGGAGCAACATGCTAATTCAAATTGTGATGAAAGTGTATCTAAAGTGATTAGTAATCTAGGTGCTGACTTGGAAGGATGTGATCTAGATAATGCTGAAAACCAGTCCAATGGTCTACCAGAGAGGCAAGATGAAAATGATAGATCTCCAGAAGTTAGTACCAAGCAATCAGAAAAGAAAAAGGATTTTCGTAGTGGAGAAAATAATTCAGAGACCACGACATATGGGGGGGCTCTATGGGACATCTTCCGCAGAGAGGATGTACCAAAGTTGCAAGATTATCTGCGGAAGCATTGGAAAGAGTTTAGGCATATTAATGGTGCTCCTGTCAACTCCGTAAGAATTTATGCTTTTAGTAAAAAATCAATTGACTGTATTTATTCAGAATGCCCACTTTTCTGTTTTATTTTTTGACACAATATTTGTGCTTCAGGTTGTACATCCCATTCATGATCAGACACTTTTCTTGAATGAAAAACATAAGAGGAAGCTGAAGGAGGAGTTCCGTAAGTTGTGATGAATATGTTGTATATCACTTGGTTCTCTGTAGATACAAATATGCATATTCATTGCAAATAAATTTAACTTAATTCAATACAAACACTGTGTTCCTTGCAGAAATAGAACCATGGACATTTGAGCAGTATCAGGGTGAAGCAGTTTTTATTCCAGCTGGATGTCCTCACCAAGTTAGAAATCGGAAGGTAGGATATTAGTATGTACTTTGTGTTGGGGGCTATTTGTAGCTTTGGACATTATTGGTTTATTTTATCTGTTGTTAATCTCAAATTAAAGTAAACAATGTTGCTTCAATGTCATACACATATACAACATGACACACACACACATGAACGCATGTGAACACAGACATACATAAATGCATACTATGAATCTGATCGTTTTATGTTTCGAGTGTTGGCATGATTTGTTTGGGGGAGCAGTTCAGGAAGGCAGTTGGCATGTGGTAATATACGCTTGAATAGTGGAACTGAATAGCTCCCTCATTTTATCATAGAATAACAGGACTTCAATGTGTTATGAACATGAATGAGACGGTTTAGAATAACAAGCCTCCTTCCCAATATTATAAATTTTAAACTGAGATGTTTGTTAACGAGTTTAATTTATAAAACAAAGTTCATGTTTTGACTTGATGACAACATGATAAAAGTGTTTATTGAAACAAATAGATATGCAGAAAGGTCTGTGACTCGGTTGCTAGTGAACATGATGTTATCAGGTCTGTTCAATTAAATGTTTGTCAATCCTTAATTAACGAAGCAAAGTCAACCCTCCATCTCCTTATCAAACTTTGGCTAATGAAGCAAAGTCAACCACCAGTGCTGTTGTAGCATTCTTTGTTTGTACTCTGATGAGGGTCATCCATTGTGAACTATACATTTTTATGACCAGATGGTTATAAATGCTCTTAGAACTGTAGGTGCTTGGAAGTTTTTGCACAAAATAGTGGCACTAAAAAAGTTTTCAAAATGGGTGTGGATTTCAGAAACAACAGGGCTGTTGTAGCATTCTATGTTTTTACTCTGAGGGTTATCAGTTGTGAACTTTACCTTTGTATGATCAGATTGGTTGAAAATTGTTCTCTTAGAACTGTAAGTATGTTGCACAAAATGGAGGCAGGAAAACGTTTTCAAAACAGATGTGGATTTCATTAACAACAGTTTCAAAAGTTAAGGAAACTGAAAAATGTGACTTTGTCTATGTACACACAAACACTTGGAATTATGGTCTGGCAATCTGGAATGGGTTTAAGAATGATGTTTTCAAAATCTAATGATATTGGGAAATGCATCTGGTGTTTATATATGCGCATTATTATGGAAATAAGGAAATTTGCAAAAAACTATAGCCATCAACACACACACACACACACATATACTCGGTTCATACTCACCCTCTGTACTCGAGAGTTGCACAGACTCGCAGTTAGTTTGTCATTGGTGCGAACCTGTCATAAACTCACTGGAAACTCGCGAGTCTGTGTCACTAGCACAGTCCCTTTTTGGGTGGTTGACTTTGACCATAAGTCTGCATTACTTTGGATTTACTATGGGTTCTAGTTGACAATGGTCTAGATTTGCAATGGCAAAAAGTTTTTATGAATGGTATCGACAGCATGGAAGACTGTGTTTGACGACAATTGCAAACAGGAATTATTTCTAAATTGCCATAGCGAATGATTGATGGCAAAGCAGCTGGTTCAAAGGTGATGGTGTACGGACTTTCATCTTAATTTATAATTTATATATAATTATATTCATAGTATATAATTTAATTACTAAGTCACCGGACACGTCCCTTTTGGCCCTCGTGTCTCGTGGGGACGTGTCGGACAAGGACACGTGCTGGACTCATGTTGAAGTCGTGTCTTGTGACTGTCAATACATGTCCCAATTCCAAGACACGATTTCTGGAAAAAGGACGCCCCCAGGTTGTTAGAATTTTATCATTCAAGCTAGCATTATGTTAGGATCTTTAACTGAGAGAATAACAAGTACAACAATCAAACACAAGAGACAATGAACACAATTGTCTTCCTCGGGGAAACCATAAATGGAGAAAACCCCACAACTTCCTCAGAGATAGAATCAGCACCAAAAGTAAAACCCCAAAACAGTAAGATGATCTCCTGACAACAGTAGCCTCGTTCTTCCTAGTCTCGGTTTCTTCTTCTTCCTCAGCTATGCGCTACAACTAAGTGTGAGTGAGTGTGTTCTAAATAGAGAGGCTAGCTCTCTATTTATACTAATTCCCGACTTGACAAAACCCTACTGGGGCCAACTTCTCTAGGAGAGTCTAATAACCCTAGTGCCTCGGAACTGCGAGGACTTTAACCCTTGATCAATAGGAGGGTTACCCACAATGACTTGACATAACTTGTTTACATTATAGAACCTCCCAATAGGAACATCGGAGCATGACATGACTCAATTACATTACAAATACTTCCCGGAATAAACATCGGGGTACAATACATGAAATATACAAGTGAATACATTCCGAAGTTACATATATATCTGGCAGTAGCCCTTATATCTGACCCTAAGTCAGAATGGTCAGCACTCACATCTGACATGGAAGGAAAGCAATCCTCTCACTATAACAGAATATCAACAGCCCTTATATCTGATCAAATGGGAACACATCCCTCAATCACATCAGAATGGCCATGCACTCATATCTAATCATGTGAGAACACATCTCACAATCATATCAGAATTGCCCTGACTCCTAAACTAAGTTTTCTTGGTAACTGACCAAGTACCTCCATTCAAAGAATGGCAATAGCCCTTATATCTGATCATGTAGGAACCAATCCTACAGTCACATCAGAATGGCCAGCATTCATATCTGACATGGAAGGAACCAATCCTCTCACCATGACAGAATGGCTTAGCCCTCACATCTGACCATGGAAGGAACCAATCCTCTCACCATGTTAGAATGGCTCACGGACTCATCACTTCCCCTTGGGGGAAATCTCGATATGGAGAACACCAAGCTTCTTCCTGAAGTACTCAAACTTCACTCTTGCCAATGGCTTCATCAACACATCAACTATATGTTCGTCCGTTGCAACATACTGGAGCTTCACTGCTCCTCTCTGCACCATATCCCTAATACAGTGATACTTGATCTCAATATGCCTCTACTTGTCATGGAACACCGGGTTCTCCGACAACTTCACACAACTTTGGTTGTCGCAATATATACAAGTAGCATTTAATTGGAGATCAAATAAATCAGACATCAGCTTCCTCAGCCATACTGCCTCACAACTAGCTGAACAAGCTGTGACATACTCTGCTTCAGCTGTACTCAATGCCACACAGGATTGCTTCCTGCTAAACCAAGAGATCACACCTGATCCCATACTGAAGCAACACCCTGAAGTGCTCTTCCTATCGATGGCACTGCCTCAATCTGAATCAACATAACCCTCCAGGTTAATCTTCAGATTCGCATCATACTGTAGCCCATAATCAACTGTACCCCTTAGGTACCTCAGAATATGCTTTGCAGCAATCAAGTGAACATGTCTCGGATCTGTCAGGAACTGGCTCAAGGTGTTCACAGCAAAGCAAATATCTAGTCTCGTGTTCGTCAGGTACATCAAGGACCCAATCATCTGACGATACATCATGGCATCAACCACTTCTGATGAAGCATCACTCAATAGCTTCAAGTTCGATGCCATAGGTGTGGTCATGGCCTTACAGTCCATCATCTCGAATCTCTTCAGGATCTCTACCGTATATTTCCCTTGTCCCAGGGAAATTCCATCTGCATTCTGCCACACCTCCATGCCTAGGAAATAATGCATCATACCCAAGTCCATCATTTCGCACTTGGCAGGAAGCTTCCTCTTCGGATCAGTAATCAACCCATCCATACCTGTTACAAACAAACCATTTACATACAGTAGGAGCATCACTGGGTGGCCATCCTCAACCTTGTAGTAAAGGTTGGAATCTGCTTTACTCTTGGTAAAGCCCAAACTGGATAGAAAGCTGTCAATTTTGTCGTACCATGTCCTAGGTGCCTGTTTCAAACCATACAGGGCTTTCTTCAATCTACACACATGAGACTCCTTGTCATGTGTCTCAAAACTGAGTGGTTGCTACACATACACTTCTTCTTCTACTACACCATTCAAGAAAGCAGTCTTGACATCCATTTGGTGTATCTTCCATTTCATTACTGCTGCCAGGGCAAGTACTGATCTGATGGAAGTGTATCTAGCTACATGTGCAAAAGTTTCTTGATAATTTATACCTTCTTTCTGGGAGAAGCCACGAGCAACAAATATTGCTTTATATTTTTCTATGCTACCGTCTGCAGCATGCTTGATCTTGTAGATCCATTTGGAAGTTACAACAGACTTCTCTTCTAGTCTTGGGACAACATCTCAAACATCATTTTTTATGATCAATTGATACTCTTCGATCATAGCATCCTTCCATTCTTTCCGTTCTGTCGCTTCTTCATAATTGGAAGGTTCTTTATCGATGAAATCACATAATAATGCTACATATCCAGAGCAGGACCTGGTCCTCTTTCTTTCTCTGTGATTCTCTTCTGGAGCCCCATATCTTTCCGCACCTTGGATAGCTTCTCATACCCAAGCAAGTTTCCTCTTATTAGGATTCTTCTCCGGAGGTGGATCTACAGGTTCTTGAGGTTCTTCAAATTCTCGATCTTCTTCTTGAGTTTCTTCGTTCATGGTTGTGTCATGAATTCTGGGTGCTTCCAATTCTTTAGGAACTTCAGCGGGTTTCTTTTTGGATTTGTTGTAAGCTGAGTCTTCGTCAAATGTTACATCCCTGTTGATGTCAATCTTCTTGAATCCTGGGAAGTATATTTTGTAAGCCTTCGAGCTTTCAGAGTATCCCACAAATATACCCTTCTTTCCTGAAGGATCTGATTTTGTCCTCTTCTCTTTTGGAATGTGTATGTACACTGGACAGCCGAATATTCTGAGATGGCTGACTTCTGGTTTCTTGCCGGAAAAGATTTCTTTTAGGTGTCTTGTTCTCGAGTACTCTATGTGGAGTACGGTTCTGTACATACACAGTTGTTCTGGCAGCTTCTGCCCATAGATGCATAGGAAGATCTTGATCATGAAGCATTGCCCTTGCAGTTTCTAGGATAGTTCTATTCTTCCTTTCTGCAATCCCATTTTGTTGTGGATTATATGGAGTGGACAACTCCCTCTTAATCCTCGAGTCTTTGCACAACACTTTGAACTCATTTGATGTGAATTCTCTGCCATTATTTGATCGAAAGGTCTTGATCTTCCTTTCAGTGTGGTTCTTGATCAAGGCTTTGAATTCCTTGAACTTGCTGAAAACTTCATCTTTGTTTTTCATGAAGTAAATCCATGTCTTCCTAGAAAAGTCATCAATGAAAGAAACATAGTAGACATACTCGCTTAGTGAACTTGATGACATCGGACCGCATACATCGGAGTGAATGATTTCCAAGATTCCTTTTGCCTTCTTCTCGCTACTTGGAAATGTCTTCTTTGTATTCTTTCCTTTCGCACATCCTTTGCAGACTCCATCATGTTTTGCTTGAATTTCTGGAAGACCTTCAACAGCTTTGCTTGCAAGTGGTAGTGCTCTGTAATGCACATGTGCAACCCTTCTATGCCAAAGTTTATTTGGCTCTACTGTGTCATGGACTAAAGCTTGTTTTGGATGGCCCTTCAATTTGTATAGACCTCCTTCTTGTTCCCCAATCACTACTGCATCATTAATAGTCTTTCCCTTTGGCCACATGATAACTTGGCCATCTATAAATGCAACTCTCATGCCTTTTGCATCTAATGCAGATATGGAGAGAAGGTTCTTCTTTAGTCCTGGTACAAACAATACATCTTGCATCTTCATAGACATTCCAGAGTCTAGCTCATAGGAGGATTCCCCACTACCTTTTATTGGATACCGGTAGTCATCTCCAAGTTTCACCTTGTGAGGTGATTCATGTTCTGAAAGTTTTACAAATGACTCTTTGAATCCTGTCATATGTTTGGAAGCCCCACTGTTAAGCCAATCATTGCTTCCATGTGTGATGTTTCCCGTGAGAGCAGAAATCAAGACATATTCTTCATCACTTGAAGAGTCTTCACTTTCATATCTGGTTCTCTTTGTGGAAGGTTCATCATCCTCTGCAGCATGAGCATGATGTCTTCTCTTGTTTCCCCTTTTCTTATTTTGTCTTTTAGGACAATCTTTTGCAAAGTGTCCTACTGCATCACATGTATAGCATCTGCTTCTAGACAAATCTTTTCTAGAGTTAGTTTTATGGAAATGCTTACCTCTGGAGTGATGAGAACTTCTTTTGCTTTTCTTGGAATGAACTGTGAGGGATTGATCTTCATTTCCCATCTTTTCTTCTCGAGCTGCTATCCAAGCTTCTTCTTGAGAGCATTCTTCCCATAGTCTACTAAATTTCACTAACTTCTTTCCGGCACAGATTCCTTGAATAAAGGAGTCCCATGATCTAGGGAGACCATTCAAGGTGGTCATCACAATCTCTGCATTCTCCACTGTTTCATTTACTACTTCCAGTTGTTCCTTGATCTGAGACACCCTTGTAAAGTAAGACTAAATGGTCTCAGCATTCTAGATCTTTACATTCTTCAGTTGGTTTCTAAGAGTCATCTTCCAGTTTATATTCTTCCCTTCAAACAATTTGGTCAGGGCATCAAACATATTTTTAGGTGTCTTTAGGGAGGACACCTGTAGTATGAGGTGATCCTTGATTGAATCAGCAATAATCCTCTTTGCCATAACCAACTTCTTCTTGTGTAAGGCTTTGGCCTCATCTCCCTTTGGAACTAGAACCTCCTCATTGATATAGGAGTCCAACTCATTTTCTTCCAAGACCAGGGAGATCCTATACATCCAGGCTCGGAAGTTATCAGCTCCCTCAAGCTTTTCATCAAGCTTGGTATGATGAGACATCTTAACTGAGAACCTCAAATGGAAATACAAAAGATTTAGATCTTACCGGGTCAAGATGTCGGATCTGGTTTTGGAGCTGAATTTCTGCAGTAGTGGTTCAGGAGCAGATTAGGGTTTGGCTTTTTCAGAGTTTTGTCCAACCAAATGCTTTCATCTTGATCTCTAAACTTCGATTTTGAGGAGGAGATCAATGCAGGCCTGGGCTCATTGAAAAATTCCACTTCTGTGGAAAGCCCTAATTTTCGGCAACAGTGTCGGGTCCAAAACTAAAAAAGCTCAGAATTGGATTCTGCTTCGACAGAAAGATGCGCCCTAGGGAGGAGAGTTAATCGAACCTTCTTTTGCTGAAAATCTGTGGAGAGAGATACACAAAGTAGGAAGCCCTAATTCCTGCAACTGCACAGTGTCTTCTTCTCAGGTTAGCTCTGATACCATGCGAGAATTTTATCATTCAAGCTAGCATTATGTTAGGATCTTGAACTGAGAGAATAACAAGTACAACAATCAAACACAAGAGACAATGAACACAATGTTTTTCCTCAAGGAAACCATAAATGGAGAAAACCCCGCAACTTCCTCACAGATAGAACCAGCACCAAAAGTAAAACCCCAAAACAGTAAGATGATCTCTCGACAGTAGTAGCCTCTTTCTTCCTAGTCCCAGTGTCTTCTTTTTCCTCAGCTATGCGCTACAACTGAGTGTGAGTGAGTGTGTTCTAAATAGAGAGGCTAGCTCTCTATTTATACTAATTCCCGACTTGACAAAACCCTACTACGGCCGACTACTCAAGGAGAGTCTAATAACCCTAGTGCCTCGGAACTGCAGGGACTTAACCCTTGATCAATAGGAGGGTTACCCACAATGACTTGACATGACTTGTTTACATTATAGAACCTCCCGATAGGAACATCGGGGCATGACATGACTCAATTACATTACAAAAACTTTCCGAAATAAACATCGGGGTACAATACATGAAATATACAAGTGAATACATTTTGAAGTTACATATATACATCAACACAGGTCCTTTAACACCAATTTTTTGTCATTCTTTTTTTCATTTGCAAGTGAAGGGAGAGGTTAGAGTGAGTTTTTTTTGCAAGTGAAAGAACATTTGAAGCATTTGTAAGGGTTTCCAACTGCATTTGAGGGAGGATTTCGTTGAGAGGATTCAAGCTCATCATCAAGCAAGAAGAAGAATGTCTCAACCAACTACGACAGCAACTAAAGGGAAAAGGAAAGGGAGAAACGGCCCATCTATTACCTCTTCTTCTCTTCCCCATCCAAGCATATCCTCTTCTACTCCTACTAGTGCTCCAACTGCCTCTAGTGGAGCTCATGCTCAATTTAACCTTATTTTAGCAAGACAACAAGCCCAATAGAGTAAATACCTAAGTCATTGGCTATGTCCAAAAACCCCCTCGTGTCCCGTTGGACCTTGTCGGACATGAACACGACGTCAACACGTGTTTGACACATGTTGACATAGTGTCCTACTATCCAGGGTTTTTAGAATGTCAACATCTAAGAACTAGTGGGACTGCAATGTTTCAAAATTGGATTCTATCAAGTTTGAGGGATGGGATTGGCATTTAATTGATAGTTCCAAGCCCCTAAGTATCTTGTTGTTGGGTTGTGTTAACTATCGAACTCATCTATCATGCCCTTAGTAAAACTATACCCTTCGAACAAACCAAAACCATTGATTATGCATGTTAAGCTTTTTGCCTCATTTTAACATTTGGATTAGCCATCTTCATCAGTTTGGGGAGTGATGACTTGAGCAACAACAAGATGGATGCACATGGATCCACAAATTGTACAAAGCACTAACATTGATGTCCCTAGAGGATTAAGGCAAAGGCTAGAGGAGGCATTGGTGATCCTATGGAGGGGTAATCCGCCACACCAACAGATGCAAATCGTCAGATGGGCAGAGAGGAGGAGTAAGAAGAGGGTCAGGGCAGTGATAAGTTTGTTGATTCAGGCATGAAGGAGGACTATTAATTAACATATGAGATTCTTCCATCTTGATCTCATCTATGACCTACACCCTTTTGTATTTACTATTTACTACCACTAGTTGCCATTGACATTCCGACATGTATGTAATACATCTTGATTTTGATGCCTTAATGAGAAATATGGTTTCGACATCTTGAGCTATCATCTTTGCATCTCATTGTGATTTGTGAATGACAGAATGTGTAATGTGTATTGATTCTAATTTGTAATTTGATTTCTATTCAATATTTGTAAATGTTCTAGTTTTTAAAAAAATTGGATCTATATGTCTATATTTTTAAAAACGTGTCCTCCATGTCCTAATTTCAGGGGTCACCGTGTTTGTGACGAACACTCGTATTTTTGTGTCCCGTGTACTTGTGTTGGAAGTATGTGACAAGGAAAGAAGGGCCTGGAGCAGAGCTTGGTGGGGGAGGTAATGTGAGTTGGAGTTGCAATTTTTGCAAGCATCAAATCAAGAGCACATATTACTGGGTTAAGGGCCATTTGTTGGCCCTTGTTGGATTTATTCATGTAAAGCAATCAGTGACACCCAAAGGAGGGAGATGGAAAAAGTGGATAATGTTGGGTTAGGGAAGGTGGCAGCAGCAACCAAAACACGATAGAATGAGGATCCTCTTTCATTTTTGAGGAAACCCTCTAGCATTAGGCCTCCACCTAGCCGATATGGGAGTGAGGTTGATACTTATCCAACAAGAAAGAGGCCATCTACAAGTGGTCCAATGGACATGATTTTTCAACAAGAGGTGCAAGAAGAGGTGGACCTTACTATTGCATTCTTTTTCTTCATCAACTTCATTTCATTCAATGTTGCACATTCACCATTGTTCATTGAGATGTGTCGAAGTCTAATTGAACGAGCTCCAACTGGTTATGTGCCTCCCGGTTCAGAGAAGCTTAGAACCACATTGTTGGTTAAGGAAAAGAAGGAGGTGGATAAAATCCTTGAGCCAATTAGATCAGAATGGCCCTCAGTCAGTGTCAGTATTGTTTTTGCTGGATGCACAGATACAAAATGCCATCCGCTCATCGATTTCATGGTGTCTTCCCGAAATGGACCGGTGTTCTTGAAAGCGGTGGATACTCTTGAGAAATACAGGGATGCACAATATATGGGTGAGTTGTTCATCAAAGTCATTGAAGAGGTAGGTGTTGAATCTTGTGTACAAATCATCAAGGACAATGCACATGTTTGCAAGGCTGGTGGCATAATTGTGGAAGCTAAATATCCATAGATATTTTCATTTTGAACACCTTGCATAATTGCATTGCTAATTTTCTCATTCTTTAAATTTAGCACAAGATTCATCTAGGCCCTAGGGGAAAAGTCAATTTCATTTGAGTTGTTAGTTGTTAGTTGTAGTCTTGTAGAGTCTTGAGTTTAGACTCATTTATACTTTCTTTTATTGATCTTACAGGTATTTTGGACACCTTGCATTGCCCATTCTTTGAATTTAGCACTAAAATCTATTGCTTCAGATGTGACATGGACTGACAAACTTATTGAGGATGCATGCCATATCCATAATTTTGTACAAAACCATACCATTGCCCTTACAATCTACAAAAAGTACACATCTTTCATCGCTTAAGGTTGTAGATACTCAATTTGCTTCCCTGTTTATCATGCTCAAGAGGTTGAGGGAGGTCAAAACCGCTCTTGGGACCATGGTTATTTCAGAGTTTTGGTGCTTCAAAAAAGGTAAAGGACACAGTGCTAGATGATGGTTGGTGGGAGAGGGTAGATCTTACCATTAAGATCATGACTCGATCATTTCTTTGTTGCAGTTTACAGACACGGACTAGCCCATCCTAGCAGATATTTATGAGGGGTGGGATTCCATGATTGAGTCCATGAGGACCATTGTTATGGAGAATGAGTGTGTCGAGTATGAGCCATCAACAAAGAACTTATGGTCCACCATATAGGATATTCCTATCCCCAAGTAGGATAATAATTCCACATCTTTGCATTGCTTGGCCCACTCATTGAACCCCAAGTACGATGGCCATGACTAGTTCAATGGTGGGTCAAATCCCTCACCCAAAGTCCCTTCTCACATGGATGGAGAGATTTCACAGGGGAGGAAGATAGCATTTAGACGACTACTTCAAGATAGAGACATCCTTGAAGAGGTGGAGGAGAGAATTGTAGAGTTTTCCACTGTCGCTGGAAGATTTGGAGGCTATGAGGTGCTCAGAGACAAAGGGTTAAGAAACCCTATGTTTGGTGGGAAACTCATAGAGTAGCATGCCATGTACTACAAAAGATAGCCTTGCGGGTTATCTCTCATGTTACTTCATCCTCTTCTTCTTAGAGGAATTGGACCACATATGGGAACTTGTACAGTTTGAGGAAGAGCAGGCTTGAGCAGTCTAGGGAAGAGATTATGGTTTATGTGCACTCCAACCTTCGTCTTATTTACAAGAAGAGGGAGGAGTGGGTGAAGGGAAAGACAAAGATGTGGGATGTCTTTCCTGATGATTTGGGTTTGGACAGCAGTACTGAATTGGCACTACCCAACATGTGGATCTTAATGATCCAATGTTAGAGTCGGTCACTTTTGATGATCATAATCCTATGGGGCGTCTTAACTTCGTAATCATAGGGTGTGTCTTAACTTCACGCAGTTTACCCATGAAGTGTTGGATGGTGACCAATCGACTTAATGTAAATTATTTTCACATTCAACATTCATTTCAATTGTGTTGTTACAATAAGGATACATCAACATTTTGTCCATGCACGATAGCCCAAGACCTATGTTGCACTGGTTTTTGGGATTAGAGAAAGGTAGGGATAGGGGATGAGTGTTTGGGAAAACTAGAGCATGCCCCAATTTTTTCATGGGATGGGTCAGTGATGACAATTATGTATATTAAAATACTAAATTTTGAAAAAATATTAAAAAATATATTTAAAGCAATGGATCACTATTCAAAAGCCAAGGAATTATCCAACATCAAGCAAAAACTAAATTAAAAGGGTTCTGGGGATACATTGCGAGCAAAAACTCTCTACTTACGTTGTTGCTAGTTAATCTATCTTTACGCTATCATTTTGGATATCATTCAATTCAACTTTGGTGCAATTCAACTTTGGTGTTGATTGCATAGAATGTTAGTTGGAGCAAGTAATTACTCCTTGCAACCTTCTAGGTACAAAGATCTTAGAAATTATAAACAATGATGATTCATGTATTCGTTGCTCATTTTTAGTGGCAGTTGGTGTACTTCAATAATGTTGGGACATGAGCCATAAAGCCTTTGTCGGTTGGTTTTACCTTCTGTTATATTTTTTCCTTGTCTTCCATCTTTTTGTGGGCATGTCACTGTGCTTTAGAAGTTGTATATACTTTGGCATCCTAGATCACTTGTTTTTTGTCTAAAAAACATCTTCCAAGGACAAACGTGAACTATTATGTTTTGATGTCTTGCATAATAGACAATATGATATTACCAATCATCAATGCCCTTAATATTTTGGGTACAACCAATGGGCCTTTGTGCCCCCAACAAAGTCTACGTTAGTTTTGAAATGTTTAGTAGGCATCCCTAAGTCCTTGAAACGTCGAAACGACATGTAACGAGGGTTTTTTGGCGGGGGCATGTTCGCATGCAACAAAGCCCAACACTATTGTTTGGATGATTAATCAAATATGTTCAATGATTGGGTAGGTTGCTATTTGGTTAGATTTGGTGTGTGATTTAATTGATGTACATTAAAGAGCGTAGTTGATTTCAAGAAATGTGTATTAGTCAAAAGTAACCAATAATAAGGGGGCAAATATATGCTTACATGTATTTGAACTTAACTTTTTCTTAGCAAATTGGCCAGATTGTTGCATTCATCATGAGCCAATACTTTGCATGTTTCATTTAATTGTGTGCATCAATTCACTCTAAATTGTATCTGAAATGAGCAATGTTCATTTCCCAAATTTGAACATATAGTTCATTTATTGAACATCCAGTATAGACAAATATATTATAATCGAGTATGAATAGATAGATAGATATATTACAATATAATGGGATGGCATACTTCTATACACATTGATTGGTCGGCACGGTTGATAGGTCATGTCCCTTCGTTAGGATGAACAATCTTATTGAATTCAACTTGTGGTTGGTAACCTTGAGACTCTAAGACTTGTATAGCAAGGCAAGACATTACATGCAAATGATTCAAAAGCTTTTCGATTTGTGAATATGCAACAAAAAGTTTTAATGAAAGCATTGAAATTTGATCTTATCAATTGTACACAAAAGTAGTAAATGTTTAGGAGTATGAGCATAATAGATTTTACTTGAAGAAGGATGTATCCTCATCATCTTCTAATTGATCAATCATGTTCTTTGGTTGTTCATAGAAGGAGATTCATTGAGTAAGATGTTTAGGAATTGGCAAAAAACGCCCCTTGAGATATGGCAACATTTTTGTGAGGTTGGCTTAGAAGATACAGAGAATGTCAACCCTAAGGGAGTCCACTAAGAACATTGAATTCTAACATGCTTATACTTATGATGCATGCCATGACAATATTGCATGACTATAATCAATATCTGTAAGGTATCTACTTTTGATTCATCAACTTTGCAAATCCATTTAATTGGACCAATTTTTCTTGCCAGCAATTGTTGCAAGGAGTTTATACATCTAAATGGTTTTGCATAAAAGTTAGAATTACCTCTATACGTGTGGTTTTCCTGAGTTTTCAATTGAGAACATCATTGGCTCGAAATGCACAGTTCCAAGTTGTTTGACCCATTTTATTGCAATAATAACCTTTCATTTCCATCTTGTCTTCAGTTGATCTACTACCATTGTATCATGAATATAATGCTAAATTACCAGGATTTGGATACGGATCCGTCAAGTTTTTGAAAACCCAGGATCCGGATATGGGGGAAAAACGACAAGTACAAATAATAATAGCAATTTTTTTATAAAATTTTAAAAATAAAATCTTAATACAATTTTAAAATATATATATTTTTAATTATATAATTTAATATTTATATAAAAAAAATTATGAATATTGTTTATAAATTATAACTTGTCCAATTCGTAATTATACTATTATTATTCCAATGATTTATGTGATATAATCATTTATTTATATGGATTGATTATACAAAGTTAAAGTCACTTTATATAAACAACCCAAATGTTATAAATACACTACCTTACCTTTTATTTCGTAACTTTAAATTTTATGAATGTGTGTTGGTAATATAATTATATCTTGGCAAAACTGTAGTCGTGGGTTTGGAGTATGCTTTCGGTCGTCGTTTCGAGCCCTACAGGACTATGCTTTTAGTCCCTGTTTCGAGCCCTACAGAGTATGCTTCTGGTCACTGTTTCAAGACCTACGAAGTATGCTGTTGCTCATGGGTTCGATCCCTACATAAATTATAGCCATGTCAACCTGGCTGTAGTCATGTGTTTGAGCCTGATGACACTAGCATTTTTGGGTGTTGTTTCCGATATAGTCTGCGTCTTACATGAAGCGGTCCCTTTCCAGCAAACTCTTGCCCCGTCTTTTCTAAACCAATAATCTGTGCCATGGATTTCATCAAATTAGTCATGGTTCCACAAGCGACTTCAAAAACTAAATTAATGATTGCAGTTTTCATTGGAATGAATCCTGGGCAAATCCTACGCGAATCCATAACCGGATCCGTACCAGATCCGGGGATTGGCGCATCCATCGTGCAGGGCGGACTGATCCGGTAACACAGATTTAATGTTTCTCTTTTCTTCAGCTAAGAGAGCAACAATCATGTCTTCAAAAGTTTGAGAAGATGTTTGACTGAGAATAAAAATAATGTTGTTGTAGTAGGAAGGCATCACAGTTTTCATTTGAGGGAATCCTGGGCAGATCCTACGCGAATCCATAATGGTTCTCTTTTCTTCAGCTAAGAGAGCAACAATCATCTCTTCCAAAGTTTGAGAGGACGTTTGACTGAGTAAAAATAATTTTGTTGTATTAGTAAGGCAGGCCATTTAAAAAGATGGATTTGGCGTCCCCTTCCTTGACTATAGGTTTGTCTTATGCTAGTTGTTTGATGATAGATCTCAGATTGCTTATATGGTTGGACATAGTGACTTCAGCAGACATCTTGAAATCTAAATAATTGGAGCTATGAAATTAAAGCAGCTATGAAATTAGAAATATGTTTTCCGTCAAGGAAAGATGTCTTATATTTCACGAAAAGAGCTCTTGATAGTTTTCTATGCCTTCAAAACATGAAAGATTATCGTAAGAATAATGACTCAATAATTCTTATCTTTATTTTCCTCTTTAAAGGTGAACTTGCTCCTAGACAATTTAAATGAGGAATATAAGCCAAACATAATATATAGTGTTGGAAAAAGTAAGGTCAAGGTTGTGTCAAGTCTATGCAGTATTCATGTTCCAGGGAGCATCAAGGTAAACTTGTATCTGTGCAGTATTGACTTTGGAAACTTAGATTTGTACAACACATCCATAATTTTTCTGAACCTCGTCATTCCTTTGTTTTCCATTCCTTGTTACATAAGGGTAGAGTTGAATTTTCATATTAACTTTATGAATGTCACATGCTCCCTTAAGCAGGGAATGGGCAATGCAACACTGCCATAGCCCCTAAATCTGAATCTTAATCAGACTTGTAGTGATTATGGTTAATTTTATCTTTCTTACCATAGAGCCATCTGTGTACACAGCTATTTACTTGAAACTTGTGTTTGTATTGCAGTCATGTATTAAAGTGGCAATGGACTTTGTGTCGCCTGAAAATGTACAAGAATGTGTGCGTTTGACAGAGGAATTTCGCTTGCTCCCAAAGAATCATAGGGCTAGAGAAGATAAGTTAGAGGTAGGTACTCTTTTACCTTGGAATTGATTATGAGGATTGAACTGATTTCCTAGATTTTTCCCCCCTTGGTTCTTCTCAAATAGACAAATGTCGTCTGAGTTGGTTCTTTTTCAACAGGTAAAGAAGATGACTCTATATGCAGCCAGCCTAGCAGCGAGAGAACTTCTAAAATTGAATTCAGAATCAAAGACCTAAGACAGTAGTTTCAATGAAAATACCTTTAGTGTAAGCTGAATAATTTTTTTCTGAATCTCTGGACTTTATTTTGAAGATTTATTAGTCACTTGTTATCAGTCATCTAATTGACCACTGATTTCAGGGACACAAATGAGGGTGGAGAGTACGCAAGTTGGCGCTGATGTTATAAAATGCTCGACATATAGACAACAATAACTGCTAATTCTCTCTTTGTACTTGTACTCCTTTATGCAAATGGCATCAGCATATAGTTGCGTAAAAACACACAGTTATGTGCATGTTACAATCTGCTGAAAGAAGATGTATTTTCATTTTCTTTTTGTCAGTTGAAGGAGCAGATCAATGACAGTTTTTGCAGGTATTGTTAGCACAGAGTATTGTTCCCCTCCTCCAACCGCCCCCCCTTGCCCCCACCCCCCTTCGCCAGACTATTTTGTAAAGAATTGCTGTTTCTTTGTCGAAGAATGTTCTTCAGTCCAGCAATTGTGGACCATCTTTCTAACTTGAAAAGAACTAGAGGAAAGTTCCTCGGTAGATCGATCACAAGCTAGCTTGAAATCACTAATTTATTCCAGTTAAAGGACTAGATTTGTTTGTGCACACCTGACAAGAATAATTTAGACTCATCAGTCCTGAATGATAAATGTAATAGAATTCCCTGTTTAGACCTTGAATTAGTTTGGAACTTTCCAAAAGCTAGAGATAAACTTCCGAAGTCCTGAGATGATGTGTCGGCATTGAGAATTAAGTTTTAATTTTTAGTACGGCTTGCAAGTTGTTTTCAACTAATATTTTGCTTATATACAGTGTACACAGAAAGAACTTAATTGGCTTGAAAGCTAGCTGGTATGCCTTCTCATGCTAAGAGACGTAATATGCCATTTTACTTCTATGAACAAAACATGCCGTTTTTAATGTGTATTATTATGGCATGGGATGATTTTTTCCATGCTTCCCTTCGAGTACCTTGGGTTCAGAGAATGGGCAAAAAATACCATTTTATTATCAAAAGCATCTCAAAGCTCTATAGAACTTCTATGATGTGCTGTGTTACTTGTGGGTTTAGTGGTGAACTTTTTCACTATTTAACGTTGCTACTTAAGCATGTTCCCTTTGAAATCCTTGGATTTTCACGTATCTGTATCTTAGAGTTATATTTTCTGTAAAAACACTGATTGTTGCGGTATATATATATATTGTCGAAAAAATATTATTTGGGTTTTCTGTTTGTATATTTTTTGGTATTTTATATAATCTAAAATCTGTAATTGTTTCCAAATTGAAATTCTGTCCATTTTGATATAGGGTTACATTCCAAGTGGAGAAATGATTGTGTGCGTTGTTTTTGCACTGTTATAGCATCTTCCAAAACAACACTGCAGTTAGAATTGTTCAGGAGTTCCAAACATCTCTGGCAAGATGTGGTTTTGGGGTGTTATGTCTTTTAGTTTGTTTGTTAACTATAATTCTTTTACTGAGAGGTCGTGTTTTCCTGCTAGTTCTAAGTTTTTAGTTTGATAATTGGACAATGGATTGTGGGATTCATAGTTCTGATCTGCTTACACGGATATTTTGATAATTTCATATATATTTACTGATGAAAATCTCGTAGAAAGATTTTATATTACTAATCAATGCAAGCTGAACAAGATTTTTATATTTCTAGTCATTGCAAGCTGAACAGTGGCATCCTTTGCACAAGGCTATATCATGAAGTTGCAACTGCTGCCATTCCCGAGATTTGGCAAGTTTTAGTGTATTGCACGCTGTTGCAATGTAATTACAAAGATTTTCTCACAGCTTAATTCATATTAGGACCATTTACCACAAGAATTGGTTCTTAAAGACATCTGATATTTGTCTAAAATAGTTCCAGTGGGACCTTGTTATTAATTAATAGCAAATTCAACCATGGGATATCAATCCTTTCTAGAACAAAGACTTGGTTGGTACTCACCGGTACACTGTTGCAAATGGAATGTTGTAAAGCTGAATCTCATTTGAAGAACGCTCTAACCAACGGAGCGAGTATTCAATGTAAATGTTTTAACAAGATGGGAGCAAATAGAGATACAAGAAACTTATTGTTCCCTGAAGATAATTTTCTGATATTAGAGGGCTGACAAATCTAAAATAGAATAAGTGGGATCTCTGTACTAGTTAGAGCAAATTCAACGCTGGGATATTGATTCTTTCTAGGACAAACACTCGATATTTTAATGCAAATAGAATGTTGTAAAGGTGAAATCTCATTTGAAGGACGATCTAACTAATAGAGCAAATTTTCAGGGTAAATGCTTTAATAAGGTACGAGGAAATAAAGATACAGGAAACGTGCAGTGCGTAAGTGCAGGACCCTCTCACTGGTTCACACTACATTGTCAACTTGCAGCCGCTCTCAAGGATTTGTTGAATGTATGATTACACAACTGGATTGTTTCTTATTGGGAGTAGAGTAGAAGAATAACTGCTTTATGGGTTTGGAAGGTTTGTCAATTGCCATGAGCCATAATTTGGCTCTTATTTTTTGAGATATTTTTTATTTTGTGAGATGCATGATCAGAGACAAAGGACTTGAATTACAATTTCTAAGGGTGAATGCTCCGTATTTTTGGGCTGGTGAGGCGGGAAACACCATACAGGACATGTGGGGACACTTAAATTTTAAAAAGGTGGGAAACATCGGATTCCCAACACAAGGGATCCTATTCAAAATCTTAAATTATAAATATAAAAGGTGGGAAACATCAGGTACCCAACATAAGGGATCCTATTCAAAATCTTAAAATATAAATATAGAAGGTGGGAAACATCGGGTACCCAACACAAGGGATCCTATTCAAAATCTTAAAATATAAATACAAGATCAACAAGGTGGCAGGCAATGTCCCCGACATTTTCCAATGTATACATTACCCAAGTTCCAAGCACCCCACACTCAGTGACTCAAACCCATATCATCTTTTTCAAGTAAAAGCATTTTTTCATTTGCAATCATTCTTTTTTGAATTCTTTCATATTATAACTTCAACCATTTCTCGCTTCTTGTTACCGCTCAAACTATGAGCCTTTTGTCACCACAGTTTAATGCTAGTCAAGGTAAGCTCAAGAAAGAGTTAAACCCTGTGTCACCACAATTTAACTTGTCAACACTTTATGTAACTCCAAAACCCAGGAGGAGACCCTAATTAGTGAAAGATACCTACAACCACCAACAAGACACAAATACCTTCCATGAAACCTTAGTAACTATGATTTGTGCTTTATTGAAGTCGAGCAATATCAAATCAAGACAAGGATCATATATAAATGAAGTTATTCACTTTGTCACAAATTGCGTATAATATCACGCCTTTTGAGGCAATTTAACATATCCCAAGGCTGACACTTCAAAAAGTGCACCCTCGAGGGGTAAAGGGCAGTTGGACTTGGGCGAATCTAGACGGTAGGCCATAAATACCAAACACCCTCAAACTCTCCAATGACGAGGGTGTCATAGACCCAACTGCGCTTCCTCAAATGAGGATTCCCTTTACGGTTTGTGGCTAAAACCCTAGGAAATTTTTTAGGGTGTACCAGAAAACAAATTCACAGCTACTTTTTGGATTTTGGAATTTATTTAGAATTTTAGGGTTTTTTTGGTTGTAAAATATTTATATGCGTAAAATAAAATAAAATATGTAAAATTTGATAAAAATATGAGTTGAATGATAGAGTATTATATTCTTGTCTCAAACCCTAGGGCTATGAGAGGCCAAGGCTAACATCCCTCCTCTTAATATGGTTTCCACTAGGCCAAGGCTAACATCCCTCCTCTTAATATGGTTTCCACTACTTGCAACTAGGGAAAAGATAACAACCTCTATGGTTAGGTTGCAAAACCCTAATTAGGGAAAATGGAGAATTCCAAGGCCTAATAGAACAATGGAGAGCTCCTTGGTAGGAAGGTCTCCTTAAGCAAGTAGACAAAATGATAGTAAACGAGCCCTACCTCAGTTCAAAGGACTTCAATAATGACATTAAACTAAGGTTATGACATAAATTTACCAACATTAATTAGGAATGAGCAAGGAGATGCACCTTAGGTCACCCTTGAGCACGAGTTATTACAAGTATTCTTAGCATCCACTTAGCATGTGACTATTAAACCCTAGAAATTGTTCCATTTATCCTTTATGGAAGAGAGAAAGACATTCGAAGAGAAGTGTGCACTAGCTCAATAGCTCTAATAAATCAATAGGAAAATAAATTATTACATAATTTGAACCTTTGTTTATGATTTACAAATGAGGTGAGGATGTCTTATTTTTATGAGACAACCCTTGACCTTTTACAAATTTTAGCCTACAAGCTAACTACAAAATATAAAATTTTAGTTTAGTGCACCTACAAACTTAGGGACTAAACTATACAATGACATAAAATAAGAATAAAAATGTGTAGTTAGCCTCCACAAAGTGCAAAGTGAGTTGAAATGAGAACATCACACCCCAACTAGCACTAATAGATGCTTGTCCCTCGATGCCCTTCTTTTTCAACAATTTAGGCTTCTTCTTCAAGGCATGACATCATGGGTCTAGAGACCAGGAGGAGGGTTTTTCTATCAAAACAATAGGTCTAAGTGGGGAAAATGAGCTGTGTTAAACTGAGTAAGGAAACCCTTACATGTGCAAACACCTCTGCAAAGCAAAATACGAGTGTGGTCATGTGTCTTAATGGACCCATCCCAGGAAGCATTTGACACCAACCTAAGGCCCAAATGACCCAACAAGATGCAGGACTCCACGTGTCAAGAGGTAGGTAATAATTCCACTAAGCCAATGATTCTTGGCATGAAAATCAAGAGTACCCGCCATGACCTAATCAGGGGTATTTGGTCCCAAAGTCAACACTCTACATAATATAGCCCCGAAAACTTAGCTTTTACAAAAGAAACATTAGAGGAATTTTGGGGTCTAAAATGGGCCTCCTAAGGAAAAAATATTAAAATAATAGTTAAAATAATAAAATAATATTGATTAATTTTGGAGGAAGAAAAAAAAAACTACTTTTTGTGTTCGTATTTTCGACATATCTCCCTATGTTTTTACTCAAATTTCGATTGGGAGAGCTTGTTGGATGCGAAAACATCATCATCACGTTTTTTCAGGTATTTCTTGTTTTTGGGGTAGTGGGGTCCGTCAAAAGTATGCAGTGTGGGTACTCGTTGGATGCGGAATCAAATTCCGCATCCAACGAGCTCTCTCAATCGAAATTTGAGTAAAAACACGAGGAGATATGTCGAAAATACGAACACAAAAAGTAGTTTTTTTAAATGACAAATATGTCAATTCAACCATTATGGTTGACTTATTTTATTGAAATTCTATTGGTTCTTGAATTCCAACTCACAAAAACTTATTTTGGCACGTTTTCTTATAAGGCCCATTTTAGACCCCAAATTTCCTCTAATGAAAGAAACCCCTTACTCTACCACTTTTCAAAGGAGCACTTCAAACACTAAGGCATAACAATTGGCTCAAACTGATGGACATGCAGTCTTATTAGGGGTGTCTGAGAACCCTGTAGAACCTCCTAGGTACCTGTAGACCTATACACAAAACATTTAACAAGAAGGAAATTAAATGCATTTGAGGTAGACACTTCCATCCTTCATAGTTCAGAATGAAATGCAATATAAATCAAAATAAAATAATGACAAGTGCAATTCATAGGTAATAGTAAATGCTAAAATCAAATGAAACTATACCTACCTACCCTAATTATTATAATAGAGAAGGGTCAAGTGAAATCTTGGTACTAGTGCATCCACTAGAGCATATTATTAATGCCAAGGTTTTTTCCTTTGTCTTTAGAAACAATCCAAGAAAAAACCACATCAATGACGACCTAAATAGATGGTACTACCTCCATTGGAATGGGACGGGAAAGATGGACGGTATAGGGAACCTACAAGCTTCCAGGATCTAGCCATGGGGAAAGGTCACCTTCATAATCCTTTTCTATCCATTCCAAAACCGGGCTCAAGTAGAAACTGCCTCGATCATGTATCTGTCTCCCAGAATTTGTTTGCCCCAAATGACCTTCAAAATTATCAAGAAATAAAGAGTGAAGATCGAAAGTAGAAGATGTTTTGGAATTATCCCATGTATTATGAGCTTTGGGCATCACTAGTGAAGACAAGGCACTGAACTCTTTGTGGCCAATCGCACTACATGCCTGTGTCTTTTTAACCTTTGATTTTTACAAGCAAACTTTCCTTTGACTTGCACCACAATTGGGTTAGAGTTTCCAACAATATTTAAAAACTTAATCTCGTAATATTTAGCTAACTCAAGGCCAAGCAAGAGAGATTCATATTTAGTCACATTGTTAGTACCTTTAAATTCTAGGCGAAAAGAAAAACAATGGCTATTGGCACGAGGATAAGTTAATACAATACCTACACCCACCCGGGACAAAGACTTGGCCCCATTTAAGTTCATCCTCCAAAATTTATCATCCACACTGGTAGCGAAGGTTGTATATGACCTAATATCGCTTTGAGAGCAAACCATTTCATTTACTATATATCTTCTGACTATCCAAAACTTGCATCAATTTATGAGAAGCATAGTTGAGATCTACCCTAGGGGAGGGTAAACCCAACTAATCAATATATGCAATAGAAGGCTTTGTACGTGACCTTATATCATCCTCAATAATGAATGAGCATGACCGAACCAAATCATAAGGAATCTCAAAGGTAGGTTTCTCGAGGTCTTTGAAATTTAGACTTTCATCGCCATGGGAATCACGTATGGGATCTTTCACCAATTTCCAATAATCCATTCCCAAATTTTCATCGTCATAAGAGAAATGCACATCATAATATCTACGGGAATTGTATTCTTTAAGTAAAATATCCTCAAACTTCTCATCTTTGAAAGATATGTTTGTATAGGCGAAAGAGGAAGGAAGTCTCATCAAACTTGCATCATCAAGAGGACAAGGAAAAGCATCCACCACATCTTCATCGACCGTATCTTTGTTATCTTTTGTTAGCTAAAAGTGATTATTGATAAACACCTCTTCATATTGCTTGAAACCTATATGAAAATCTGGCATGGCCTAATCTAGACTGATCCCTTTTTTTCTTACGAATGGCGAGAAAGGTTCCTAGATTTCTTCTAAATTTTATAATATTACACCGTCAAGCCTTGCAAAATCGTAGATCAAAGAACTGATGAACTTCCAATAATCATCATCTTCAAGAATCTTGGTAACTTCTTCCAAGAAGCCCAAGATATCATGAGGATTTTAAAAAATAGGGTGAGGAGAACTCATTGTTTCCTTACGGTCTTAAATTTCTTCAATTAGGCCTTCTTCGCCTTCAGTTTTATGAGCCTCGTCATCTTATACTTCAAGAGTATCTTCTTTGGACATGGGGCCTAGAATGACAAGATCTTGATGAATGGTTTCTTCAAGCAAGCTTTCCAAGGCTTGATCTTCGTAATGGATTTCTTTGACAAGGTCTACTTCTTGCTTTTCAAGGTTCATGACAGTCTCAACATCTTTGTTATGTTCTTCTTCAATATCTTCCTCAAGGGCTTAGTCTTCTTCCTGGATTACTTTCTTAAACAAGTCCTTCACCTCTTCTACGTAGGGCATCCATCTCTTGCATTTTTCTAGGCACCAATAGCTGCAAAAATACCTTTATCAATTCTACAAGAGAGGTTATTGTACCTTTTTCTATGTCTTTAAACTAATCAAGGTCCTCTTCTTGCAAATGCAACACAAATTCCTTCGTGTAGGTGCCTTTGTCTTTCTAAATACCAAATCTAGAGAATTTACCAGAAACTCTTTGACATCGTCCAAGGGACCATCATCATGATCGCATAATTCTATCATAAACATCTATGATAACTCATCTGAAGTGCTCAACAAATCAAGAGGAGCGAAAAAGGTCTTCAAGGGTTTCTTCGACATGCTCTTTTTTTGGAAGGGAAATCACGAGCTCAATAGTTTCTTCGTAAAGATTAGGATCCCACTATTTCCTAAATGCCTTGACCAATTGCAAGAGTGTGTGTACTCCCTTAGGAGGAAGCTCATCATTCCAATCTCCCACATCCTTGTTATTCTACAAATCAAGAGAGATTACAAACCTCTTCATTATGATATCATCATCCATAATATCCCATACGACAAGAAATCTTTTGAACTTCATAATATGCTCTATAATTGTATCTTCATTTTCATGAAATATTGTGATGGATTTGGTCCACCCAAGTTCATCTTGCCAATTTGGATATCCTAGAATATTTGAGAAATCCAATGGATCATACCGATTGTGCATCTGTGTTTCATCCTAACACGCTATATCATCTTCTTATTAATACTTGAGGTTTGTTGTTTTGAATTGCACTTCTTTGATTTATTTTCTTCAATGGATTCGCCAAATAGGACCTACAATAATAATTCTATCAAAGTACAAAGCAAAACTTACCTCTTGGACACATTCATGTAGAGTACCTCTTTATTTTTCTTTAGTGGAGTCGCTAGGTGAGTCTTGTCAAGATCAAAACAAATCTCACCAAAGTACAAAACAAGGACGTACTTGAGTCACATGAAATATGTTGGATGTTTCTGGAAGATAAATGTATTCAACTTGGAAATCCCTTGTTAATGGCTTATCATCGGTTTTCCTTTGAGGTCCCCAACAATGGGGCCAAAATAGTTACTGCTCAAACTAGAAACCCTTTTCAAATTAAAGCAATGTGCACCTAATACCAGTGAAGGTAATCTCGGGAGAGAGTTAAAACAAAATGTCACCATAGTTTAACCTCTCAACACTTTGTGTAAGTCCAAAACTTAGGGGAAGACCCTAATCAATGAAATATATATGCGACCACCAACAATACACAAATACCTTCGATGAAACCTTGATAGCTATGATCATTGCCTTATCGCAGTCAAACATTATCAAATTAAGACACAATAATCATATATAAATGGAATTATTCACTTTGTCACAAATTCTAGATAATATCATTCTTTTCGAGGAAATTTCATGTCTCCCAAGACAATGTCGCACTTCCCAAGGCAAGCACTCCAAAAAGTGCACCCTCAAGGGAAAAATGACAGTTGAACTAGGCCAAACTTAGAGGGTAGGCCGAAAATTCTAAACACCCTCCAATTCTCTAATTACGAGGGTGTCATGGATCCCAATGCGCTTCCTCAAACGAGGACGCCTTCTAGGGTTCGTGCCTAAAATCCTAAAGCGAAATTTTAGGGTGGACCATAAAAACAAATTCACAACTACTTTTTGGATGTTTGAATTATTTATATTTCTAGGGTTTTTTCCAGTTGTAAAATATTTCTATCCATAAAATAAAATAAAACATGTAAAATTTGATAAAAAGAGGAGATTTAAAGGACATGTTATTATATTCTTATCTCAAACCCTAGGGATATGAGAGATCAGGGCTAATGCCCCTCTAGGGTTAGGTAGAAAAACCTTAATTAGGGAAGATAAAGAATTCCAAGGCCCAGTAGAACAATGGAGAGCTCCTTGGTAGGAAGGTCTCCTCAAGCAATTAGGCAAAATGTTAGAAAATGAATCCTACTTTAGTTCAAAGCACTTGAAGAATGATATTAAACCAGGGTTAGGAGATAAACTTACCAACATTAATAAAGAATGAGCAAGGAAATCCTCCTTAGGTTAGCCTTGAGCACAAGTTATTACAACTATTCTTGGCATCCACTTAGCATGTGACTATCAAACCCTAGAAATCCTTCGATTCATCCTTCGTGCAATAGAAAAAGACATCCAAAGAGAAGTGTGCATTAGTTCAATAGCTCCAATAAATCAATAGGGAAAGAAAAGAATACATAATTTGAACCCTTGCCCTTGATTTACAAATGAGGTGAGGATGTCTTATTTATATGAGATAACCCTTTAATCTTTTACGAATTTGAGCCTACAAGTTAATGACAAGATATAAAAATTTAGGTTAGTGCACCCACAAACTTGGGGCCTGAACCATAAAATGACTTAAAATAACAATAAAATGTGCAATTAGGCTCCACGAAGTGCAAAATGATCCAAAAGGAAGATGTCATGCCCCAACTAACCCCAACAGATGCTTATCCCTCAACGCCCTCCTTTTTAAACAATGTAAGCTTCTTCTTTAAGGAATGACGTCATGGGTTTGGAGACTAGGAGGGGTTTTCTATTAAAAGAATAGGTCCAAGTGGGAAAAATGAGGTGTTCTAAATGGGTATGAAAATCTTACATGTGTAATCACCTCTTCAAAGCAAAATATGAGTGTGGTCATTGTCCTAATGGTCCCATCCCAGGAAGCATCGAACACCAACCCATGGCCCAAATGGCCCAACAAGATGGGGAACTTTGACCCATTAAGAGGCAGCCGGTAACGCCACTAAGTCGACAATTCCTGGCATTGAAACCAAGAGTGCCTGCCATGACCTCATGAGGGGTAGTTAGCCCCAAAATCAACACTCTACATGATATAGCCCCCAAAACTTGGCATTTAAAAAGAAAAAGAAACCTCTCACTTTGGCACATATGAAAGGAACATTTAAGACACTCTAAGGTGTAACACTCATTGTTTTTAATAACAACAACAATTACCAATAACACTAGTAATAAAATGAACTAGACAACTTCTTTTATTTATAGAAAACTCATTATAGTATACATTCTATGGTCTTGGCTGGAAACTTAATTATCTATAGTCACTTGCAGTGGAATCCAAAAGTTTACTAATTGAGATAAAATCCCTTATTTAAAGATGAATACTTATCATAAGCACTTCTAACACAAGCATTAAATGTGTTTAAATTTTCTTGAGTGTTGAAATCTCTCCTCACACTTAGGATGAGGGTGAGCATATAATATGGGACTTTATATAAGTTGGCATGTTACTTGGAGTGACGCCTTCTTTCCAAATTTTCAACCATGGAATGAAATATCTTGTGTCCCTGTTGAACTTGAATGACCAACACACACACACACACACACATCTAAGGGACACGTCCCTTCATGAACAATTGCTATAATTGCCTTTAGGATTTGAATATATATGCCACTATCATTATATCTTCAATCATCTCATATTATATGTATTTATCCATACAGATCCTATTATACTCGCTTATCTATTTTGTAAATTTATTTAGTGAGTGAATTGTAGTTTATCACATTGGAATAAGAGTTGCGTTCTAGTCCGACCTTTGGCCACAAACTTTCAGGCTTTGTCTGAATCAACTTTTGTCCACACTCATTCTTTAGATTTTATCTGGTTACTAGGTTCCCAAGTCTTTGACCACATTCAATCTTCTAGCCATTAAAAATAAATAAATAAATCCAATCGAAGAAGATTTTGTTGTGAAACATTGAAGGTTAGAAAAACCATCCAATTCCACTGTTAATTAGATCACTATGCGTTGATCTTGTGGGAATAAATAGTCTCCTTACTTACTGATTGCATGGAATGTCTAGGTGAGACGAGAGTAGAAGAGCACATTTCTCTACAAACAAGAGATTTCTAAAACAACTATGAATTGAGATTTGTGCAATTGTTACCCCTCCACATTATTTTGAAAATGGTCGTAGTTGTTGATACCTTGGAGAATCACAACATTTCCATTGTTAACACACGACCTATCTGTCGAACAATAAGGCACATAGATTTATTGTGGCAACCTACCACCATTATGTCTTCAGAAAATGACAAACAAATTAACCTACTGCATATTATTGACCTTCTTTGTCATTATGTGTGCTTTGTTTAATCATTATGTTTATTATGTTTTTTTGTTTATTATATTTTTGTAAAAAAATTATTTTTGTATTATATGACGCAAGATATGAGAATTTAAAGTTTCATATAGATATTATAAATGTTATTTCAAACAAAAAAATCAACTATTATTATGACGGGTAAAATTAAAATTAAAATGTCAAATGAAAGACAATGTTAAAATTAAACGCCATATAAAAAATCTTGACATACAAAATAGGGCGTCAAATTTAAGCTATGGTCACGACCTTTTAAATATTAAACATTTGAATTATAGTTAGTTACACGTTTAAAATCTAAAGTTTTAACATAAAGTTTATATAATAAATTATTCAAGGTTTCAAAAGTGACAGTGTATTCTCATACATTAAAAAGGCGCTAAGAAAAGTCCAAATTTGAATTAAATCAAAGTGGTATATTTAAATTCTTAGAGTATTTAAGTTTTTTTTACCATAACATGAGGAATGACCAATGCTCTATTCTAAAAGTTATATAGGGATCTTTTGTTTTAAGTTCAGGTACATTTTCCCAAGTAGATCTAAAAAGTGAGTTAAATGAAGTTTATTACATCCCTAGTTACGCCGTAAGGCGTTTCAACAAGTGGGAGTCGACTCCTCGAATTTAATGGTTTTTTTTTTCATCCGTAGGATGCTTTCATCCGACGATTGGGGTCATCTGCCTCATTGATCTTGATCTGCTGCCTCATTGATCTTCATCTTCATCTTCATCTGCTACCTGGCATTTCTGTCAATTGAAAGGATGGCCATTTAAACTGGCGCCTACTCTCTTACACGCAAGAGAAATACATGCAAGACTAATATTTATCCAAGCATTTATATGAATGCACCAACCTACATTGAATGTAAGGTAGACTGATCGACTATGTTTAAATCAGTTTTGCCTACATATATATTCATTATTGGGATGCTTAATCCGTCCATATATTTTCATTGTTGGGAGGCTTAATCCGGCCATATATATTCATTGTTGGGATGCTTAATCCGACCATCACTCTGCATATGCATATGCCAGTCTTCTGAGTTAATACTTTTCAGCTGAGCCTAGCTATATTGTAGTTATTCATGAAATTTCTATGGCTTGTATATTGTAGTTATTCATGAAATTTCTATGGCTTGTATTTCTATCCTTGTATGTTGTATTTTTTTCAATCATTCATTCTATATAAATTATGCCATTGTGAAAGACAGATTTTGTGCTCCAGCATAACTACAATGTGATGTTGTTGGTGCAAGAATAGAAAAGGGGGCTGTAACAACAAGGGGAAAGTTTATTCTTACCATTGAAGACATTAACCTGGAAAGGTCTACTAAAGAATTAGAGAAAGCAGTGTTATCAAGTATTCTTTCCAGCTTGGCTTGCTATATTGTTTTATAGCAAGTCGGTTCTCTTATAACATGAGTTTAATGTCCAGTTTACAACAAGTAAAATCATTTCATTGTAAAAAATAGAGCAACTCAAGGCCTATAGACAACATCTAAACCAGCTGAAACGAAATCTATATAGCTAAACAAAGTATTTACATTGACAAGAAAACTCTTCCATTCCATGAATATATATGATCTTTCTTCTGTCGATTTCTTCACTAATTTTCATTCTTTCGTCTAAACTTCATCATGCCAGACTTATTATACCAGCTTGGGGAAGAATAATTGTTGCAGTGTACCATAAATTATATATATTTACATATGGCGATATTAACCTATTTACCTGTGAACAAAGACTTTATATTTACCTGTGAACAACGAATTTATATTTACATGTGATTCATCTTGCTAGAATATTTCTGTTGCGCTTTGTTGTGCTCCCCGACACATGTAGAGGCCTTGAATTCTTCATTGGACCGTGTCATTGACAGACTTCACAGTCATTAGACTGCGTTCTATTAGATCTGGTCATATATTTTTCTACAACTACCTTTTTTATGAATTCTGTCTCCAGTGACTATTAATGTAGGTCAGACCTATAGCACTTCAATTTAGGTTTGGTTTAGCCTGCCGCCTGGTGAAATAAAAAAAACTTGGTCGAAGAGCTCTCAGCGACCTCTCTTAGCCATCACGGCTGCTTCCTACTAGGTTTAGCATCACAAGCCTCAACTTTAGCTTTGCAAATTAAATTCAACATTCACAACAGTAACAGCTTTCAGTTTCCAAATCTAAGCATGTGCATTGCAGTCCTGTATCCCCACACTCTTGATAATCCAATGTGAAAATCTAGATTATTCATGTGTTCTGCACTATAGCTCCAGTGGTACCTAAGTCTTCTAATCTAAACCTGTTGTGCATAACCCCAACCATCCCAAGTCACAACGTTAGCTATAGATCGTTTTGCCTTTCTAACCAAGTCGTAGCATAGAGGTTAGTCTTTACCGGATGCAGGCCACCTAGCGATAACATGAAGTAACGTGTCAATGCAGAAGCACATTTTTTCAAAAAAAACAATTGTGGCAAAATGCGGTGTAAAGCCCTTCTTTGCACGTGTTATGCATGCATGAATCTACATTGTGTCAAGAGCTAAGCGAACTACATTGTCTTTGCGCTGGTTAATATAAAACCAACACATTCTAAACTTCGAAATCGAACTGATATTGAATCACATACGCCTAGCCCAGGGACTGCCAAATGTTATGGATTTCCTCTTTCAATATCGCAGACGCCTAGCCCAGGGACTGCCAAATGTTATGGATTTCCTCTTTCAATATCGCAGACGCCTAGCCCAGGGACTGCCAAATGTTATGGATTTCCTCTTTCAATATCGCAGACGCCTAGCCCAGGGACTGCCAAATGTTATGGATTTCCTCTTTCAATATCGCAAACGCCTAGCCCAGGGACTGCCAAATGTTATGGATTTCCTCTTTCAATATCCCGGACGCCTAGCCTAGGGACCGCCAAATGCTATGGATTACAAAATTCTATCATAGGCTTAGTATTGGTCAAATAGTTTAACACATAAATTGTCAATATAAGCTATATTTAGCGTATGACATATTAAAAGAATGCTGTTGAAAAGAAATACATCGATACAATTGGCATCTATCATCACAATGTCATTATTTATTTGTAGCGATAATTTCAATCCAAATTAATGGAAATCTAGTAAGGGAAACCATCCCATGTGAACTTAAAGTAATGCATATATAGTTTAAGGCACATGCAAAAATGAGTGGTCCATTTCAGCCATTCAAGTCGTCAATCCTTTCAAGTTTTTAGATTTTTCCAAGCGTTGATTATTGAATCAGGAAAAAATAGTGACTAGTATGCTAAGTTAACCACTGCTTATGTATTTTGTACGCAATCAAGAAAATAATTTTCTATATTTGTAACTTCTAAAAAGTTATGCATGTGCATATTGTATGAAGAATAACCTACTTCCACTAGTCTATCACATGGGGGTATTAGGATTGGTCTTTCGGAGGACAGACTGTTATGGATGTATGATGAACGGAGGGGCTTGGTGACTGCCAGAAAAGCTTAGGAACTGATTGTCTCAAATCACAAAACTGTGCTAGAGAATGACATTACGATGAAGATTTGGTATTTTAATATCCCCATTAAGATTAAATGTTTTGTATGGCTCTCCTGCAATAAAAAAATAAATACTTGGGACATTTTATGCAAGAAAGGATGGAACAGTCCAAATAGATGTTGTCTCTGTAAAGAGGAGGCAGAGTCGGTAGAACACCTTTTTGTAAGTTGTCGGTTTCTGAAGGAGGTCATTGGTGGCCTCATCTGCTTTTTTAATGTGCACTTGGACTGGAGTGCCCCTACATTACTGGAAAATTTATCTAATTGGTTAGCACTGAAGGGTGTTTTACAGTATCTGCCTATTTTCATCATATGGAATATTTGGAAGGCTAGGAACCGTTTATGTATTGAAGGACAGGAGCCCATATTGAACAGACTGTTATATATTATTTATGATGATTTCATGACCTATAAGCCTCCTCTGATACATAAGCACAGAATTAGGAACATTGGGAAGTCTCCTACTTCTGTGTATCCTATGATCTTTTTTGATGGTGCTGCTGCAAAAAATTTGGGGGGTGCAGGAATCTGTCTCTGGTTGAATGAACATCACTCTCTTGATTTCAAGCTCGGATGTGGCAGCTGTACCAACACTAGAGCTGAGCTCTTAGCACTTTGGGCTTCACTACGGGTCGCAAAGGATATTGGGTTACCTTACCTACATATCTTTGGCGACTCATCTGTGATTATAAATTGGGCAAAAAAGGAATCTTCTCTGGACATGGTGAATCTTGAGGCCTGGTGTCTCAACACTAGGATTCTCATGTCCACATTTATGTGGGTGGATCTCAGTCATGTTTATAGGGAACATAACAGGAGGGCAGATTTCTTATCAAAGGAGGGACTGCACTTGGCTCCGGGCCATCTCTTACTTATTGAATATTTTGGAAACGAGATTATTGGGGAAAACTCATTACAGCTCTTTTAGAATAAGCTCTTTCTATTACAGTTGATCTCACTTGATTTCATTGAGATACATTCAGGTTTTGCTGAGCAACTATTACTGAATACAAGAGTAGCTTTCCCTCCTTGGATCAGTTATACGGGCTCCTGTTATTTTCTTTATGGGACATATATGACTGTATCAGATTGCCTTACTATGAGGGGGACTTTATTGTAGTGATCCCAAAGTACTGGACCCACTCTGTTATTCTGTGGGCATCTTCTTTTTATTTTATTTTCTGTGTAGTATGTATCTATGGATAGGTCTGTTTTTTGCAATTTTCTGTACTGTACATGGTGGAATAGGTCTGTATTAAAATCTGCTGTAATGTACAAGGCATATACTGAAGATGTAAAATGTTCCTTTGATTTTCTGAATAGCAAGGAATGACTTTTTCGACTAAAAAAAAAGTAAGTCTATATTCTTATCCTCACAAAATTCCTCACAAAATGCCACGTTGATTGAAAAAAAGTTTATTGACTTATCTATGTGCAGTGAAATAAAATGGAAAAATACCTAATATAGAAACTCTGTCCACTCCTTTCCATGTTGTCTCGTTATAGAGAAAAGAAAATGACAAGATGTTCACTTTTGTTTGTGTTTCTTGTTCACCTTTTCTAGTTGTCTTTGTATTTCTACCTATAGAGACTACCTAAAATAGCGATTATTTGCACTGAAACATGAAAGCAATAAGTCCTTAGAGACAACTTGCATTGCACGTTACGTGTTGTCTTGTTATTCAATAAAAGAATTAGAATTAAAATGTTCTTGTCGTGAGTGCTTATGGACATGTCAAATATCTATATTGAATGCAATAAAAACTGATTAAACTTATTTAGTTATGTTTTTATATAGTGTGTAGATAATATAAAGATTAGGTGCAAGGAATATCTTTGACTATATGGCAAAACGTGTTTATAATGTAAAAACAATTCATGATGTATTTGTATTTTTTATTATTATTTGTAAAAAAAAATATTGAGATTATTAAATATGAAAGATTAAGTTCCTATTTTATTGAATTGAGATTATTTACTATAAAATATAAAATATGAAGTTCTTAATTTATTGATTTTGGATCATATTTATCAGGTTTGAATTCAAATTAGGATTGGAATTTGGTTCTATTTAATCAAATTTTGATTTTGAGTGTATAACTATTAAAAAATAAATATATATTATAATTAAGTTGATATACATTTTTATTTGAGATTTGGGGTGGACTATTACCTATGCCTTTTCATCTACAGACGAGAATGAGACAAGTGTATTGTCGAGATTGATTTTATGGTAGTCAAAAAATAACTAGTAGCTAGTTGATGAATGGATAACAAACATTTCATTGCAGACAACTAGAAGAATGTGAGATAAAAATAAAAATAAAATATAAAAAATAACAGATAATTGATAAATGTATGAGTCTCCCTTCTCCCTAACTACTTTTCTACTTTTCATGTGCAGGATCTGCTCCTCAACAAGCTACAAATTGCTTGTTGTAATTTAAATATCAATGTTCTATTTTGCATTAACATATATGCACTCGTATCGAAACATTATAATGTAAGAGGATCGAAATGTATATGAATTCATTTGAATAGTCAAAACAATTTTACAAAAACAAATTAGAATTGCTTGGCTTTTATATTTTTAGACCTACTAAATTCTTAAATGTAAGGATATATGAATCAAATTATAATTTTTTCATAATATTATAAATCTTATTTTTTATTATGAATTTAATTTATCTTTTTCTAGATATATCCAACAATTTTAAGTTTTTCTTTATATTTTTTTGAGATATTTTCCAATGATGTCCATTAACCTACTCTCTTTTTTTATATTATTAGAATTTGGACAATTTTAAGTTTATCTTTATATTTTTTTAGATATTTTCCAATGATGTCCATTAACTTACCCTCTTTTTTTATATTATTAGAATTTGGACATGTTTGGTGAGATTCAAAATGTTATGAATTCCATATTCATGATCCACATTTAAGAAATGTATAAATAAATTACTTATTGTTTCTCTTTATAAATCCATAAATTATTTATTGTTTCTCTTTATAAATCCATATTCATGATCCACATTTAGAAAATGTATAAATGAATTATTTCTATTTATTTAGTAGATAGATCCATAAATTTATGCAATGTTTCTTGATTGTAACATAAGAACTACACAAACTAACAATCCATTGTCATTTCGATGAGAGAAGAATAATTTTCATGATTACTTTTGAAATCTGGATGATGTAATCACCAATTATGTGAAGAATATAATGTCTTTAAAATATTGTATCAACCATAAGATTTTATTAACTAAAATTTGTGGTTCAACACTTCAAATTGTCTTTCTTGTTGTATATGCCCACATCTCCTTGCTTAGCTTGCAACACAGCGTTCTTTTATTGCACCCCTAGGTACAATTGCTAGTCCTAGGTAAATGGAAAGAGAAATATCAAAGTATCTTTTGATGAGGATTCTCACGAAACAAAATGGAATCGAGTGGTGAAAAACATGGAAGATTCTCTCATGCTTATAAATATAAAAAATATGTGGATGCTTTATTAAAAGCCAATGAGATTATTCGATAAAGGAATGTTAGCACGTTATTTGCTTCACCACTAAGAAAAATCACATTAGCATTGATTTGATGAACCAATTAATGGTTTTATAACCAAATATACTTAAAAATTACATTTGAACTATGAAATTAAGAACCTACAAGTATATATTGATGATTACAAATTTATAGCTCAATTCAATGTTGTATCAACATCATTGATATAATTGTGGTTTTAACTTGGATAGTGTTAAAGAAATGTAATTGTGGAAGATATTCTATTATGTATTATTATTGTTATTACCCCTTCCAGAGATGTTATTCCTCCGATTAGGGATGTTATTGATGTATTTGTTCATATAAAGTATCAAGGTAAAACCTTCGTTGTAAGTTGGGTCAGTAGTACCCACTAAAGTATTATTAAAATGTACTTTTTAGTATTCCAAGGCAAGTTGGCCCTAGCAACAAGAAGTCAGCCCAATTGAGTTATTAAGCCTCTCAGTTGATCTGTATATATAGGGGAGGCCTCTCCCTCATTTGGATAAGCAGAACACTCAAGCACTTGCGTTAGAGAGAAGAGACAGTCCATCTGGAGGAGAGGAAGCAGTATAGCCTTGTTAGTGGGGTCTTACATTGTTCTTGGTTGAAGTCAATATAGAGGAAGTTTTGTTGGGTTTTTTGCCACGAGGCTTTCCCAGAATAAATCTTTGTGTTCTCTTTTGTTTTGATGTGCTTGTTATTCTTTCAGAGATCATTCTGTTTTGGTATAACAACTTTTAAAATCTTAACATGGTATCAAAGCTAACCTAAAAGAAGACATTGTGTAGCAACTCATCCGGCAATCTGACAAGCTATGGTTTATTATTCTAGATACATCCCTCCATGGTTCAACTAGAAAGGAAGGTCCATTCAACTCACCATAGAAGGGCGCATCTTTTTATCGAAGCAGTTTTTAATTATGAGGATTCTCTTTTTGACCTACCACTGTTGCCGGGAGAAACTAGGGCATCATATTTTTCTAGGTTCTATCCTCGTATTCTAGAAAATCAAGATATAGTCTAGCTCACCTTGGGGAGTCACATCTTTTCCTCCTCTCATATATACAAGTGATCATAGTTAGAATTAGGGTTTCCTAACGAAACCCTAGGTCATCCTGAAGTTGGTTCCAGAAAAGGTCCTCAAACTGGTAATTACTATCTCCTCTATTCCATTTGAGGTTCTCTTTCATTAAAGATGACAAACATTACCAAGCTTGAAGAAAAGCATACGGCGAGAGTCATTGGTTCAAATCCAATAGTAGGTAAACTTATTAGATACCATTGAAGAGTCGATGGCATCTAATAAGTTTTACTCCACTTGTTTGGATCGAGACGGAACATTGAATCCATTTTCAGATCATTATAAAAAATTTGAATTAGAGACGGGGGGGGGCTAGCATTGATAGCCTCTAATCGTGTTCTAGCTCTTTTCAGAGCTACATCAGCCTCAATTGCTTGTCTTTTGCCTTCGGCTCGAGCTAAGTCAGCTTTAGCTATTCGAAAAGTTTCCTGAGCTTCTTGGGGATTGATGTCAACATCTGAGGGGGCAGAGAACTTTAGAGAATGGAAGTACATAATCATGCTCATCCTTGAAGAACATGTCCTAGATGACTGTATCAATGAAGATGTCAGTGAACTAGAAGGAGAAGAGGCAAAGGCCAAACACAAAAAGGATATGATCAAAGTAAAAAGAATCATAGCTAATTCTATCAAAGTTCAATTGATCTCCCATGAATCTTCAAAGAATACACCTAAAGAAATGTTTGATGCACTAACTAATATGTTTGAAGGTAAGAACATCAACATAAGAATGACTTGAGAAACCAACTCAAGGGTGTGGAGATACAGAAGACATAAACCATACAATCATATTTCTCTAGAGTATCTCAAATCAAATAACAGTTAGAAGCCGTAGGTGATAGGGTTGGGGAAGAAGAAGTGGTGATGACCACTCTTAATGGTCTCCTTAAAAAACGAGATTCCTTCATTAGAGGAATATGTGCTAGAAGAAAGCTAACCAAATTCAACAAACTATGGGAATAATGTGTACAAGAAGAAGGAAGGATAATCAACAGAGAAGAGAAGCTAAATAACAATGAAGATCAGGCTCTAGCTACACACACCAAGAATGGAAGATTCAAAAGGAGGAATCAAGGTTCATCTCCCATAAGATCACCCAACTTCAAGAAGAAATCTAGAAGGGATTATTCATCTTTTGAATGTTACTCATGTCACAATATGGGACACATTGCTAGACATTGTTGTCCTAAGAAACATCAGTTTAAGAAGAAGAATCGAAAGTACCATTCCCATGCAGCTAAAGAAAATGAATCAAACAAGGAAAGGACCACAAAAAATGAAGAGTCTAGTGAAGAGTATGTCCTAATTTCAGCTCTCACAGGTGCAATCACTCATAGAAGTGACACTTGGCTCATAGACAATGGTGCTTCCAAACATATGGCGGGACATAAGGATTCACTCTCTTACCTTACCCAAAAATACTATTCTCACAAGGTACAACTTAGAGATGCCCATTAAAGGAATGGGAGAAGCCTCTCACAAATTGAGAACTGGAAAGCTCATGAAGATTAAATAAGTCTTATATGTTCCAGGGTTAAAGAAGAATATTATTTCCATCTTAGCTCTAGATAAGAAAGGGTTTAGAGTTTCTTTTGTAGATGTTGAAGTCCTTATTTGGTCGAAAGGGAAAACAATAGATGATGCTACTTTAATCAGTGTCGAAGAAGGAGGACTCTAAAAATTTAAAGGACACACAGATTTAGCTCTTACAGCTAGCACTATCAGTCAATGTGAACTATGGCATAGAAGACTTGCTCATGTAAACTACAAAGTATTACCAACTGTGGGCAAGGTAGTCACAGGTATACCAAAGATCTAGATCAACAATGAAGGAGTTTGTAAAGGATGTGCTCAAGCAAAGAACACCAAGAATCCATTTCCAAGCAGTGACAACAAAGCAAAGGGGATCTTGAACATTGTACACTTAGATATGTGCAAATAGGTGTCAGCCACTTCCTTAAGTGGGTATGTATATTATGTCTCCTTTATTGATGATTACTCTCGTAAGACTTGGATATACTTCTTAAAAGGAAAAGATGAAGTATTTGGAAAATTCAAGGAATTTAAGGTTCTTGTGGAGAATCTATCTGAAAAGAAGATTAGGATATTAAGATCAGATAATGGAGGAGAATTCACTTCAAATGAATTCAAGGACTTATGTAGAGAAGTTGGGATTAAGAGGGAGCTAACTACACCCTATAATCCACAACAAAATGCAGTAGTTGAAAGAAAGAATAGATCCATCATGGAAGCAGTTAGAGCAATGATCCATGATCAAGATATGCCTATGCATCTATGGGCATAAGCAACAAGAAATGCAGTCTATGTCTAGAATAGAATATCTCACAGTGCTCTTGGAAACAAAACCCCAGAATAAATGTTAACTGGTGAAAAATCCAAAGTAAGCCACCTAAATATATTTGGTTGTCCTATATATGTACATGTTCCAAAAGAGAAAAGATCAAAGTTGGACCCTTCAGGGAAGAAGGGAATATTTGTTGGATATATTGAACAATCAAAAGCTTATAGAATATATATTCCAGGATTCCGCCAGATCAAGATTAGCAGAGATGTTACATTTGATGAAGATGCAACCTTCACCAAATCCAAAAATATCCTTGCAGATGAGGATCATGAAGAAGATAAGGAGGCTCCAAGAGCCACACAATTTATCAGACCACCAATTAGAAACGTTGAAGTAGCTCCTATACAAGAACATCATTACCTTGTAGAACCTCAAGGGCTTATTGAAAGATCCCAAAAGATTATATCAACAAAAGCAAGACCAACTTGGGCTCGTGATGTAATCAAGGAAACAGAAAGATACAGTGCACCAAAAGGAAGCAAAAGACAAAGAATCCATTCAAACTATGGCACTAATGAGCAATCTTGTTGATGAAGAACCCACATGTTTTGAAGAAGCTTTGGAGAAGAAGGAATGGATGTAGGCCATGATCGAAGAATACCATTTAATACTAAAAAATGATGTTTGGGATGTGGTGTCAATACCAAAGGACAAGTCAGTAATTTCTTCAAAATGGATTTTGAAGACAAAGCATTCAACAAATGGCAGTATTGAAAAGTTTAAAGCAAGATTTGTCGCACAAGGTTTTTCATAGAAGGAAGGAATTGGCTATGAAGAAACTTTTGCACCAGTATCAATATATACTTCTATCAGAACTGTCCTTGCCTTGGCAGCCAAGATGAAATGGAAGCTACATCAAATGGATGTGAAAACAACTTTCCTAAATAGAGTCATAGAAGAAGAAGTATACATTGAACAACCACCAATATTTGAAGCCCACGACAAGGAAACACATGTATGCAAATTAAAGAAAGATCCATATGGGTTAAAACAAGCAACCAGAGCATGGTATGGAAGGATTGATGGATTCCTAATGAATTTGGGCTTTACCAAGAGTAAAGTTAGTTCCAACCTTTATTATAAGGTTGAAGATGATGGAATTATGATATTACTATTGTATGTAGATGACTTATTCTTGACAGGAAAGGAGATGCTCATCAGTGAATGCAAGAAGAAACTTGCAACCAAATTTGAGATGAAAGACCTTGGCACAATGCACTATTTCCCAAGTCTTGAAGTATGGCAGTTTCCTCATGAGATTTTCTTGAACCAAGGAAAGTACACAATAGAGATTTTGAAGAGATTTGGGATGTTATATTGCAAAGAAATTAACACTCTGATGGTGACAAACATGAAGCTACTAAATGATGATTCTTCAGAAAGAGTAGATGTCACACTGTACAGACAGATTATTGGCTCACTGATGTATTTGACAAATACAAGACCAGATTTATGTTTTGTTGTGAACACCTTGAGTCAGTATGCAGTGGATCCTAGACATGTTTATCTACTTGCAACAAAACATGTGATGAGGTACCTGAAGGGTACATTGGACTATGGACTCAAATATACATTCGACAACGAACTCAAATTGTGTGGCTATACTGATTTAGATTGGGTAGGATGTGCTGGAGATAGAAAGAGCACTTCAGGATGTTGTTTTAGTTTCGGATTAGGTGTGATCTCATGGAGTAGCAGAAAGAAAACAAGTGTTTCCCTCAGTACAATCGAGGCTGAGTACATTGCAGCATGTTCAGCCTGTAGCGAAGCAGTGTGGATTTGCAAGCCATTGGAAATTTTGTTCGATACCTAGATGGATGCAATTAAGATCTGTTGTGACAACCAGAGTTGCATCAAGTTAACAGAGAACCCGGTGTTTCATGATAAATCAAATCATATAGAGATAACATATCATTACATCCGAGACATGGTACAAAGAGGAGATGCGAAGCTCCAATATGTTCATACAGAGGAACACGTTGTTGATGTGTTGACTAAGCCTCTGTCTTGTGTAAAGTTTGAACACTTTTGAGACAAGCTTGGTGTAGTCCGAAAGGACCTCCCTATAAAGAGGGAGTGATGATAAGACTATTATTGAGGATGAGATGGCAGTACAGAAAGGCTAGTGTACCTATAGATGTTGATGAGATCGTACATTCACTTGTAGGATGATCCCGTAGACAAGAACACTATCTTGAGAGTGGTCCTAGCATTGATAGGCTAAGGATGGTCTACGATGATAGTACTCTCTTCTAGAGAGTGATCCTACATTCATGTGTAGGATGGTCTCGTGGAAAAGAACACTCTCTTGAGAGTGGTCTTAGCAATGATAGGATGAGGATGGTCCGCGATGATAGTACTCTCATATGTTGAGTGGTCCCGCATTTAGCTGCGAATGAGATCTCCATTCAGTTGCAGACAACTGTATCATCTTCGAGGATGGTCCGTGGACAATAACACTCTCTTGAGAGTGGTCCTAGAACTGATAGGCTGAGGATGGTCCACGATGATAGTACTCTCTTATGGAGAGTGGTCTTGCGTTCACTTATGGACGAGTTCCTGCATTCAGTCACAGATGATGATGTTCCATCCTTTAATTATGTTGTGGGTGATTTAGCTTAGTATTTATCTACTAATAGTGCAGGTGGTGCTTGAGATGGTGGCAGAGATGATGCTAGAGATGATGCTCGAGATGATGCCAGAGATGATGATGCTCGAGATGACGCCAGAGATGATGATGCTCGATATGATGCCATAGATGATGATGCTCGAGATGATGCCAGAGATGATCCTCGAGATGATGCCATAAATAATGATGCTTGAGATGATGCCATAGATGATGATGTTCGAGATGATACTAGATGATAGAGATGTCTGTGATCAGAATGTTCCACAGATGATGATGATGTTGAGGTAATTGTGAAAACTTCCTATGACATATAGATTCACTAGTCAGTTTTACAGACATGTTGTTGTATTGTATAATACATTCCTTGTTAAGAGGGAGAGTTAAAGAAATGTAAGTGCAAAAGATATTCTATTACGTATTATTATTGTTATTACCCCTTCTTGATATGTTTTTCCTGCGATTAGGGATGTTATTGATGTATTTGGTCATATAAAGTATCGAGGTAAAACATTTGTTGTATGTCGGGTCAGTAGTACCCGCTAAAGTATTATTAAAATGTATTTTTGAGTCTTCCAAGGAAAGTCGGCCCTGGAAGCAAGGGGAAGTCGGCCCAATTGGGCTAACAGGCCTCTCAGCTGATTTGTATAAATAGGAGAGGCGCCTCCCTCATTTGGACAAGTAGAACACTCTAGCAGTTGCGCTAGAGAGAGAAGAGACAGTCCATCTAGAGGAGAGGAAGCAGTCTAGTCTTGTTATTGGGTCTTACACTGTTCTTGGTTGAAGTCTATATAGAGGAAGTTTTGTTGGGTTTTTCCCCACGAGGGTTTCCCAGGATAAATCTTTGTGTTCTCTTTTGTTCTATTGCGCTTGTTATTCTTTCAGAGATCCTTTTGTTTTGGTATAATTACATTTAAAATCTTAACAGATAGATACATTGGGTACTTTTATTTTCAACACAAGGAGAAAGTTTTTGACGTTTTCTTTTAAGAAGAAGAAAATTACATTGTAGGATGTTACAATTGAATCAAATTGAGAAGCTCTGCCATTAGAATATTTTAAGGACATATAAGAACTTGCAGTGATCGAATTTGAAGGGTGGGTCTTAATTTCAATTTGAAGGGCATATATTCTTTCAAGCCTTCAAATATCAAGGGTGATATAGATAATTGCACTTCAATTAACAATTGTAAATTAACTAAACACTTTAAAAAACAACAACAACAAATATTGACCTTCCAAATTTGTACAAATAAAAACAATTGAACACTTTTTTTTAATAGCAATGATAAGAGAATTTATAGTAATAAAAATAAGGAATAAGAAAGAGCAGATTCAAAGTTTTCAGCTTGACAAGATCAAATTCCTCAGAGTTATCTGCAACTCCTTCACAAAAAAGGGCTAATACATAAACTGCATTGCTAGACTGATACCCTATTCTAATACCTCTAGTAGCGTATATCTTGATATATTGCTTACATAGATGGAGACAAAAAAGCTTTCAGATAACAAGATGAGGGTGATTGGGTCTTCATTCCTAAAGATTATCAGCTGCGTTTGCTTCATTTTGTTGATTATCTGCACCCTAAGTAGTTGAGGAAATCCCTTCCATTAGGGAAGTGAGAGTGGGATGGTCTATGGGCTCAAAGGTCCTTATCAATCTATGGATATCAACCATAATACCATTCATCATATCATGCATTTGTTCAACCAAAGTCTTGAGCTGGTTAACCTACATCTCAAACTTCTCTTCATTTTCTTAAACCATACTTGCTAAAGAATTCCACATACTACTCAGATAATTCTGCATCACCAAAGTTCTCGACAAGGGATTTCTCCATCTTGCACATCATGTTATTGACATGCTCCACCTCACCAACCAGGACCTCAATATTTATTTCAACATCCTCTAGTCGTTTATCCAAACAAGAAATTTGGATTATGATTTGGCGCTGGCTCTCCAACACAGTGGTGGAAACTTCATACTCACAAAATAGGAGCTTCTTATAGTAAGGCATATAACCATTCACCTCCCTATATTCATCAGAAACCATTTTCTTTTTCTTAGAGTCGCCACCTTTCATCTCCCTGAACTCACAGCTTCTTGTAGCATAAGAAGAAATGTCGAATGAGGGAAGAATTACGAGGTTTTGGCATCCTGAATCATTCTTATCGTGGTGACAACCAAACATCTCAATCCTTCCAAAACAAGACGGTTCATAAATGTGTGAATCATCTAGGAGAAAACCCACTGTAGAATCAATCACATGGCTCTTCAATCGATCTTTAAATGCGGGTAGGGTAGGTGCATTGAAACAACTGTCAATATCAACTAGTGGATTTATGAACCTCTGCCACTTTTTCCCTCGTTGCATGTTCCCAACATGGGCATGATAAAAAATGTGATTTAAGCTAAGTTTGAAGATAAAACATAGTGGGAAAAGGATAAAGGAACCTAGCTTGGAAAACATTGATCCCATTTAGTAACTTTCGTATGGTTGTTTATCAACATATCACCTTCTTGGAGGTTGCACCCTATATTTCCTAGAGAATCAACTTCCACATTGTTATGCCTATTAACGTGGAAAAAATGAATATCAGATAGTTTATTTACATGAGCCAAAATTCTCTTGTGCACCCTTCCTGGTTCTTCTTCTTATTTTTCCTGGAACATTCTTATCTTTTGAATAGCCATCCAAGAGTCTTCGTAGACTTGACAAGTCTCTATCTTTATATCTTTCAGCACTTCCAACCCATGGAGCAACGCGACCCATTCCGCCAAGTTGTTTTTCCTCTTTCCCAAACTCCAAGAGAAAGAAAGGACCTTATTTTCTCCTAGGTCGAAGAGAACCCCTCCCGCACTTGCCACCCCTTAAACAATTGAACACTGACCACATGAAAAAATGATGATTTTTCATTAAAACCTATGAAATAAATAAATATTTATTTGGAATTAGTAAGGTCCACAAAATTATTATTATTTTACATAAATGAGCACATTCCAACAAAAATAATAAGAAAGCATAATTTCTTTGATTCATTTGATCCTCTTCAGAAGTATTTGAGCTTACATCACTGGAAAACATCATTCGAGGCTTTATAGTTTTCGTTTGTTTCCATACATCATAAATAACATTCCAATCTACCTCGTTTAGAGCATGAGGTGTAATAAGAGAGGGAAACATGAACATATCTAATGCCTGCAATGAAAGTCCTGATTTATCCTCATTTTTAATCCTGTTTAATTTTGAGAAGCTTCTTTCTCACACTACTCTACTTGCTAGAATAACAAGGATATCTTGTCATAATCACATCAAACATGGAAAGTCTTCAAATCATTTAGGTTAAACTCCATGTAGATCCCATGCTCCAAACACATGCTTTTATGGTATTATTTATAAATAGTACAAATAAATTCATCCATTTCACCCAAACATTTAGTAGTATCCACAATAGGTGAGTCCCCAACACTAAACTTTTCACATAAACATTTCAACCATCTTTTCGTTTGAGATTCTCCATCATCCATTTCTTCATAATAATGTTGAGGACTAAAAAAAACTTAGAAGCATTAAATATAGGTAGATGTGTAAACCTCCTATCTAGAGATTCAATCACCTTCATCATAAAACATTTTCCTAAAATATTGCAATCATTTAGTGTCCATGATCTTTGTATCTTTGGAAAACTTTCAAACCTCAATTGATGTAAATGTACCATACGTGTGTTATCTACAAACTCAATAATTCTTTATTGCGCTCTAATTAAAAAAGAGGATACGTGCAATGCACCTGCCCCAAATATGCCCCCCAAAAACAATTTACAGGGCATGTTAATAATAACATCTAAAATAGTGCCAATAGAAGTAATATCAACATGATCCTCTTGGAACTTTCGATTCAACTTATTTAACTAAACGAAACATATGCAAGCAAATGTATGTAAAATTGTACTTGAAATATTGTTGTCAACTAATACATATTTTCTCCCCTAACTCCCAATATTTTACCAAAGCAAACATGATTTTAACGAGTCTTTCCATGGCCGTTCCTCTGGAGAGCCACCTAATTTGATGAATTTGTAAAACCTCTAACTTAGTGATTTGAAATGATTCCATTAGATCTTTTAGTTCTCTATGTCTTTTAGTAGATTTCCCAAGCCATTAATAAACTTTGTTTGCAAATTTATTAATATAGTGCAACTCTAAAAAATGAGATAAAGCATCATTTGCTTCTAATGCTTCTCTATGAACTTTGTAGTGGATATCTGATAAATGAGAAGCATCTCAACTTATCTTATAAGATAAACCTTGACAACTTCCTCTCATGGAAGATGCCCCATTAGAGCCAAAGCCAAGTAACTTCTTCAAACATAGATCCATACATGTTAGAAGAGTTGTCATTGCATCATACATATACTAACTTGTTCCATCTTTTATTTGAAGCAAGCGTATAAATTTTGTTACACACTAGCCTCTTCCTTCATTTTTCAAATATGTAATATGGATAATCAAATGGTGCTCCATAGTTTGATCAGTGCTTTCATCAACTAAAATTGAGTAAAACAGGTTATGGAAAATCTCATCTTGTAGATTTTTCCAATATGCCTCTTTAGCATCTTAAAGAAACCCATTTCCAGATGTTGTATTTGTGTTTGCATAGTATTTATTTGTTAAATGCATGTGTGCAGTGGACTTATACCTATTCAAGTCACAAATGGTGTTGGAAAATGGTAAGTTTTCAGTTACACCATTAAACTCTCATGGATTCCTCCTAGATTCCCATTTCTTACATTTCTCACAATAATTAAATTAGGACTTGATAGTTCATTATGTTGGGATGGGATAGGTCATTCTAAAGGAAATTTAAATTGAAAATAATGGATCCCTATTCCTGGATCCTAATTCCCTAATGTCCAAGGGTTCGTAACTTGAAATTAATATTAACGAGTAATTTACAAAGTTGCCCTTCCTTTGAAATCTTGCTATAAATTATGTCCTTCTTAATTGGACTCATAAAAATAGGATTTTAATATTTATTTGAAGGGCAATTTAAACTTAGCATTTTTGGGACAAGCTAGAACCCTCTAGAAGGGTTAGGAAGGGCTCAAATTTGAATGTCGAGCAAGACACTTGTAATCACAACCTTTGTAACCAATAGTTGAAATTTGCCTCTTCTTTTTAAAGTTTGACTGAGTTTTGATTTGACCAAATGATGGCTTTGCCTATCTAATCGACATGAATGCTTAAGCAATATTTTACGAGGATTTTTTGGTGTGACTTGTCGATTTTAGGGCAATTTTGCTTTGGTCCATTGCTTCTACTCCTCTTTGATGGGAATTGAATTTCCCTTCATTTTTTTTGGTATGTAATGAAGGGTATCTTTAACATTGGCATGCTCACCTATATAATTGGTAGCTAATGACAATTGGTTAATGTGTGGTTGTGATTTATTAAACAACAGATATCCCTTATTCTTCTAGATACATGATCTTGTGGTTCCTTTTAGAAGAAGACATGACTGCCTTCAACGAAACAACGACAAGATGGTTATTAACCCACAATTTCCAGGCCCTTTTATATTTCGATGGCCACGTTTAATTCTTCTAACAATGATGATGGAGGTGGTTAACACATAACAACAAATAACCTTTGATTCGCGTGGGTAAATACCCGTCGACTTTAATTCCTTATGGAGAGGTTATATAACATTCGATGTTTGCTACTTGGCAATGGAATAATTGATTTATGGTTTTCTATTTTTTTAATTATATTTATTTATTTTTTATATTGTTCATCAAAGTTGTTTGAGTTTGGAAGGTTATTTTTCTTGACATGTTTTCAATTTACAATGAAGATATCTTCATTTAGTGGAAATTCCGAATAGCTAGGGGACAATTTTGGTCCAGGAATAGAGGTTCAAAGAAATAATGAAAAAATGGGATGTGGCCAAAAGCATTGTCATAGAAGGTTTGGAAAAGGTCTAGAAGGTTGAATCAACATGAAGCTTTGACACCAAATTAAACGAAGAAGGTTCATTTCCTAGCAAACATCCCACATTTGAAAGATAATTAACAAAATATATGATTGAATGATAGAATATGATACAATGCCATGGAATGATATCCTTAAATATGCATTGACTAGTTACCATGGTCCATAAGATATGTCCCTTAATTAGGTCATGTTGTTTAGTGAAGATATGTCTCTTCAAACACACACACACATATCATTACACGCTTATTACTATTGTGACATTTGGTTATCTATAATTGTTTATTGTTGTGGCAACTTTGTTCTTTTCATTCTAAAATCTTTCCATATTATGTTCTTTATGCTCTAAATTCCCTATTATGCTATTAAGGATTAAGGTACATAACATAGTAGACTATGTGATTTATCCAAGTGCATGTTTTGATGTGCATTTTTTTTGGGATGATGCTTTCCCTTGGATGGAGGCTATGCTTGATTTGAATATTCTCAATGAATCTTCTTCCATCTTTTTCAAAGACAATACCATTGGATTTGACATTTTTGCAATTGAATCAAACCTCGATGACTCTTTTGAGTTTAATTTCTCTTTTTGTAGATCCTCAAATTTAGCGTTCTCAAGTTTGTTTCTATAGTCTCTGTCATCAATTTCAACTTTGTTTTTCCTTATGAGTTTGGTTTTACTGTTTTAGATTCAACACCTGTGTCATTGTTGAGTCTTCCTTGATAAAATATACCATTGTGTAGGATATTATTAAAAAATCAAGGTCAAGAATATCATTACACCAATGACTTTCAATAATTCTCTCTTTTTAGATTTTCGAGATATAATATTGCTATTGTTATTTTTTGAGTGTAAACTTTTGAATTGGATCCCTAATTGCTTAAGGATCATGTTGTACACATTGTCTCACTCGGTTAGATATATTTTGGAGCCTGCATAAAGGTTTAGGTTCCCCTTTTGTTGCGATGTATTTCAAAATTTTATCACCCATATTCATCGCAAGGTTAACCTCATTGAAGCTTGGAGCGTTAAGCAAAGTTCCAAAAGATTTGAGACACAATTTTAGCCTAAGAATGAGATTTGTCCACCCATTAAATCACTCAATTTGTATAATTAGTTCCAATCAACACTAAAATTAGTTGTTAACACCAAAATTAAGGACCTGGTATTAGAGACTTTGTTCACTGCTGTGTTTAATATATGTCATAACCCATGATAATTACATGTTCTCTAGAAGAACTGAAAATATTACCAACATAGGTCTATCTTAGACTTGATCTATCAAACATTTAGAGGGATAAAATTCTTTGAAGTGTGATTTTTTTTCTTAATTGCGCTGAGAGGCGCTCTACAGCCCAGTATGGGGGAGATTTTGTAACGTTTGTAACGTGTAATGTTACTCTTGTAAATGTCGACCATAAAAAATAATTTTTGTAATTATCCTCCAAAATAAATGCCGGCCACAAAAACAACCTAATATGGGGGAGATGTTGTAATGTTCCTACCTAACAAAACCATAAAAAATAAAAAAATAAATTATGGGCCAAACAAAATGTAGGTAAAAAAAACAACACAATATGGGGGAGATGTTGTAATGTTCCTACTCAACAAAAGCATAAAAAATAAAAAAATGAATTATCAACAAAAAAATGTTGGTCATGAACATGGTTTTAAAACCATGTGCAAGGCCTCCTAAACAACCCATGGTTTTACTGTACATGGTTTAGGAGGGCCTTGCAAATGATTTTAAAACCATGTACAAAGTCACCTAAACAACGCATGGTTTTATTGTACATGGTTTAGAAGGTTGTTGCAAATGGAGTTGTCTAACTAGGGGGCTTTTTGACTTTTCACGCTGATTTTATGCCGGAATCCGATGAATTTAATCTACAAAATCTGTAATTTCTGTTGTTTGTTGGATGATTTTAAGCTCAAAAATGAAATCAGGTGACAGGAAAACCCCCCCCACCTACTCTCTGTAAGATCTAGTAGTGTTTTTGAAGGTTTTGAAAATTCCGTGAAGATTCATGACAGAAAATTGATAAAAACTAGCCGGAGAGAGAGGTAAAAAAGTCCCCTATTTAGACAGCTCGGTTGCAAATGGTTTTAAGACCATGTTAAATGCCTCTTAAACAACCCATGGTTTCAGGAGGGCTTTGCACATTGTTTTAGAACCATGTATGGGGGAGATGTTGCAATGTTCTTTCCTAACAAAATAAAAAATAATAAAAAATATTACATGTCGGCCATAAATAGTATTAAATATTAATACTAAGTTGATAGCTTAGTGCAATACTTAAGAAGATGTTTGCACTTCCAAAGATTTGATCCCTTTGGGCGCTTAATAGAGCCTAGGATTTGGATCTATACTGGTATTTAAAAAAATTACAAAAAAAAAAATTTAAACTTCTCTTTCAAAATAACAATAACATATACAAACTATAAACTCTTTATTATTATTATTATTATTATATATTACATGACAACATCTCCCCCTACCCTTTTTTAAAACCCTTCTCTAATCTCATGCAACGAGTCAACAAATAAAGTCCATCCACATCATCTCGGGCTCCCATATCTGCACATCTTTGGAGATTCATCAATTATTATCAACTGGGCATAGGGCAAGGCATTATTTGACTTGCCTGGTTCTAGATAAATGGTGTGAACCATTAGACAAATGATGCCAAAATTTCTCATTCTAGATTTTCAACATATATATATATATATAGAGAGCACAATCAGATTGCAGATGGCTTCTCCAAAGAGGTCCTGGATCTGGATTTGGGCCTATGTAATATATATGAATTATATGACGATTCTGTCATTATGTATGGAGATTACAAACTCTTTTGAGTTTTTTTATTTTAGTGCCAGATCTAGACTCTATTTTTCTTTGGTACTGGTTATGGAACTTTTTTTGATCCGTCTACGATCTATGATGATGGTCTTCTTGGAGGAGTCTTCTGGATTCTCTTTGTGCTCTCTCAATAGATGTTTGATTGTCTGTATGGAGATCTTAATGTTCTCCCACATTGTATGCTGAATATAGACCTTTATGGTTTGACCATTCTTCTTGTCTCCTCTCTCTTGCTAATGTCTTTATTGGTTTCACACGAGTGATCTATATGCCCTTTGATTCAATATGAATACAAAAACCTGATTTTATTATAAAGAAAAAAAAAGTCCTATCAACATTACGATATATTTCCTTTCACCTCTTAAAATGGCCACTCTTTATAAAGCTAAACTCTGTGTGAAATAAAAAGCTATAGTCCGTGTGAAATACAGATTAGCGACCCTTTGAGCCTCTGTTCAGAGGCCGACGACGTCCTTAGTCTACTTTCTCAGAAGATCTGGAATTCATTTGATCTACTGATCACAGCAAGGGTTCTTGAGACCAAACAAGGGTTGTACATTGTACAATACGTAAGCAATGGATATGGACTGGATGAATGCTCCGCATTCCATGGGGGTAAAAATCAGCCCTGGATTCATTTATACTCATCTCTGAAATACATTCGAATCACTTCAAGGTCACGGTTTGAATTCCCTGGATTAATGTAAACTCTACGCTCCATACTTACTTTGCTTCTTCTTTTCGTTCTTATTGCAGACAACAATTATCGGAGTGACCTACAATGGAGGAGTGGTGCTCGGAGCTGATTCGCGGACAAGCACAGGTAAGCTTATGTGTTTCAATTTAAAGGGTTTGTAGGGTTTCAATGATTGATCATGCGTTTGCCTGATATAAACATTTGCATTCCCTCCAAAATGGAAACAATAGAGCCCTGTAGCTGCACTCAAGTCACGTGGGAGAACTTGAAGGACACTTCTGAGTAGTCGATATGTAAGATTTCCCAGACTAAATTGACAATGAAGATTATCCATGCTACCTTTTGGGCAGTTTCAGAGCAGATTTCGAATATTTTTAAAACCAAAAATCACAATTTTTCGGCCATTTCCCTACGGCTTTTGTCCCTTAAACTTTCCCATTGGATTTCTGACCCCCTTTATGTCCTTCTCCTCGTTCCAAGCTTTTCAAAGTGCTCAATTCCCAGTATAAGAGGTTGTTGCCAATGTTTATCAGAAAAATACTAGAATATGACAAAACTAGAAGCTGGAAGGCCATTAGTCAGTTGCGCCAAGTTGGGCGTGAGACAGTCAACTGGTCCAACTCGAATTGAGTGCTCAATAACTCGTTGGAAAGCGGCCTGGAATGAAGTAAACAACGTGAGTGGGGTTGGAACTCTGTTAGGAGAGTATTTGGGGAAAATATTGGGAGAGCCTGAAAAATGTGATTTTCCATTTTTGATTCCGACTGCAATATTTGTGATCTGCGCTGAAACCGCCGAAACAGTAACCTGGATCAGGAGAGATAAGTAAACCTAAGTATATTTTTGTCTATGAAGATAGATTTTGGGACCAACAAGAAAAGAACGTATCAAATGGGGAAATTCCAAGCTGGGGCATCCATAAAATGTTATTGATTGGTGGAAGTCTTTATATTTGTTGAAATTTCCGACAAAAATCTATCACAAGATGATGCTGCCAAGTCTGAAAAATCAGGCATGTCTTCAAGCAAAAACAAAAGTATGTTGTGTGTTTTAACTTTTGGCAAAACATAGACCATTCAAATTGCTTATGGGGTTTGAACTGCCTAAAAGCACCAGTATTGTTTCCAAATACGATCTGTTGATCAGTACCGTTGAAGCCAGAAATAAAGAAATTTTATTGGTTGGGCATGCAGTTTAGTAGGCGGTATCTATCTAATCGAGTATTTACTTATGCATGGACCATTGTAAGGAAAACAATTTTTTATTTAACTTATGACCATTTATATGTATGCCTTTTTCATCACACGGAAAATCATTGAATCTGTCCAAAAGCGTATTCCAATATCAATCCCACAGTAGAGGAGTATTTAGTTGTTAGTCACCTTGAAGAAAGTAGGAGTTAGGATATCCATCCAGTTGAAATTCATATGTTGTCAAGGAGCTCAGACTCCAGAGTAGCTTATTTTAAAATTAACCCAATTGTGTAGAGGTTCTAGAGGAGCTCCACGAAGAGTGTAATGTGCAGATGCCACTAATCCTTTTCAATGGGTTGGACGGTAAGGTGTCCTTGTCAAGATTTCGGGTCTGGGGTAATTAATGCAAATATGAAATTCAGCTCACACCAGAGGTTTTTTGGATCTAATATCTGTGAACTTTCAGCTGTATTGCTGATCTGAAATATTAATTTACAGCAACAAACAGTGGACAATATTTCACTTCACTTCAACCCAACACACTAGGCAGCTCAAGAGAAAATATACCAAACAAATGCCAAGAAATTTCAGCTGTTAGGGCACACTTTTCCAAGCATATACCAGACCTGAAAACCGCTTTATTACAACAGATTTTCTGCTCTTATTTTTTTAGATATATGTTAAATCACTTAACAATTTCAGTCCTATGCTATCTCAAATTAGCATGAACAACAAGTGTTGGAATTTGCCCAATCAAGAAGACAATACAGGCTGAAAATCAAATCTGCAAGTACACAATTGCTGGACAGCTGAAACACTTCATTTATTTATAAGACATGGAGCACATGTACATACTCACAGCTTATCACAACTTGGTACAATTTTAATCTCTCCAAACCTAGCCAGGGAAACCATGAAAACTCTAGCCACGTACTCCTAGCTCCTAATCAAAAACTGGTTTCTTCATGAAGGATCCTCCTGGGATTCTATTCTTGCATCTCACAAGTGTGCAAGATGTCTCATCTTCTTCTCCTCTTCAACAAGCATAAGAAATAGTGCACCAGGGTTTACAAAACCCTAGTCTTCCACTCTCACAAGAGCTACAAGAGCATTGCCCTCTAGGGTTTCTCACAAACCCTAGCTTGTTTGCATTCTTAGAGTGAAACTCTAACTCTAGAATCACCCTTGAACTTCTCCAAGATTCTAGTGCTCCAAGATATAGATAAGGTAATTTTATTAATGTCCAACAAATGACCTTAAAAGTAGGTCAATGGGATTGGGCACAACCACGATATCAATACAAAGTGGAAGCGTAAAAGTAGCTCCTATAAAAGGATAAAAATAGAACTTAAACCAAAGCCTAGTCCTATAAATGGAGAGCCAATCTCGGTGAAAAATATATACAAGGAGAGATACAAAGAGACTAATCCAAGGAAGGAAAGTGGATCCAAGAACTATGATGCAAAGATGGTGATGGTGAAATTGTCATGGGCCACTGAAAGCACTGGAAACATTGGAAACAATGGAAGCACCGGGAGCACCTCTCCTACCATCGGAGGTTGACTGAATGAAGCTTAAAAGCGTACTTTATTTGGAGGAAGAGTTAGAAGAGGAAATGTATTGAGTAGTGCACTGCTACTTGGAGGAGGGTGCTTGATGCTGCAACCTGGAAGAAGTTGTCTGTGTTAAAATTCAAGGTTAGATGAGTTTTAATACAAGTAACAACTTTTAATACATGAACTCACATTCACAATAATACTGCATAATAAAATTTAAATTGTAATGAAGCAAAGAACAACATAATTTTCATCTATTTCAACTTAACGCTCCATTTAGTCACTGTGTTAAAGTTGGTCCTCGAGAATCATCAAATGCTATGTACAGTAAACTAATAAATCTCAAATGCCATGTACAGTAAAATAAATTTCAAATGCCATGTACAGTAAAATAAATCTCGAATAAAGTATAGAGGATGACAGAGCTAAAGAATCATAACCATTATTTGGATCTGCCTTATACTCAGATATTTATGAGTTTGATCTTGTCACTGAAGGGACAAGTCCATCTGGGTAATTACGTTACGTACCTTGATAGAGAGAGTTTAGGTAGAATTGAATAGACCTTAGATTCTCCAATCAAAATAGCAGTTCAGTCACACTGATAATGACTTACATAGTCAAGTTGAAAGTAGCTTATGTGATCAGGAACGAAGTCACAGGTGTGCACATAATCAATATAGGATAGTGACCGCAGGCAAGAGGAGAAATGCGCTGGTGTGTGCATAGTCACGGTGGAGGATCCCACGATCATATGCAGGAGATAGTTATCCGTGAGCTATCCCAGTCACCCGCGGAGCAGGAGAGACACGTAAACAACCTCGTTGGACGATCTAGCGAACAGGGAAGCAGTCGACAACAGAGGATCAAGTTAGTGAATCTAGCGGACAAGCTCACGCTAAAGAAGTCGTCAGTAGAGAGCCATGATGAAGCAATCGACATACTGGATTGAGGTGGTGGATCTGACGGGGTAGGGTCACATTGAAGGCTCAGTTAGAGAGCCATGCGGGAGATGAGAGCACGCAAAGTGTTGGCAGTCACACGGAAGATGGATTGCTGACAGACTGGGTTGGTAACGGATTCGGCAACAAAGTTACGAGAAGTGTAGCAGAACACGCAGGCAGCAGTCAGAGATCTAAGGGAGAGAAACCACGAGGGATGAAACCAAAAACGGCCAGCTGCAACAGTCACAAGGTAAATCTCGTGGGGCAAGAAGTTGCAGACAACAACAATGGAGATAAGATGCGGGGAGAGATCCATGCGGACAATAGCCAGAAAAACAAATCGTGAAGGTAGATAGGTTCAAAATAATTTATAAGGAAAGATAATGAAATCGTTTTATAAGCTTAGGATAGGTGATAGAGGTTCGATAAAAAAAATGATAAAGTTTTAAACATCATAAAGTAAAGAAACCAATGGTCCTTTAATAAATTCATAAGTTAAACATTTTAATGAATTTATAATAAGGTCAAAAGTAAAAAGTTCCAACATAAAGTAAATTGTCCAAAAACCTTAAGTGGGTCAAAGGTCCTTTAATAAAACATAAAGTAACCATAACAATAATTGGTCTAATGGTCCTTTAATAAAACATAAAGTAACCATAGCAATTATTGGTCCAATGGTCCTTTAATAAAACATAAAGTAACCATAGCAATTATTGGTCTAATGGCCCTTTAATAAAACATAAAGTAACCATAACAATAATTGGTCTAATGGTCCTTTAATAAAACCATAAGGTAAATATAGTTAGGATAGAAATCCATAAATTAGGAGTCATCATAATCAAAGGTACACATAAGTAAGAGTGCCAAGACCAAGTAAGGTAAAGGACCAAGTGTCAACCAAGAGGGTCACAACAACCCACATACCCAAAGGATAAGGTGAACCATAAAAGGTGGACGGCCAACTTCTTTATAGGATCAACAACCCAGTAAACTTTTCTCTCTCTCAAGACATAGTTTTATATATTTTGTCATCACTGTATAAGGGAAAGATCCAAACGAATGGTTCAATCCTCAATGCTGCTCCTAAGGGTTAGGTGCCAGGGACATCGTCAAGGGGTGGCCAGTCCCTTGAGACATCACCCATCATTATCTTCCATTCTTGATAGGTGGATTTCAGCCCCAAGCTGAGTTTCAGTCTCACATTGAATCATGTTGATCAATCCTGGACGCTAATCGGGTCCTCCATTCTCTCGGAGAATGGTTCTCAGTACTAAGCTGAGTTTCAGTGTCACACTGAAAGTTGATCAACTACCTGCATGACTTTCTTGGACATCGCGTCTTTGGTCCCAGACCAGAATATATCTCTACCTCTATCTGCAGGATCTACTTGGACATCGCGTCCTTGGTCCCAGACCATAATACCCTAGAGGCACATAGGGGCCCTAGCCACATGCTAGGGGCTTTGCCATGGAATCAACCTGCTTGGTCCCAGACCAAGAACCCCAGGAGACTACTGGGGGCCATAGGGTACCTTCTAGGGTCTTACTTTGCCCTAGTCAACTGACTAGGGTACCATCCTCTCTAAGAATGGGTCTCACAGCTGCACTAACTTTAACAGTCCGTGTGTCGCGAAGGGGCCGAAACTGTCCCTGTCTTTGGTGTTGGGCGAAGGTAGAAGTGGTCTGTCGTGTCCTAAGAGCGGTCAAGGTTTGTGCCACCATTTGTTTGTCTCTTGGTGCCCCTAGAGGAAGGAAGCACTGGAAAGAAAGAGTTGATACATCGAATGGAGCTTGGTCCTCACTGAGAATATTGTTGAAGGATGAAAGAGTGAAGCTAGAGGGCCTCCTGCAAGTATAAGGCTAGACCTCTATGATTGAGGTATTTGAAGAATCCAGTCAAAGTCTGGAGCTCTGTGAGAAGAAGGTCCCTGAAAAGGCAATAAAATCATCCTTGAATGTCATAGTAGATATGACATCGAAAGATGAAATGCTGCTCGGTCTCAACCTCTCGAAGGTGACATATACCCGGAAGATCTGTTAGAATTTTCACTTTTATAGTAGTTATGTTAGATCTTTAAACAAATTCTTCTATATCACAATAATTAGCAATATGATCACTGAAAAATAAACAAGCATAGCATACAAAAGAGACACAAAGATTCTCCTCTGGGAAACTCTTAAAGGGAAGAAAACACAACAACTTCTTTAGTATAGATTCAGTTAGCAAGTACAATGTCAACCTAGTACAATGACGAGCTAAAGCTCTTCCACACAAAGATCTCGTGAATAGATAAGATAAGAAACCCCAAGATAACATGTCTTCACAATGCAACTACTTTCCTCCCTCTAGCGAACTTGTTCTTCTTCTCTCCAACGAACTTGTTTGAATGCTTGATGTGTCCAAATGAGAAGCATGCCTCCCCTATTTATACTTGTCTCTCAAGTGACTTTTCCTTATGGGTCTGACTTCTCTAACTGCCTAGGTTGACTTCACTAGGGAGACATTAATGATTAAACAATGCTTATATAATGTTTCTTCTAGATTCTTTTGAGCCGACTTTACAAGTAGGGTTTACATTAGTTCTTCAGGTTTCTTTACATGATCAAATACAATATGAATATTTCCTGAAGGATGTACAGCAAGAATATAATAAGAATATTTTTTGCAATTACATAATCTTCAACACTCCCTCTTAACAAGGAAGGTATTATGTTGACACGATCATCATCACTGCTACTGCAACTCTGTACTTTGACCATTGACTTGTGACATCTCTCGAATCTATACATCACTAGAAGTTCTCTACGAGCAAGCCATCATCTCATTCATGCACCAGTCACGATACATCTGGGGGTATCATAGTAGAAACACATCAGCAAGCCAGGAGCACACATTATGTCATTACGGGACTTCATCTAGTTCACAAGGAATCTAGTCACATACATTCAACTGGATACATAGTTTGATTGGATACACATATTCGGTTGGATATGGATACTTGACTAGATACACATACTCGATTAGATACACATACTCCATTGGATACACATATCGAGTATGGGCACGTTCTCCAGTCATCGCAAGTATGGTCGCTCTCTTTAACCATCGCAAGTATGGTCACTCTCTCCAATCCTCGTGAGTTGGTCGCACTCTCCAGTTCATTGGATACACAACTCGATTGGATACCCATACTCGACTGGATACACATACAAAGTATGGTCATGCTCTCCAATTATCACGATTATGTTCACTCTCCCTAGTCATCATGAGCTGGTCACTCTATCCAGTGCACATACACATACTAGCTCTAACTGGATACGCAGCTCTACTGGATACACATACTCAACTACACATACAATAGTGTGGTCACACTCTCTATTCATCACGAGTAAGGTCACTCTCTCTAGTCATCATGAGTTGGTCACTCTTTCCAGTTCTCATAGAGACTAGGAATACATGCCCGTAAATGACTACCTGTTGTTGTCACACAATCAACTACATCCCCAGAATCGTATATCAGACTGATCCCTCCCTTTTACAAGGGACATCTCTCTGCATCACATCAAGCTTGTCCCTGAAGTACTCAAACTTCACTTTGGACAAAGGCTTTGTCAACACATCGGCTGTATGCTTGTCCATTGCAATATATTGGAGCTTCATTGCTCCCTTCTATACCATATCTTTGATGTAATGGTACTTGATCTCGATATGTGTGGACTTGTCATGAAACACTGTGTTCGCGGACAACTTCACACAAATTTGGTTGTCACAAAAAATACAAGTTGCCTCTAACTCGAGTTCAAACAACCTTGCAAGTAACTTTTGAAGCCACTCTTCCTCGGCTGTATTGAGTGCCACACTAGTCTGCTTCCTACTGAACCAGGAAATCATGTTTGATTCCAAACTGAAGCAACATAGCCTTGGAGGCTAATCTTTTGATCCGACTCATATTTGAGTCCATAATCAAGTGCACCTTTCAGGTACCTCATCACATGCTTTGCTGCAATAAGGTAAATACGTCTTGACTCAACCATGTACTGACCCAGGGTGTTCATCGCAAATCATATATCAAGTCTAGTGTTCGTCAAGTACATCATCAAACCATTCATATGTCTATATAATGTGGCATCCATTGTCTCTGAAGAAGTATCACACAACAACATCAAATTTGATGCCATCGGTGTAGCCATGGCCTTACAATCCAACATTCGAAATCTCTTTAGGATCTCCACAACATATTTTTTTTGTCCAAGGAAAATCTCACTGGACTCTGCCACATATCTAGACCTAAGAAATAGTGCATCATACCAAGGTCTTTCATCTCGAACTCTGTGACAAGCTTCTTCTTAGTTTTTGCAATGAGCTCCTCATCTCTTGTTAGAAACATGTCATCTACGTATAGTAGCAATATCACTGGTCTCCCATTCTCAACCTTGTAGTGAAGGTTGGAATCTGCTTTACTCTTGGTAAAGCCCAAGTTCGTCATAAAACTATCAATCCTATGGTACCACGTCCTGGGTGCCTGCTTCAATTCGTACAAGGCCTTCTTCAACTTGCACACATGTGTCTTCCTGTCATGTGTCTCAAATCCCAATGGTTGCTCCACATACATGTCTTCTTCTACCACACCATTTAGGAAGGTTATCATCATGTCCATTTGGTGTACCTTCCACTTCATTACTGCAGCTATTGCAAGTATAGCTCTAATCGAAGTCTATCTCGCTACAGGAGCAAAAATCTCTTTGTAGTCAATTCCATCTTTTTGGGAGAAGCCATGAGCCACAAATCTTGCCTTTTATTTCTCAATGTTGCCGTCTGCTATATACTTTATTTTGTTGATCCATTTGGAAGACACAACTGACTTCCCTTTTGGTTCAGAACCACATCTCAAACATCATTCTTCATGATTGACCGTATTCTTCGATCATAGCTTCCTTCCATACTTTTTCTTGGTTGCTTCTTCATAACTGGAAGGATCTACATCACATAGTAGAGCCTTATGGTCGAGGTCTCTTGCTTTCTTTGAAAGTCCCATCTAGAGCACCATACTTCTCTGCATCTTGAATAGCCTCTTGTTCCCAAGTTGGTCTTCTCTTGTGTGTATTCACCTCTCGAGGTGGATCTATAGGCCTCTGTGGTTCTGCGATATCATGATCTTTTGGAGTATGGTCTTTTCGAACAATATCTTCATTTGCACGTGTCTATAATGTTGATTTTTCTAAGCAGCATCGAGAGCGCTCCTTTTTGGAGAATGGGACCACCTGGTTCGAGACCACGGTGAAGACTCAACCCAGTGTTGAGTGACCACTACGTTGAATGGTAGATATCTGGTATGGGACCATGATATAGACCCATATCTGCCCTGGGTAGACTCAACCTAGTGTTGAGTAGATATCTGGTCCAGGACCACGATGTAGAACAATCTGGGATTGGTAGACTCAACCTAGTTCTGAGTGGCCATTCTCTAGGAGAATGAAGACACTATAAGCCCTAGACTGGGTCTGGGCATGTGTGTTGCACTTTGACCCTTGATCTATGGGCTTGGTGTGCTTCTCCAAGGATTAGCTACCCTTGGTTAAGTTACCCTAGTACCAGATCTAGGTGTCACACAGTGTCTGAAATAAAAGGATTAATAACTCTCTTGGTTTATGATGATATGTATTTTTGAAATAAAAAAGGACCACAGGTAATGACCACAGGGGCACTTGGGAAAAAGGCCAAAGTCAAAAGTCAAAATAAATAAAGACTATTGACCACAGGAAAATGACCACAAGTGGAGGTTAAAATAAATAAGGACTTCTTATAAAAGTCAAAGAAAAAATAAAAGTACATTTTTTGGTAAAAGTGAAAGTAAAATTAGGAAAAGAATAAAAATATTATTATTTTTATTTTTCCTAATCTTGTCCACTTACAGGTGAACAATGTCTATAAAAGAAGATCAAGTCTTCTCATTTACAACACACACTTTGCTCTCACAGGTGAAGAAGACTATCTTATGTTCAAAACCTTAGGTAGGGTTTTATCAGCAAAGTCCATCTTCAACATGTTTGGACAACCATCTTTAGCATTCCATTTTTTGGGCAGCCTTCTTCATTTTTTGGGCAGCTGAGATTTTTTTGTGTGGGCAGCCTTTTTTTTTTTTTTCGGACAGTTTAGAAAATTCACGGGCAGCGTAGAACAGTCAACGGGCAGAACAAATTGGTAAACGAACAGAATCGTATGGATCTGTACAGATCCATACGATTGTACGACTGTACAGCAGAAAAGTGCAAACTGTCAGTGGCAGTCAAATCTAAACCAGCAGTCTCTATTTTGACAGGCAGGAGAGAGAAAATCTCAGGTTTTCTGAAAAGCCCTAAATTCAACGAGTAGACCAAATCGGTCAACAGGCAGATCTGTACGACTGTACGGCTGTACAACAGAAAAATGCAGACTGTTTGATCTGAACCAGTAGTCTCTGTTTTGACAGCCAGGAGAGAGAAAATCTCAGGTTTTCTGAAAAGCCCTAAATTTGTAATTTTTTCAAATTCTGGAAAATGTGGGTAAAATTATTAGTCTAATTTTTATTGATAAATTTTACAGCACTGTGGGTAAATTCCAGTTCTGGAATTAAGGAACTTTTTGAAGAATTTTCTGAGTCATCTCATTTAGGACATGAGTTATTAATGGTTTTGGGGTTTTTGTCCTTTGAAGGTTTCCCTAGTGAAAAATATTGTGTCCATGTGTGCTGATGTGATGAATGTGTTTTTACTGCACTGTTTGAATTGTTTATGTTGAATTGCAAATTTTAAAAGTTTATGCTAATGCTAAAAATTCAAGATATAACTCTAGGAGCTTTAGGCTCCTTAAGAACCTCTTCGAAACAAATTTGCCTTGATTTGTTGAAGGCTGTATCCTAATCAAAGGTGACATCTTTTCTTGTCTTAATTTGCTTGTAACCTCGAATCTAGATTCTGTATGCCTTTGATGTTTCACTTTACACTACAAATATGCCCTTCTTGCATGAAGGATCCAACTTCGTTCTCTTGTCCTTGGGAACATGTACATATATTGGACAACCATATATTCTCAGGTGGATGACCTCTGGTTTCTCTCCTGTAAACATTTCTTCAGGTGTCTTATTCCCAAGTACACGGTGAGATGTCTATTCTGCACATATATTGTTGTTCTAGTTGCTTCGACCCATAAGTGCAGCGGTAGATCTTAGTTATGAATCATAGCTCTCACTACTTTCATTAATGTTTGATTCTTTCTTTTTGCTATACCATTATGTTGAGGATTATAGGGAGTGCTCATCTCTCTTAATCCCAGATTCTCTGCATAATCTTTTGAAGTCTTTTGATATGTATTCCCCACCATTATCTAATCTTAAAGTCTTTATCTTCTTTTTGGTTTGGTTTTCTACTGGTGCTTTGTGTTAGGATTAATTAATCCTCCTTTGTCCAATATAGTCTATTTGGTCATTTTGCCTAACTTAGTAAGTTATTATCATTGTATTAGAGTATGGGGGACACACCTAGAGGTTATCTGCCACTTATTACTTCTTCATGCACGAGTTTATGTGCCTACGGGACCAATCCCTACATAATAGGAGCCCACTCTAAGTGCCATTAACAACCTCCTTCAGTTGGCTGTGGTAGGTAAGCAATTATGCTGAGTTATCCTCTAGTTACATTCAGTTAGATCACTATGAGTTAGCCTAGCGCCAGTTCTGCATGCATGCAGGGAGTGTCCTGCTACAGGAGTTGGTGCTCTTTTCATCAGTTGGAGACTTATTGTAATCGAGAAGACTGTAGTCTTCCATTACCATAAATAAAGATCAAAATTACATATAATCTTGTGTCTCTCTTGATGTGATGATTGTGCTTATGACTCATGGTTGATTTAGCTGATGCATATGATGATGTAATTTGATAATACAATGCTTGATATACTTTGATTGATTTAAAGAAGGTAAAAATGTTTAAATATCTCTCACACTGATTAACCCCCCCTTTCAGTGTGGCCATTGTGTCCAACATAATGAAGATTAATGTTATGATTATTTGAGCAATTCTTGTTCGATTTATCTGAAATTTCTGCCATGGATTCTTTGCCCAGTGTATATTGATCTTAATTATTCCACTGCATAATTCCTTTTCAATAGCTCTCATATTGGCCTGTAGATCTATGGTTCTCAAATTTAACATGGTACAAGATCCTTGTTCAGGCTAGCAACAAAGCTCAGAAACCTCCATTGTGTACTAGAAGTAGTTGAGTTTCCACCTAATTCCTGGAATCATAGCATTGCTCCCTCTGGCTTTTGTTTAGAGAAGTCTATCCAGGTGTGGCAGACTCTGAAAAAGTGCACATATCGAGGTGGAAGGGTTTCAACTGACATATGATTGTGAATTGGTTTGTTTTGCAGTGATTTTTTTTGCAGGTACCTACGTAGCTTTTTGAAAGATTTGACTGATCAACATACAGTGAAATGGAGAATTCTTTTGCTAATACACCCAGAATCCTTACACCCTTCGATAACATTGATTGGAGGGCAGATATGTAGATGGCCTTGCGCAACAAGGGACTGTTTAGGATGACGATGGGAAGAGAAGCTTAGCATCAACAATATGTTGAGGAATCCAAGTTACTAAACCGGCTAGATGAAGCCTTCGGCTTCATGTGCATCCACATCTCTAGGGATCTTCTGTTTCACATTGAGGGACTTAGAACTCCTAAAGAAGCATGGGACAAGCTTGAATCTTTTGTTTGGCAAACAAAATGAGCTTAAAGGCCATATTTTGGAGAATGAAGTAATTGCACTACTACCTAGCAGTTTTGAGACTATTCAACAATTCTTTTCAAAATACAAAGCTCTAGTACTACAATGCAAACAATGTGTGATAGAAAGGAAAGATGAGCAGCTTGTGCTGTCAATTTTGAGCAAGCTTGGCTCCGAATTCTCAGTCTTTGTCTTTACTTTCCATTCTGTGAGAGTTTCCATTCCAAATTGGAAGATACCTTCTCTAAATGCTTTTGCAGAGTCTTTAATTCAAGAGCAAGACAAATTGATTTAGATGGGAGTGCTTCGAACCTTCACGAATCAAGCACTCCTAGCTGGAGACTCTAGTAGTGCGCAAGCAAGAGGGAAGCAAAAAGGGAAGGAGACCAAAAATATTGATTCAAAGCCAAAGGAGAATTAGAAATCTTCCGATGGAGCTTCAGGTTCCAAGAAGAAGAAAAAGTTTGAGAAGACTCAATGCTCCTAATGTATGAGAGGCTTTCATCCAGAAAGTCATTGTATGAAGAAGACGATTGATCAAACGACAATACTCCTTGAGCAACACAATATTGCCCTCCTTGAAGGCGCAAGGAAGACTGACTCTGGAGAAGAGACTAAAGATCATGATGAGAGATGCCATGCATTGAAGGATAGTTGTTCAAAATCACATGCCTTCCTCATTGATTCAGGAGCCTCCAAACATATGGTTGCATCCAGAGAATCATTCTCTTCATTACGAACTACAGATGGTTCAACTATTCACATGGGTGATGATACCTAAATTCGACCTGAAGGAAAGGGTTCTATCAAGTTAAAGCATCGAGTGTTCAAAAATGTACTCTATGTTCCCTCTTTAGCTGTAAATTTGTTATCTTTATACCAGATGACACATACTGGCTCACCAAAGGAAGTAGTATTTGGCTATGACTCAGTGGAGATCACAGATATCTTAGCTGGGAAGATTATAGCAAAGGGTGTTGCAAACCATGCCTCCAAGGCATATGAATTCTCACACTTTCTGCCATACTCAGATCCAGTACAACTTCAGCTGCCATTTGAAAGGGGAGGTAAAAACATTCTATCTACACCTTTTGTTAATGATGTATTGTCTAAAGTTTTAGATTCAGAAGATGAAGAACATGATCAACATGATCTTGATATTGAGATTGAGCCTCAAGAGGATCTAGATCCAGATCCAACTCCTATTCCAAATCAGTGGCCTAAGCCTAAATGGGCCCAAAATCTCATTCAAGCAGTTGGGAATATTGTTGGGGATCCAGGTGATAGAGGAAGAACGAGGCCCCATTATCATAACGGACATGTTGTGCTCTCTCATATAGTTACACTTCCTTCAGTGAGGTGCAACAATTTTCCTGAGAGGTGCTACTTAACAGTAAGGACTGATTCACAATTTGGCCCACTGAAGAACAAATTGGATCAAGTCACTATTCCTCAAGAAAGAAGAGACAAAGGCAATATTCCTTCTCCTATCTATCATCAGATTGGAAGATGGAAAAGTTCACATCCACAGTCCCAAGATACTGATGCACAAAAGAACTATGATTCTGCATGGCTGCTCCACAGAGTTGTAGATTGCAACAATTTTTTCACAAGTTTTTTCTCAAAGAGAAAAATTTCTCTCAAATATGGAAGCTTGTTTCCTGATTACCTGCTTATCTTGAGGGTGGGTTTTTTCCATGAGGTTTTCCCCTTTTTTCCTTAGTTTAATAAGTAGTATTTTAATTCATTTAGATTGTATGGGTGACTTTTGGCCTAGTTGCCACGGCCCAAGTTGTCCAAAGTTAGGATTAAGGGGGAGTATTAGGATTAATTGATCCTCCTTTGTCCAATATTGTCTATTTGGTCATTTTGCCTAACTTAGTAAGATATTTTCACTATACTAGAGTATGGGGGACACACCTAGAGGTTATCTGCCACTTATTGCATCTTCATGCATGAGTTTATGTGCCTCTGGGACCAATCTCTACATTATAGGAGCCCACTCTGAGTGCCACCAGCAGCCTCATTCTGTTGGCTGTGGTAGGTAAGCAGTTATGCTGAGTTATTCTATAGTTACATTAAGTTAGGTCACTATCAGTTAGCCTAGCACCAATTTCGCATGCATGCAGGGAGTGTGGCGCCTTTTGTCCACATACCTCATCAGTTAACTGATTATAGACTGATTTAGACATCCAGAGTTAAACTAGTGAGCTCCAGCTGTGATTTTTCCACACTAAGTTAGCTAAACAATCAGTTAGAGTTGGTAGATTCAAATCCTATCCACAACATTCAAATTCTATTTATTGTACTACCATTGTATTACTCCCAAATGCTCCTTCGTGGTGGCTATTTTTAGCCCTGTCATGTCAGATCTGTCATAGGTCTGCAATCAGGTCTGAGTTTGTCATACTTGTCATAGAATCTTTCATCATTTGCTGTCATAGAGTGCATGGAATCTCCTTCCAAGTGGCACGCATTATCTTCTAGTCTCTTCCTTTTTTATGGGAGTTACTCTCCTTTATTGATTCGAATTCCTTGGCTCATGATATGCTATTTGACACCACATCACCCTCGAATAACGTTACATTCCCCATGGATTCAAATTTGGATGAAGGTCATGCCAAGTGTGTGGGGAATCTTGTAATCCAAAGGCTCCACAAGCTTCCAAGTGTCTTCATGAATACATGCCACCTTATTTTCTTAGCATTAATCATTTATGTGGCCCTTTTAAATGTGAATATGGTAAACTAAAGTCCTTTTGGGTCCCATGGCCCCTTTATTAAAAATTTATGTCTCCATCTCAACCTAGGGAACTAGTAGGTTGGTGAAACATTATTTGCAAGTAGTCTTATTTGAATGGGGACATGGCACCAACCACATTTTTCAGGACCCTAACCCTGGTGGGAGCTATAACACTACCCTACTTCTGGTAAGTATTTAAGACTTTTTTAGAAATAAATACTTCAGCACATATTAGACGCAGTACAATGGTCCATAGCTCAAATTTGTATGCTAGACTGCAGCTGACAATCTCCTCTCCATTATCTTATCTTTTCCATTTAAAATTGAGAATTGGCTGCATGGAATTTCTTAGAATTACCTGTAAATGTATCAGAGACTACTAGTAAGCTAAGTTATTCATGGATTACAGAAAGTACGACAGCATAAAGTATACAAATTTAATTAACAATGCCTGTGTATCTTCTTGTGTAAATGATATACTGTTGACATATAACTTAAACCCAGAATTGCGATTCTTTCAGAAGATTTGTATTTCTATCCATTTTAGACATCTCAGGAGAGAATCAGGTGAAGCTTAGGGATTTCTAAAGACAAGAAAATTAATGAGGGATGTTGATGTTTACAAGTTTAGCTTAATAACAAGTTGTGTATTCGGAGACCCGCTGGCTGTCTTTCAATAAGAAGTCTTATGAGTTCATTTCTCTTTCTGGTTAACTAATATACAGAAAGAAAATAAAGCAAGCTGAAGCAGTCATAAAACTTCTCCTTTATTTAAGAAACTAAGGTTTCACTGACAGGGTATCTGGAGCTTGCTTCTGGTTCTGATTCCTTTGGGTTGGGCTGTCTTCAATGGGATTCAGAGAAATCTGAATGGAACAAGTTCACAAATTTGGAACTCCTTTTGAATTAAAGCTTTTAGTTGTTACGGTGCCTCTTTGAATCATCTAATTTGCTGTTGGAGTTGTTGGCATGCTGGATATTAAATTGTCTTTGCATCTATCTGATTCTACTTTACAGTGCAATTTATGTATAATATCCAAAATTTCTAATCCTTCATTGTGAATTGCAGGAATGTACGTGGCAAATCGAGCTTCAGATAAGATTACTCAACTCACAGATAATGTTTATCTCTGCCGCTCAGGCTCAGTAAGTTCCTTCCCCTGTATTGTAATTAAGGTTTCTAGAATGACCTTATGTTTTTATATCTGTAGTTGATAGTTAATTAAATTTATAGGGCCTTATGTCTGAAGCATCATTGAAATTTAGATGTATGTCTAACCATTATGGTTGGAGCATATGAAGAAATAACATGTCTTTTGGAAGTTTTATAATGCAGTTCAAGATTTTACTTTGGCATTGTCTCAAGTTTTTCAAAATGACTATTTATTATATAGATTTGCTTCACTCTGGTAGGCTTATGGTTCCAACATAATCATCTTACCTGTAATCAAGCCTTTCCTCATTTTCAGGCAAGAGAAAGTATGTATAAATGATTTCATTTATACACCTTTTTTATCCACAACAAATTATCAGTAATGATGCTATACTTCTAAGTTGAAGTTGAATTTTTTTTGTACCATGTAATTATGCACGGGAAACTTCTGGAGACTTAACTGTCGTTGACACGTGTTAACTAGGGTAAACCATCATTGTAGATTTAACCTGCTAGGTGTTGGAGTTTGTGCAACTTCGGAAGACATTCATACAAACCCTAGAAAGAACAATGTAAACCTTGGGGTGAAAAGCAAGCAATAAAAAGAAAATGACAAAAATGTATTTTATTGCTCCCCCAAGAGAAGCCGACCCCAGTTATTTTTCCTAGTGGAAAATCAGTATAAATAGGAGGCACTCCTCCTCATTATAACACACAGTCACACAAGTGAAAATTCGAATCACTGGGAGAGAGAGAAGTGGGCACCTGCAGTAGAAGAAAATTGTTTTAGATTGTTTTGGGGTTCTATCTTAAATACTTCCATCTTTTCTCTCTCTTATTTGTACACTGATCTCAGGATTATTACCTCTATACGAAGGTTGCTCGGTTTTCTCCCATTTGGGTTTCCCACGATAAAACTCCTTGTGTTATTGTTTTGTGCTTTGTCTTTCTTCTAGTTTTCCCATTTGGGTTTCCCACGATAAAACTCCTTGTGTTATTGTTTTGTGCTTTGTCTTCCTTCTAGTGATCCTATTGGTAAATGCAATTAAGATCTATTGCTATAATCTTATGAAAATCTAACAATAGGCACATCAAGTATTAAAATATCACTGATAGCTTGCCTAGAGACTTGGCCCAAGACCTCTTATTTCAATTTACATTACTTAACCACTTGAGCTGATCCTTCAGGTTGATTTAAGTTAAACACTTGTGACAATTCAAGGGCTTAAGATTCCAAATCGTGATTGGCAATAAAAAGAGTGCCAGGCCAGGTTTTCTACACTTGTGTCAATCTGTATGAAATAATATTTATTATATACAGATCAGTGAGACCTTGGGTTTCCTATTGGTGAATCCCCTCCGATGTGTTGACCATCCTCCCTGAGACATCGGAGGAGCTCACGCTCCAGACCCTAGGTTAGACACCACCAGTGTTATTAGAACCGAACCGATTCTGCCCAAGTTGATCTGTCCGAACAGTTCCTGCGCCTCCCAGTCCAAATCACGCTCTCAAATTAGAAAAGGCTGGTTCTGTATGGAACCAACTTTATCTGCTTCAACTGGCTGTTTTTATATGGAACCGGTTGGTTTTGTACACATCCATATGGCTGGTGCGTGGGACCACTAAACCACACCCCCCCAAAAAATAAAACAAAATCCAGTGTTTTCATTGCCATTTGTTGAGCAATTTTGGAGTAGGGGTTGATTCATTGATACCATGGCGAATCAGTGGAGTTGCTCCCTTGACCCCACAATGGTCCCTGGAAGCTAAAAGCCTCTGGAATATCATCTTTGTTTATGTATTTTGGTTCAAAATCTCTCTCTCTCTCTCTTTATATATGTATATATATATATATATATATATATATATATTATATCAAAATTTTAATGTTTTATGTATTTTTTAGTTGTCTGGCTTTTGTTTTCAATGTTTTACTTATTTCAGTCTGGTTCTAGTTTTTGTAGTTGAATGGTTCAGCGACTGGTCTGGTTTTATCAATATTGGACACCATCAAGTAACAAAGTGTTCAGCTGTGCTATTCTGATTTCTCCATGCATTGCTTTTAGTCTGCCATCTTCCTCCATATTGGTTGCCTTTTTGGTTCCATGTTCGCTGATGCTCCCAACCTTGCCTTGACATTCCTTTTTTTGTACTTTTCATATTATGTATTTTTATGGTTCTTTTAGCTAGATGCTTCCTTCTTTGAGCTCTTTCTTTGCTCTTGTTTGAGTATCAATCAGAGTTGTTTTTGCTCTCCCACTATGTATTTATACTGGATGTACTTTTGAGTCTTATTGACCTACTTATTGTGGTCATTCGTTGGACATTAATAACATTATCTTATCTTTTTATTATTATTATCTATTAACTAACTTTTAGCTCATTGCCAATGGAAGATTTAGATTTGCAGTAAAGTAGATATAACTGCTAACAGGCTTCTCAGCTGTCAATTAATTTTCAATGGCAATTGACATAAGTGCTCATGCTCGAACTATTCAATTCACTTTTTTCTGCAGTATATGCTAGTTTGTACCAGAATTCCATTAAAATCGCTTCTTCAAGGTACGATGTTTTCTTGAAATAATGATTTTTATCTTGTTCTACACTAGTTTGGAGAACTCAACATCTTATTCTTAAAATCGCTTCTTCAAGGTACAATGTTTTCTTGAAATAATGTTTTTTTATCTTGTTCCACAGCAGTTTAGAGAACTCAACATCTTATTCTTAGTATTGAGTTTATGTTGGTCTAGAGAAAGATAACATAGACATGTTCAAGGAGAGAATAGAACACTGAATAGACAGCAGGGCAGGGTTTCTGAATTTTAACAACACTTGTCAAAGGGGTTCTAGTCAGTCTTACATGATTCTCCTACACCTTCTCAATCACTTAGTTTGCTATATTTCATTTGCTGGAACTGATAGAGTAATGTTACTCTAGAGACATTCTTAATATTTTAGGACTCCTATCTTTAGGAACACACTACCTTGATGAGCATTGGTGCCTAGAGCTCAAGCTTGACATATAGGGTCATGATGAAAATGATATTCATTTTATTTCACATATTGCCATTCTATAAGCCTATTTAAGCAATATTGTAAAATTAATTTGATTTTGAGTTGGTTGACGTATGCATCCAAATGTCAACTTGTGGATGAATATTCATGAGCATGGATGGGAAATTACCACACATAATACATTGAAGGTGTAAGTTGTTATACATGATTTTTGTAGTCCAACTTATGCAATGATCTATAGTGTAGAATGGCCCAAGCAAAAATGCCATTATGAAGTCAAAAGCGGTTGCCATTGACTTCCAATTCTTAAGACAAATCTAGTTAATGCTTTTCAAAATGAAAGTTTGTTAAGTCTACAAAATTTGAGAGGGTGGGCCATAAAAGAGTAAGTCTTGGAAGGAGAAGTATTAAACAGGTTAACACAGTTTAGGGAGTGTTTGAGGTTCTAAGGCATGGCGTGTTGGTTTTGGGACTCTCTACAACGTAGAGTCACCATGGTTGCCTCAAATGAGTATGTTAGATTCACGTGGGTCCAAGTTAGCAGTTTTCCCTCACTCCCCTATGACATCTACGTCGTGTTGTGTTATTTCATCCCCACTTCGTTAGGTTTTGCGGTCCACAGGGATTTAGATATGAATCCCTAATAAGACTTGTCTACTAACATTGTCCAATACTTGGCATTGGAGGAAATCCTTCTCCTAGGGAATTTCAACACTCATACTAGGAACATACATATTGCAACTTCATGACAGATTAAGGATGATTTTTTTTTTTCATTAATTTGGTTGTTCTGTGAGATTGACCAAACTTTAGTTAGCCCCCATAGGGTTTCAGATGATGTTTTGGGATCCCTTGCAGCATACACCTATGCACGTGTTGCACCTAAGTGAGTCCCATGAGTTTGTGTCTGAATGAACTTACTCTCTTTCTGGATTCTAGCAGGTTCACATGTTTTCCTCACGGTGGGGAGGCAAGCATGGTCAACTATGTCTCGGCCAATGAGGACCTTCTCCAAAACATCCAGCAGTTTTCTATCATCCCAATTTCTCTTGTTGACCACGCTCTCCTCACTTTCTAACTTGGATTGACCCTCCATCCCTCCTTACCCCATTGCCTCCAAGAACCCCTTGGTTCGTTTTTTTGTTTGATGATGGGATCTTAATATCGTTTCTTTTGACCTTTGCCAACTTAGATCGTTTCACTCCTCTACTTGAATCTTCTAACTATTCCCCAAAACATAAGAATTTGGGCATATTGGGGTTTGAAAGTTCTTTTTGCAACTAGTGTTGGTGTGTTGATTCTACTCTTATTTGAATTGTTGATTTGTGCGAGTCATCCATCAATCCATCGTCTTGGGCAATTGTGAAGATTGGGAAGAACCATGTTCTCTTGTGAAGATTGTGAAGAGACTAACTTGCATGAAGATTATGAAGATAACCTATATGAAAATCGTGTCCACGCCGTTGATTAAGATCCAATCTGAGTCGAGTCGTGCTGCAAATGAGAGATTTTTGTCGATTGACCATTGTGGTCTTTGCAAACACACGAAATATCGCATGCAACTGCTTATCCGAATTAAGGCCACTCCAGGATGACATCTAGTGTGATGAGAGCAACAAATTTTGATTGGTAAGTTGGTTGCTATTTGTGTTAGCTTTCAGATCTTGGCTTGGTTTCAATCGTAATAGGGACCCTAATTTTAATTGGCTCAGGTTCCTGTTGTGGTTTCTGTCGAACAGCGAGAGAAACTCTTGCAATTGCGCAATTTGTCTTTTGTCCAATCTAGAGGACTTGCTGTTGTGCTTGCTCACACTTTCAACTGACTCTTTGATTGGGGTATCGTCAAGTAATCGGAGAGATTGTATCATGGTTCTCAAGGTCTCGTTGCGATTTTGAGAGAGAGGTCGAACTAAAAAATGTCGAGTTAAAGCTGTCGATCTGCATTAGCACTTGGAAGTGCCCAAGTCGAAGTTTGCTCTTAGCCAAAGTTACATTACATCCTGGTTCAAAGATTGTGGGTAGAGCAACGTTTCAGAAAGTCAGTGGGGACAGAAAGAAGGTCCATGGAGGATTCTAATCCCACAAAGAACAACGGATTTTGTGATAGGGGACAATTTGAGTACCATAAAATTGTAATAGTAAATAGGGACCAAGTTACAACCCCACCGATATAGCTTCGAAATCGAATTTTTCCTATTGAACATCGTAGATTAAAAACCTGGTGCAACATATGGAATTCTTTAAAAAGAAAAACATCAAGCTCCATTCAGAGACACACACTCTCTCTATTCAAGTTACTGACGTGGAAGGGAAGAACTCTTCTCTTAAGATGCTACATGAAAACAAAGTGTAGGAAACCCCAAATGATGCACTACACGCATAAAGTCTCAACCTTAAAAGCAAACAGGAAGAGATTTGATCTATGTTGTCCACCTAGCTAACTAGGTGGGCAACCATGTATCATGTGCCATGTAGCATGTACATGAAGATGAATGAAGTGTGCCTTACAAATTTTCAATCATCAAAAGACTCAGTAGGGCAATTTTGATCCTTCTCTTCTTCTTTTTCATGAAATTGTCGCACCCCTACGGGGGATTTTGTAAGGATATGTTAGCATGATGGTCAAGTTATGTAAAAGATTGGTTACTTAGGTCTTTATCATTAGTGAAGTCCTTTCATTGAGTGTTTTTTTACTTGGGTAATTAAATTTACTCTTTAGTGATTTTAATTACTTGAGTTTTTCACTCAAAATTCCTCCAAAGTGGTGAAAGACGTTCTAATGATCGAGCCCATCGGGTGATTAAGGTCTAGAAAGGCTGTATATTACCATGCTAAATATTATCCAGAGTCTTGCGAGATTTCATTAAGTTTTACCTAGTTTTTAAAAATATTTTGTAATTAAAAAAATGTCCCTTAGCTTAAAATGTTGTAATGTAAAAGATGGACAAGTGGTCCTCAGTGCCATGTATAAGGGTATGGATATTCAAAATTAATGGCAAGGTACCCACTAGAGTACCCACTACATCTTTGGACCAAGTTTGGAGTCATAATAATGGATCATTTTGAGTCTAGACCACAATTTGTCTAGTTTAGTAAAAATTCAAGAGAATTTGCCTATTATTAAAAATGACATATTTTTGTAATAAGTCTAAAGTCACTTGGAAAGGGGAAATTTAAATTATGTTTCCTAAAGTTATATTATGTACCAAGAGGGAAATCAAAGGCAAAAATGTCCCCTCCCATGTAACATTTCACGAGTTTGAAGTTGTCTCCCAAAGGGGGGCTCCCTTTCTCACCATGAGAAATGAGAAAAAATGAAATAAGCTAGAGGGAGGGGTCCCACCTTCATGATTCCACCCCCTTGGCCTAGCAATGAGTTATAAAACATGGGAGGGGGTTCCCCCTATCCCCCTGCCCCCATTGTTTGGCTTTTGAACCCAAGGAGGCGCCCCTCTAGGAATTGCGCCACCCCTTCATGGGCCTCCCTTCTCTTCAAGTTACAAATGGCTCATGAAAAGGGGATCTCCCCTCTCTCTTTCTTTATATAAGAAGGCTTCTCCCTCTCATTTGAGGCTAGTTTTGGATACTCTCTCATTCTCTCATGCTCTCATTGCTCCAAGAGAAGTGAGCCATTGTAATTTCCAACTATTGTTAATAATACAAAGAAGTCTTTGGGAGAGATCTTGTGTGTTGCTCATTGTGGATAACTTGCAGTTGCTCCCATTTTACTTTGCTTGCATATGCTATTGGAGGCAAAAGAAACAAAATGGATTGCATTTTTGTTGTAGATTTTATGAGTTTTCTGCTTTGTATTTGGGAAGTTCGTGCATTTCTTTGTTGAATAGTGTGATTTATCAAGTCATTTTGGTTGGAACTCACCTTTCTTGGCTTTGTGTTGCAAATCTTTCAAGTTGCAGGTTGCCCAAGTTGGAGAGTTCCTTGGTTGGATACCCTATTTCTTCAAGCATTTGGAAGAGCAAGGAGCAAACTTTTGTCCCAAAACTTTCTATTTTCTGCAATCTATATTTATTTACATTTACATATCTAAATCTTGTCAAAAATTTCATTTTTCAAGTTTTATTTTGTGCTAGTTTACTTGTCTAGAATTGCATATTTTTTTCATACATTTTTTACTCTAAGTCTCTGTTGTCGCCTTACACATACCTGGGGGGAAGCACAACAGAAATACTCAAGTTGCTTGGTGTGTCCTTGGGGGCAAGTCTCGAGCCATGTGTTGTCACCTGATCTTGACTCCTCTGTTTAGGCAAAACTCTTAACGAAGCCAAGGGGGGTAGTCCCTACAAAATAGTTTCTAAGGCTCTTTATTATTTGTTAGTTGCGATGGGATTGTTTTTTAGGAGTTTAGATAAATGGACTGAAACAAGCTACTGCAAATGTATTAGACTTAGTTTCAACAACATAAAAAGATATAGCATTCATAACATGATACGACTGAAAGCAAAAATAATGATAGCATAAATTGTACCAGTGCTAGATGGAGTCATAAACAAAATGCTGCTGAAAATCTTAAATGTTTTGGAGTGGAGTCTTGGTCAGTTTTAATTTATTAGGACGATGAATAAATTAAGGGGAAGGGGATTCCCAATATATCGTGAGGTGCTGGGAATATGACCGGATCATGACAAAGGTAGTTTCACACTTGGAAATGTGGGCTGGTTCGAAGTCTCTAGGACGTGTCCAACACTACACCAATTGAGGGTGCAACTTGATGGTATCCCTAGGGCACTATCCAATGGTTCTTGCTTCCTTTGCAGAATTTGCCTACACAATATCAAAGATTGATACACCATATTTTTGTAATGTATTGGCAGTTCGATTTTATTAATGTGAGTTGTTTATTAAATGTGAAAAGTTAAAAAGTGGACACTTTCGCTTTTGATTATCCCAAAGATTATGGCGAACCTGCGATGGGCAAGAGCATACACGGAACGATGGATTGCTTTTTCCAATTGAGAATTCTGAAAGCTAAAAAAGTAAAAACGATGAGACTAATTACTACAACCGAGAGTCTCTTTCAGGCCTAAAGGCCGTACTCGGGAGAGGAAGGCTGGGTTAGTATCCAATTTTTGCGAAATGAAAATAAACTTAAAGGAAAGAACTTCGGTTGAAATTTATTACACAAAATAAAAACTATTCTAAAGACTTTAAGCAAATACAACAACAAACCCAACCAAAGGCAACACAGGCCTTCCCCAAATGGGGGAAAGGGTGTGCGGGACTTGAAGCCCACCGTCTTTTTATTAATTTTATTACAATGCTATTTAAGAAAAAGAAATACCTTTTGACCCTTGAAAATGGATAAAAAAGACTTACAAATGCTCCAAGAAGAAGATGAATGAAGGAGGGGGAAAAAGGATGGACTTTGGGTGATCTGGATGGCCAAAAACTTGAAATTTCGGTAACATTTCCCTCTCTTCTTCCTTCAACCTGCTAAAAACCAGCAAACAATAGACTCAAAGGAACGTTAGATTGTTAGCTAAAATGTACATAAAATTACAACCTAGTATTTGCAAATGATAGGGAAAAATAACTACTTCAAGTACTAAGTAAACAACACTAGATCTAGGCTTAAGATTGCGATTTAAAGGCACTCTAGATCTAGTTAAATGCACAAGCTAAACTTTGTATGATAAAACCTTTTAAATAAAACTAACTTGTTTCAAAGGTAACCAAGAAACACGTTTAAAGTTTGAGAGAAAGAGAAGAAGAGAGATCTTGCTCAAGCTTTGAATCCTTGTGTTAGCTTGGAGGGTTTGTTGTTGAGAGCAAAAGTCTTTATGTGTTCATCCAATGCAAGTCTCAAGGAATGGCCAATGCAACTTAGCTCAATCTGTCTCTCAAGATTAGCATCCTATACACTTTTCAAACCTGCAAAAGATATATTACATCTGGTATACCCCACAGTTAGAAATCCAAAAGATTATGAAATACAATTGAATAAAGCAAAGTAATAAATAAACAAGTTGAAAACCTCAAATGTTTATCCTTATGCGCTGAAATAGCCCTATAAGCCCAAGTGATTATCTATGCAAGAGATGAAAAATGCAACAATATTACCTCATTTACCACAAGACATGCACAAAATTGCCACTCCTCATGAGCCTCCAAAGCCTTTAACTTTATTCAAACGATAATAACAACAATACAAATGATTAGAGGTAAATTGCTTCTGTGGAATGAGGTGGAAGAACTTGCTTAAATAGAAAATTCAAACGCCAGGGGAGGCGCACCCAACTAAAGATGAGAGGGAAAGCGCTTGAGTTTGTTGGAGTGATTGAAGGGATATGTTTTAGTTTAAAGTGGAGTGGATCTCAAGAGATAGGTGCCACCTCTCAATATGACTCCCACCAAACCTTTCAACATGTGCCACATCTCACACGTGAGTTTTAAGAGAGGGGGCACACTTCTTATTTTAGAATGATTCTCTATACTCCAAATCCATCTCAAAAGTGACGCTTTAAACTTTAGTTTGATTTTCCTTTCACTAAAAGATAAACTTGCCACATCCCCTACATGTTTTGTCATGTTCTTTTTTGAATTTTGACTTTGTCATTGTGTCAATTTGTGTCTATTTAGCATTAATTTGACATTTTGTCGCCTCTTTAAGCAAAAGCACTCCAAGTGATAGATCAAGGTTCCCTCCGAAGGGAAGTGATGAGTCCGTGATCCATTCTGACATGGTGAGAGGAGGATAAAGAGGACGCGGTGAATGTGAAAACGAGCATCCCCACGGCAAATTCTGCCTCTAGACCACACTTTTATCACAATTTGAAATTTCCTATTTAAACCATTAAAAAATGGCCTAAGTTTGTGGGAATTTTTTTTTTTTTTCGGAAATTAAAAATAAACCTAGGGGGACCTAGTACATGTTCATAATGAATCAAAACAATGTCTAGCATGTTTATATACATTGACACGTGAACTTTAATAACCTTTTAAGGCCTATCTACCAAGATGACCATTCCAGCTTTGGAGGAGCGGTGAAAAACACAAAAATTATACATTCGTTATTCAACATTGCATAATTGACAAGGGAAAAAACACCTTGGAATGATCAGATTGACGTCTAAGTCCTAGGAAGCCAAGTACTTTACAAAAAGCTTGCCATGATAGTACATTTATTACAATATCCCCACAGGGCATGAACATGTACTTATTAAAAAATGGGCCAAAAAATGGCCCCGATGAACCATGGAACTGTTGAGCACTGATAATGAACAAGGCACTTGTTCATGACTTCGACGACTCACTGGAAATCCACTTAAGTGCAACTTTAGTGGATAACAGTCCCAAAGCGATTTTGGGCATATTCTATCATGTTTTGCTTGCTGTTTTTGCAGGTTTTACAGCAGAACAAGGTGAGGCGTTGCCCAAATTTTCTTAGATTTCAACTCTAAAGGCACTTGAAAACACTCAACTCTTCACCCATCTCTCCCAAAAATAGATATACAAAAGAACTGGTGAAGGAAGATGATTAATTTCCAAACCCAAAACATTCAAGAGCTTATTGTTGGATTAAAATAAATGAAATAGCTTGCTTGCAAAATGAAGGTTGTCTTGAAATGAATTGCACTTGAAACTTAAAACAAATTGCTTGGAAGTGAACGTAAAAGAGACAAGCACTTGAAAGTTTGGCAAATGGTCCAGTCAATTTTAATGTCTTTATTTAGCTTAGGGAATTAGAGAGTGTGAAAGGTGTAATGGAAATTTGATTGCCCTAAATTAATGTGGCTAACTCTATCCCCTTATCCTTTGATTGAGAGAAACCGTTGGGTGCTCAACAATAGAACAACAAAGATTGTCGGGTGATCAACAGGAGGAAACAAAGTGCCACGGGCTTCCTTCAGCCTTTACTCCTCTAGCTCCACGGTTCAATCTTTATTTTATCAACCTCACAATAAGTAGTTGAGTGCCTAATTAAACTAGCCAACTCAATCTTTTGCCCTTTCTTATCACCCAAGATCGGATGAAGTGGCTATTAATCTTGCACATTGATCTAGGAACTAAGAATCAATCTCATCAAATGGTGTTAATCGGGACCAGAATGGTTTCCTCTCTGTATATTCAATAAACAATGAATGGTTACAATACCAATGTCAAGCAATAACTTGAATCAATGAAAAATTCGAATACCTTAGGAGGCAATTCGAATTCATGAGTGAGTTTGGCTTAACTGATTGTCAGCCATTCAATCACACTCAGTTAACCACTTGACCAAAACCCTAATTGACTCACCAAACCCTAACTAAAGTCAGATTGCAATAAATGACTGAATCTCAACTGAAGGAGATCAAACACATGTCATAGCAAACCAACCATCAAGTGCTAGTGCTCCATGACTTTAATGAACCCCGATGAGGTTAACTGAAGTTGAACCGATCATCAGAAGTTGGTGGAGGCGCCCTGTTGACTCCAGATCATTAAATAATAATAAATAATCATTAAATAATATATTTAATGAGAGGAGGCGCCTTAACTGACTGGTTGAACTGATTGTAACCAGCAGTTAGCAATTAGGTGCATTAATATCACTCAGATCACCCCCGGAGTGCTCCAGTTAGCCTCCTTGACTGTAGGAGAAGGCTAAGTTAGCCTCCTTCACTGTAGGTAGGCGTGGGTGTGACTGGATGATGGCAATTAATGCTCCATTGATGTCAATTAATGTCAATTATACTTAGGATAGTGGTTTAACTAGGCCAATTTGACCAAAAAGAGTGTGTATGGTGGTAAATGTCTCCAACACCCCCCCTTAAGCTATACTCAGGAAGAGTTAGAAAACATAGATGCATAAAAATGCTAGGGCCCCGGTAACAAAGGCCATAGGTCACTTTGTACAATAAAGTAACTGCTTAATATAACCAAGGAAACGGGGAAAACCTCATGGGAAAAATACCCCCCCTCAAACTAAGCAGTAAATCAAGAATTGGTTCTTCTATGCATCATCATCCTGAGACTGTGCATGTGAACCTCTGAATCCAAACTAAATGAATATGTCTGGAGGAATCTTCCACTTTGGAAGAAGAACAATGCACTCAACTGAATCAAAAATATAAACAGTTGCACGGTGAAAATTGGACCCATGTAGAACAACTGAAATCATCTGAAGAGAGAGCAAAGGTTCTTGAGGATTCGAACCATGTGTGGAACACTCAAGAAACTGATATGTTGCAGCCTTGAACAACAAACCATGAGTGGTAAAATCAGCCCCAATTTCTAGGAGCAAGTGTCCAAGGGGATGCAGAATGTCTTCCTCTTTACTAGTTCTGTGAGGAGATGAGCTTGTGACCAAAGGTAGAGAATCCTTGGGACTCTGGAGAGCGAATGCTTGAGCTCCATAATCTGATATAGCTTCAGAAATATCTAATGATTCACAAAATAAAATATTAGCAACCTCATAAGAGGAAACTAACACCAAATCCCCATCAGCAAAATTGAAGAAGAACTGCGGTACTTGATTTTTCACACTGGAATTGGTGAGAGCAGCGACAAGCATGACTGAAAGCTCTTGGATTTTAAAATATGAACAAAATAATATCAGATCAGAATGTAAATCATATCTAAATAAGTTCACTACAGATCCAAAACTATGAAATGAAATCAAATCCCCAGCAGTAGTTTCGAAGGAGACTTGCGATACTTGTTTCTTCACACCGTTGATGAGAATAGCTACAAGCAGTATTGAAGGTTTATGAACTTGAAATTTTGAACCAAGAAATATCAGATCAGATCCAAATAAGATCATATCAGATCCAATAAGGTTCATATTAGATCCAAAATTATGGCCAACCGAGACGGTGGATGCACAGTTGTCTTTTTCTTCAAAATTCTGAATTTTGGTGCATACAATCCTGCAGGATTTTGCTGGAAGATCTAGATCATGGGGAGCGAATGTGTCACTCTTATAATCTGATATTTCTTCCAAAATATCCAAGTTTTTACATATTTGCACACCAGCAGCAACATTAGAGGAAGAAAAATCAAATTTCTCTTCACTTTCGGAAGCAATTATTGGTAAATTTTGCACAGAATTCAAAGGAAAATCATCGGTGAATGTTTGCATGGAAGTGCAGCAATATTTTTCTTTAATATCATAAATTCGAATGTCTTCTTCTGTTTCAACAATATGAGGAGATGAGATATCAGAGATCTCATGAACTTCTGGAGCATCAGGAGAAGTCGTCACTGCATGGAGACTTTCTTCAATTCGAATTGAATGTGTAGAAGATTCTACTTCATCTTCATCTTGAACAACTTCATTAGAGAGAGTAGAGGCTGAGAATTTTGAGTAAAGAACTCTTGTGGTGCTGGATGTGATCTCCAAAGTACTATTATGATCCTCATTGTGCTTGCCAAAGGTTTTGTCCAATTTTGTCCAGACTTCCTTTGGGTTTTCAGCAGAACCAATAAGGTAGTACAAGCTGTGAGAAAGGGCAAGACCTATTGCTCCAAAAGCTCTGTCACCGTCATTTAGCCAGTCATTCTCATTCTCATAAGACTCTTTTCCAAGTCCAATAGACACCTCTTAGAGACCTCGTCTCTTCAGAGATGCAAGATTATGTTCAACTTCCATTCCGAATAGCTTGTGAATGGGGTGAGAAGAGGGATTGATGAGTCCATTCGAAGTTGTACTTGTTAAAACCTGCAAATCAAAACAAAAGAGGGCACTGTAAGGTCAGACAGGCTGCACATTCTAGGCTTTCATCACACCCAGCATAGTCAATCAAGCAAGCTTGATCAACAAGTTCTTTACTTGGGATATTGAGTGGTAAGCCTTGGCTTCTGGTGCAGTGCTGGAATTTTGAGCTATTGCTCACTTTTCATGGAGAAATCTGTCAAAAAGCTTGTTTTTGAGAGATAGATCTTTTTCCCGCCGTATCCTCTGATACCATATTAATCTTGCACATTGATCTAGGAACTAAGAATCAATCTCATCAAAGAATAGTCAACAAATACTCATGAAATGGTGTTAATTAGGACCAGAATGGTTTCCTCTCTGTATATTCAATAAACAATGAATGGTTACAATACCAATGTCAAGCAATAACTTGAATCAATGAGAAATTCGAATACCTGAGGAGGCAATTCGAATTCATGAGTGAGTCTGGCTTAACTGCCAGCCAGCCATTCAATCACACTCAGTTAACCACTTGACCAAAACCCTAATTGACTCACCAAACCCTAACTAAAGTCAGATTGCAATAAATGACTGAATCTCAACTGAAGGAGATCAAACACATGTCATAGCAAGCCAACCATCAAGTGCTAGTGCTCCATGACTTTAATGAACCCCGATGAGGTTAACTGAAGCTGAACTGATCATCAGAAGTTGGTGGAGGCGCCCTGTTGACTCCAGATCATTAAATAATAATAAATAATCATTAAATAATATATTTAATGAGAGGAGGCGCCTTAACTGACTGGTTGAATTGATTGTAACCAGCAGTTAGCAATTAGGTGCATTAATATCACTCAGATCACCCTCGGAGTGCTCCAGTTAGCCTCCTTGACTGTAGGATAAGGCTAAGTTAGCCTCCTTCACTGTAGGTAGGCATGGGTGTGACTGGATGATGGCAATTAATGCTCCATTGATGTCAATTAATGTCAATTATACTTAGGATAGTGGTTTAACTAATCCAATTTGACCAAAAAGAGTGTGTATGGTGGTAAATGTCTCCAACAGTGGCAAGGGGGAGTGAATACAGGGCAAAAGTGGGGCAAGGTTTATTTGCTTAACAAAATAATGAAATTGGTTACTCAAAACAAAACAAAACTAGCCAGCACGATTTTGCAGGAGGGCAAAGCAACTTCACATGCAAGGTGTGGGCAACAAATTATAAGGAAAGAAATAAATTGTGAGCTAGCCTCACAACCCTCTTCCGACAGGAAGAGCTGGGGCAAAACAAATGAACTACATGCTGTAGAAAAAGGCAAATAAACCAAATCCGAGCCCTTCCTCTCTTGTAATGCAAGGGTGGGAAAACCCAACTACCTTCACATGTAATAGCTGGTTCAAAACAATGAGTGCAAACTAGCTAAGATTTAACTCTATGCTGTTGGGAGTGGGAGCAGGAGTGTAAAACAAAATTTTCAAAAGCTTCCGTTTTTGGGAGCGTTTTTTATATAATACATATTTTAATATATTTTGATGCAAATATATTAAAAAAACATGTATTATGCCAATCTAGCTATAGAAAACATAGATATAACCATTTAATACACATATAACATCAATCATCTAGGAGCTATGACTTTTAACATTGTAACATAGTTCTTTTGAAAAGAATCAACTCTTCACGCATCTTCTCAGTTCTTTTGATCAATCCAACAGCTGTAGACGACAACCTTAACAACATGGCGGTCTAAAATGGGCACTCAAAAAAGACTCTAGTCAGGCTATGTGTGGTTGTACAAAACCAACCACAAGGGTCCCAGCCTCCTTAACTAAGGTCAAAATCTGGCAAAATCCTACCTCAAAATACCCTAAGAGGGTTTGCTATCTGAGAACATAATAGATAGTAAAATATTCATTGATAGGAATCTCAACAAAGATTTCGTTTAGCGGTTACTGTACCTTGTGGTAAACTTTGGGAACAAATTTTCACGAGGCCTTTGGCAGTACCATTGTTGTCACTTCTTTCTTGTACAGTGTCTCCTTGCAACCCACCTGCATAAACAAGCATAGAAGATTTGGTGGCCATCAGGCCCCCTATTTTCTTATGATGACCAAGTCAGGCCACACAAGCTGGCGCATGATAGTAAAATTGTCAGTACAGATTGTTAGTGTGATAATTGTGGCCAACACGCCTCACATACACAGTAACCAATACATACTCTCCTATGGCTAACCCAAGTAAAGTTAGTCTCTTAATTAATCTAGTAATTGACAGAAAGAATTCTCATTTCTTAGTTTTTCCATCATTCTGAGTCTTTGACAATTATCTATGAAAGGACGTATCTAAGGCAGGGCCCTACAGGCAACCTAAACAATTTGTCAATTAAAGCAATCATCTTGAACTGTCATGTTCTACCTTTTGTAATGGATGAAAAGTTCTCTTGTATGTCTCCAAAGCTTGTTTGGTACACTGTCTATTGATTTTAATCTTGCTAATTTTGCTTATTTTTAAAACTTAGAACTGCATATTAGTTTGCAATAAAAATGGATATATAGAAGTTCTCCCATTTTCACTCTGCATGAAAATGGAAATATTTTGTTCAGATAAATTTTGTGAGGTATGTGATTTTTGTTAGATTGACAAGTATATAATCTTAGAGGTGACATCTGAGAGTTTGTTATTTGGATGCGTGTTAATCCTAAGATGTTTCATGAGTTGAATGAAAGGGTCTAATGGCTTCTAAATAATTACTTCGTGTAGTCCTTTTAGTAGCCATCCATTCATTTCTTTGTATGCTTCTTGATTCTTTTTGTGGCAGGCCGCAGATTCCCAAGTTGTGTCCGATTATGTGCGCTATTTTCTTCATCAACACATGTAAGTCTTATTTGATGCATTTATTTGCTATGGAGATGTTTATTTTAAATTATTCTTTGTATTTTTGAAGTAAGACATCTAGGCCAGTAAAGCTTATATGCATATAATGAATAATATGTATAAATGAAGAAACGTTGCATGGTTTTATGGACAATAATTTATAAAATTAAAAATACCCTATTTAGGTTGTGAAGAGGTTAATTTTGGTGAATGATATGCACATTACACGTTGTCCATCCATATTTGCTTTTTTAAGTATTACAATTTGATAGTTGCTTATTGAGCCTGATCTCAAACATGAGAAATTATCTGTTCAGCTTTGTGCCTATTTCCTCCAATTATAGATACTTCCACTTATAGGACATGCTTTGTTCAGGTTTGAAAGTTAACCATCCTCTATAATGCATGTTTTGCAATAGGGCAAGCTCAGATTTATACATGTACTTCTGACTTGTTCAATTGCAATATTGCACTAGTAAACCTGTATTCTCACAACTAAAATGGATGAGACAATCACGGTGATATCGGTAGATATTGCACTAATGAAGCTTTAATCTCATCAAAAAAAGTAATGGTATAATTATAGCATGTTTTATAGGGTGCATGTGATTGCTCAAGTTCATTATTTTGTACGGTCGAGTTAGTATGTTTTGTGGTGACCAAGTATACCCGTTAAAAACTTTAGAGTAAATAACCAAGGTGTAACATAATCATGATATATGAGCTCATTTTTTTGAAGTTAAAATTTATGTTGTTAAATCCAACTTAACATGAAAAACTTTGTTAATGTCTTAAAATTCATTTATGGTACTTCAGTGCCGTAGCCCTTCAACCTCCGTAGATCCTTTTCTTTTGCCATTAAGTTATATTTCTTTTTGATGTCTCTTAATTCTGTTTTTGCACACTAAGTTGCTATGATTTTTATGAGGAGTGTTATCCTTTAGTGACTTCACACTGCACAGTCATAGGATAGTGACTTTCATCTCCACCAATGCTAGTTATGCAAAGCATGAGCAATCCCAAAAATATATGGGGTTGCAAAGATAGGCTATAGCCCTAAATGCTCAGACCCATAGCCCATATATTTTGTAAATGATGGGTGTTGTGCGTGCCACTTTTTATGGTGATTTAATATTGTACAAGCCTTATTAAAAACGTCAAGTTGATGGATTTGACAGTCCATTTGCTATATTACTCACCACATCATAAAAATTAAGATGTTGATCTTCACTTTGCATTACTTGACATGGATCATGCTACTTCATGTAAAACATTGAATGGCACGCCATTTAATAAAATCGAAGTTATGTTCAAATTGCTTTGTTAGATGGTATTTCACTTAGCATATCATACATGACATGAAATTTAGGTAAAAGATTAAAAGAATCATCAAAGGTATCATAGCTTTCAAGCATTATGTAAGATGGTACCTTAAATCTCAACTCTTCTTGATTTAATGTATTCCTTTCCTCATATTTATTTTCCTCAAATTTGGCTTTTGTTGACTTTTTCTTTATACTGCAAATTCGTTCTATACTTCTTTTGTCTTTTTTCTTTCTTTCTTTTGTTTTGTTATTAAAGTGGGGTTAGATTAGGTGAGGATATTGATAGTGTTTTCTACACTCTTTACTTTTTGTCTCATATGCATATCTTGTAAAATTGCTCAATTGATTATTATGAGGTCTGTTTTTTTTTCTTTGTAGGGAGTTTGTTTTGTTTTAAATACAGAAGTCATTTATTTTCCATTTTAGAGAGAAAGTGTGGTAGTTTTAGCGAAAACCTTGTTTTATGAAGGCTTTGTCCTTTCTCTTGAACATCAAAATATATTATTGAGATATTCAAGTTAGTAGTACACTTGGCACCATGCTTCTGTTCAATTAACTTATTAATATATTGGAGTCCTTGTTAAAGTTTTGGTTAGGTTAGGGTTTGATATAAACAAATTTAAATTTTTATACTTTAATGCATAAAACAAAACTAAAACAGAACTAGATCCAGAACAGTACTGTTGTAATAAATTTGAAACATAATTTCATCTCTTTCAACTTTAACACTCTGCTGGTCACTGCTTTAAAGGTGGTCCTTGAGATACAATTCACCAAATGCAATGTACAAAACATAAATAGTAGTAGTACAGACTAATGAACAACAAGTAATAAAAGGTTAGTTGAGATCTGGTTTGGATCTGCCTTATACTCGGACACTTTTGGAATTAGCTCCTTTCGCTGAAAGGGCAAGCTTGCAAAAGGAACGGATGACATACCTTGAGAGAAAGAGTTAGAGTGCTGTAGATTAAGGTAAGACACATACGGTAGCTATCAATATGACCCAAGCACCAAAAGTGAAGACCCCAACAGTGACAGTCAGCCCCAAATACAGTTAGGCACCAGCAGGATTACAACCAGTTCAAGAAGATCAACACAAGTCACAACACAGATCTTAGCAACCCAACAAGGTCAAGTCTGAGTCCTATCAGTCCACAAGAATCATATCTCTGTCCAAACATCCCACGACCCACAGAGATCATAGCTTTGTCCAAATACCTCATAGAGGTCACAACTCAAGTTCAATGAGCACACATAAGGTCACAGCCCAACACAGGAGACCTTCAAGAGTCATAGATCAGGTTTGAACAACCCCAAGGGTCACTGCCCACTCTTGCAAACAGAAGAAGAGTCACAGTCCACTTAGGATCGGTCTTACACAGTCACAACCTACTAGGATAGGTCTTACACAGTCATAGTTAAGTCTTGGAAGGACACACAGCCCCGTACAGTCCACGGATCAGGTGCATAAGGTCACGGCCCAACAGGAGAGACACTACACAGTCTGTGGATCAGCCTGAGGAGAGATAACAGTCTCAAGCCAGTAAGAGAGACCACCCACAGTCACAGGTCAGCTAGTGAAGGCTGTTAACAAACACGCCCTAGCCAAGACAGACTTAGCATCCCTAAAATAATGACGCCCAGGCTAACAGTCCAAGAGTAGCCCACGGCCTATATTAACAGCAGCAAACTTGAATCAACCCAAAACAGTCACGGGTCATTTTCATAGAGTCACTACCTAATAGAAGAGACACCACACAGTCCACACGTCAGCTGCAAAAGGTCATGGCTTAGCAAGAAGGGTCATTACACAGTCCGCAGGTCAATAGCAACTTGCAAGAGGTCACGACCCAATACAGCTCATGGTTCAACAGAGAAGGGAGCAACCCTTAAACTCGGATCTGAAAAACCCAGGAATGAAGCAGCATACTCCTTGACGCCAAAACATAAAGTTCAGAGTTGAGATCTAACTTCTTGGATGATTTACAATGAAGGATAAGACTTGCTTTTATAATGTGAAAGGAAGAAGGGTCCTTCTTCAACCCTAGCTTTTAGGGTGGTTACCAATAAAACATAAAATATAATTAGGTTGACTTAGTATAAGGTACCAAAGGTCAAATGGTCACATAAATAACAATAATAAAAACAATAAGATAAAAGTCATCATACCAAAGGTACACACAATAAGGGTGCTAGGACAAAGTAAAAGATAAAGGACCATAAGTCAACCAAAGGGGTCATAATAAGAAGGTAAGACAACCCTCATACTCACAAGACCAAGGTGTGCCATAAAGGTGGACAAACAACCCCTTTTACCCATAGAACCAACAAGACCAAGGACTTTAATATTTTCTCTCTCAAGGTATATTGTCACATGTGTTCCATATATATTTTTATCATCATGGTATAAGGAAGAAGATCCAAACTGGATGATGTGATCCTTTGTTTCTCAGTACTGCTCCTAAGGGTTAGGTGCTAGTGACATCATCAAGCGGTGGCCAGTCCCTTGAGAATCAACCTAACAATAACTGATTAGGAGAGAGGACATCACACATTATCATCTTGGTCTTGGTCATCTTGACCAAGATCCACCTGATTAACTGACTAGGAATGTACCTACAGGAACTGCTTGGTCCCAGACCAAGAATATGCCTGGTCCCAGACTAGGAATTTCTCTACCTCAACTTGCAGGATCTGCTTGGTCCTAGACCAAGAAACTGCCTGGTTCCAGACCAGGAACCCTAGAGGCATATAAGGGCCCTAACCATGTGTTAGGGACTTTGCCGTGACAACAACCTGCTTGGTCCCAGACCAAGAACCCCAGGAGATTCCTGGGTTCCCTAGGGTATCTTCTAGAGCCTTACTCTGCCCTAGTTAATTGACTAGGGTACCATCCTCTTTGAGAGTGGGTCTCGCAGCTGCACTATCTTTAACAGTGCTATCCCAGCTTCCTATATTGTATGCCTAGACCATATTCAATGTGTATTGTCATTTTTTTAATCAAAAGAATAATTCTATTTGTTAACAATTATTAATAAAATTTCTTGCAAATTACACTTTGAACAAGGTCGACAATTGACATTGTGTTCACAGGTCAGCAATCTTTGAACAAGGTCAACAATTGACATTGTGTTCACAGGTCCTTGTTTCAGCTTACGGAAGGTCCTCTAGTCTCAACTTACCAAGGGTTGTGGCTCCCTGCCCTTCTAGGGCATTAGTGCTTCCTTAACCACTTTCAAGACATTTTGTCCAAGATGCACTTCGTGTACACTATTATCAAACTTTAAAGGTTATGAGGTATGAGTACCGGCCTTGCTTTAGATTGATCGGTCTAACATTGAGGGGGTGCAAATCCTACTCCTTAGGCATATCATTAAATGTAAGCGCACTATCCCTTAGATATGGCTACATAGTGTAGTACAAAGTCAGGTGCACTATTCCTTCGTGGAGCCTTTGATATGGCTAAATAGTGTAGTACAAAGTCAGGTGCACTATTCCTTCGTGGAGCCTTTGATATGGCTATTTAGTATAAAGTCTTGGTGGGATGCCTTGCTAGTTCTTGTATTGTTGATTCAGGTTTTCTATTTATGTTGGATGCTCTAGCTAGGGTTTGGAAAGCATTAAAGACTCCTAGCTTGTGATAGGTTTGAAGGATTATCTTGTACAAGCTCGTGATAAGCTGTTGGTACATACTTGTAGCTTCATTCTCATGTATATATGAAGTGTGCTTTGCTGTTTAAACTGTGTATTTGCAGATTTGATTTTCAGATTATAATCTCATAGTGAATGAGTAGTTTCTAGGGCTGTTTGGTATGCTGATTTATCATGAACAACTAGCTTATTTTGTTCAGTGATTTGGTAAACATATAGAAGCTAAGTGGGCAGATTTATGGCTGTAATAAATCTGCTTTAATTAATTAATTTTCAGATCTGTTATATGTTGGGATTTGTGCTTTAAGGGCTAGAAGCATAGTTCTTTGAGGTGCAATTGTTCAGTGTTTATTTTCTTGGGCTGTCTTATCTGTTTGGTTGGATAGAAGTGAAATATATATTGTTGTCTTAATCCAGATTCACCCCTAAGGCTGAAAGTTTACAAGAAATAGATGTGAGAAACTTCCAAGTTTGAGGTGAAATTTTTGAATTTGCCTCAAGCAAGCGATTCTTAAAATTTCCACAATGATCAGGCATTGATCATAGTCTCTAGGTACCCTGCCCATGTCGGAGATAAGAGGATTGCCTCTTACTTCCCTGTTGTCTCGTCTGATTGAGATAACAAGCAGCAGGAAGAGCCCCATGGTACCTCCGATTCTGGATTAGAGACTCGAGAGGCGTCAGATATCTTCTCATCCCCCCCTGGGGTGTTGCCCTCTCTCTTTGAGGCCTATGAGGCGCTATCTCTCCTGGATACAGGTTGCTTCCTAGCAGTCTACTAGATGGATCAGATCATGTAGGCCAATAGCTGGGTGTCCCTGCATAACACACTAACACACAGTTCCATCTGAGTATTGAGTTTCGTTGGTAGTTTCTTCCCCATAGCCTTGGAAGTTGGATGCTATGGCAGTCAGGCTTCCTCATGGTTTTGATCCCCCTAGAATTATGCAACCAACATCCATAAACCCAGTTATTCATTGGAGATATCATCCGATAGTGTATTGGCCATTTCACAGGATTGACGACTTGCAGGAGGACAGCCTCTGATGCTCCCCCTTTCACATTTGTCACTCATCTCTAGCCAGCTTGGACATCTTTTCTTGGCTTAGTATTGAAGCTTTGCTTTCAGTTTTCATTGCTTTATTTTGTACGCTTCTTATATTTGCGTAGTTTCTGGCTTTCTACTTTTGTTCTAGGAGATGCTTTCTTACTCCCACATGTTACTTTTGTTGGATGTAGTCCTCAATCACATTGACCTACTTTTGTGGTATATTGTTGGACATTAATAAAATGATTTTAATATTTTATGTTATCTTTAAATTCTGCGTTCTCATTTTTTCTTACTAATGATGTATTATCAGATTCAAATTATTAGGTACGTGACATAACATAATTGACAGGTTTTCAACTTTCAACTTTCACTTTTGCTAGCTTGGTAAAAGAATAATGTTTTAGGACTATATATTGCCATTGGAAGACATTTTTGACAAGAAATTTGATATATTTGTTTTGCAGAATACAACTCGGCCAACCTGCCACTGTGAAAGTCACTGCTAACTTGATACGGTTATTATCATATAACAACAAGGTTGGACTGGATTGGGATGTCAATGTATTTGAAGTTTTAAACATTATATTATCTGTCTATCTGAAGTCTCCTTTATACATTAACAAAAGATCCTAATGCAAGTGTATTCTTCAAGCATTTATTTGTCAAGGGAGAGGATGGTATTCTTCTCGTTTCACATCTTGAAGTATGTTAAGGGAAATAGTTTAGAACTCTAATAGTTTATAGAACCATATATTATAAACCACTTCACGGGGATTGGTTGATCTGTTGTTGTTGATTGAGTTGCTCCTTTTCTAAACCAGATTTGTTGCTGACTTCATTATCGATAATGTGCTTTTCATTTAGGTGTGATTTTGACCATTTTTATTATGCAAAATATGTGATACTATGCCATGTAAGTCTAGTTTTGTTACCTTGTTGTAAGCAAATAGGTATTTTTAATTTTCCAAGAGGTTATGTTCTGATCCACATAAATAAGCTCAATATTTTTGTTAATTAAACAAACTTATCTTATGCATGTAGGAAACGTATCTATAAAAGTTTGGATCTTGTTGGATGTAAAATAGTCACTATCTTGTAAGACGGTCAGGACACATCACACAACCAAATGACTTTCTGATCAAGTGAGTTTAGCTTAAACTAAGTCTAGACCTCTTTCTCTAATGCCTCAGAGTTTATTGGATTTAAAGCAGTTAACTTGATATCAGTCAAATTATTAAATTTAAAGAGTCTAATCCGATCAAAACCTTGATAACAAAAATAGGTAAACTGCAATAACACATCAGAAGCTATAACTTATGTTACTAGGATTCAGATACAGATACAGATCCAGATATGGATCTGCCAAAGTTTTGAAAAGCTAGGATCCGGATATAGTGGGGAAACGGTAGATACAAAGTACAAACAATATAGATATATTTTGTATGATTTAAAAAATAGAACTTATATGAAATTTAAAAATATATGAATGCATAAATATATATCTTATATTGGTCCTAGAGTAAGACCTAAAATTGCTTCTGATTGGCTAGGAGCTTGTCTTCCTCAGATGTAAGTAAACAGGTTAACAGTCTAAGACCCAGAGGCATCTCGCTGTAGTGGATATCTGCCCCTTTACAGATCACCAGTGGGTTATTTCAGGTGGCATGGTTTTCCTTGAATAACAGTGATGAGTCAACTTGCGTTTGCCAATAGTAGCCAGTGATGGTTGTCCTCACTGCCAGTTTGACAACCGAGTTATGATAGGTTTTGCCATCTTTTGAAAAAAAAATATAGGTTATATATAAATTTGTAAAATACTTCCAAATGGTAATAACTTATAAGTAAAAATAATGCAAATAGTGAAATAAAACATAAGTAAATAGTAATGTAAGTAATACTTGCTAACAAGTAATAAAGAATGTATTAACTTTTAGTACTTATAACCTATTGACAAAGTTATAAGTTATATTTCATACTTGTAACATAAATGCTAAACTATAATCTATAATTTTTTTTTTTGATACTGATGCTTATAACATTAATGTAATTCTCCCACATAACATGATCTCAAAGTGCATTTCTGAACATCATTGTGTTGTGATCTGATCCCCTTTTGGATGCTTCATGGAGCAATTTCTACAGTGCCAGAATACATTTTACATTAACTGAGCACATGATACCATGAATGGAGCTTCAAAGCTTCGTTTTGCTGCCCTGTACCTCTTCGACTGCCTCTTGTAGGTGGCAGTGACTGATAAGCTACTGCTGTTCAATTGGATTGCATACAAGCCTGAGAAAACACACAATACATTGCCCAGGGAAGCAATTCATCATGCAGGGAATGGATCTTAGGCTGATCTAGACAGATCCAGGCAAATCACAATCCAGAGCTAGATCCAATTCAGAGACCCGCAGATCCATCGCCAAGGGTTGGCAGGTCTGGTAGCAGCTTAAAACTTAGTAACAGAATGTGGATAACTTAGTAACATAACAAATCAACCAAACATTATTCGATTGGTCTAGATCTAACACTGCAAGTGTTAGTGAAATCAATTAAATCTACAATACAACATCATCATTAATCCATGACATCTTCATCAGTTATAAGTTATAAACATTAGAAACGTAGAAACAAATCACACAAGTTCATCATGGACACAAATGTTCAAGTGGGGAAACTCAGGCACTGTGAGGAACCATTGGGAAAGAGGCAGAAGTATGTTTCCCATAAATCAGCAGTAGAAGAGTCCAACCTTGGAACACCAATCACCAGAACCAATGGTATCAGTTTGCAGATAAAAATAGCAAAAACAAAGGAGGGTAACCTAATCTTCTAATGATATGTTGAGGTCATAAGGAAATTAGAGATCTACGGTGGACACTTAACTAGCCCCTATCCAGTATGTAAACCCAACATATTTATAATAGCATTATGTGGATCACAAGAGAGATGCACTCGTAACATAGTATGCCCAAGAGAGATCAACCATAAATTTGGCATGAGAGATTTGGTCATTTAAACTATCGCTCATTGTAGCAACTATGTAATAAAAAAATGGTGACTGGTCTTTCTCTCGTCTCTTGCAGAGATGGTGTTTGTCTTGGGTGTGTTCTTGGCAAACATCATCAGGAGTTTTGAAAAATGTGACTCTTGGCACACCTTGCCCCCCTTGCAGTTTTTTCATAGTGATTTGTGTGGTTCGCTTCCTTTTGCTTCTTGCTTTGGCTTCAAGTATTTCTCAACTTTCATTGATGACTTCTCCAGATGCACTTGGGTTTATTTCTTAAAACTTAAGAGTGAATTTTTTGACAAGTTTTTGGTCTACAAGGCCCTTGTAGAAAAACAATCTGGTCATCAATTGCTCAAGCCATTAATTGTGCTAATTACATAGTTAATCACACTTCCAGTAAAGCTTTAATAGATATAACACTGGAAGAAGCATGGAGTAACATTAAACCAAATGTCAACCACTATTGTGTGTTTGGTAGTGAAGCATGGGATTGTTCCTGATGAAAAATGGAAAGCATTGCAGCCTAAAAGTGAAAAGTGCTTATTTTTTGGATATTTTAAAGATGTCAAAGGTTTTAGACTTCTTCAACCACATTCCCACGGTATACTTATTAAAAGAGATGAAAATATCTTGGCATATGAGCCTATTCGATCTCTGTGCCATCTGTGGCCTAGGAGCCAACTTTGGTGCTTGTGCCATTTTCTCCTCTTAACTTCCTTGACAATGTTCCTACTTTGGTTTCTGATGATGACAATGAGGATGAAAATCCACCTCCGCCTGTTCATTTTCCTCCAGTTGCACCAGAACAATTGCTTCCTCGATGGGCTTGTACAACATGTGATGCAACTGGTGATCTTCTTGGTAATCCCAGAGATCAATGCGAAACATGTTATCAGTTTCAATGAGCCACTTCTCTTTTGGCTCAAGTTTTAGAGAATCATGATCCAAAGACGTTTGCAGAATCTTCAGGCAATCTAGATCGGGACGTAGCAATCTTGATTGGGACTTAGCTATGGATGAAGAATATTGTTCCTTAATGGCGAACGATACTTGGGATCTTGTACCTCTTTTGAAAGGAAATGTCTATAAAACTTGTAAGATGTAAATGGGTCTATAGAACTAGGTATGCATAAGATGCAAGTGTCGAAAGACTTAAGGCAAGGTTTTTTACCAAAAGGTTTTCCCAAGTTGAAGGAATTCACTACAATGAAATATTTGCCCTTGTTGGCGAAATGAACTCCATCCACCTTGTTCTTACCCTTGCGCCTTCCATAAATGGGAGGTCCATCAAATGGATGTCAAGTTCGCCTTCTTGCACGGGGATTTGCAGGAAGAAATTTACATTGAACAACCTCCTGGCTATGTTCAGAATGACTCTAGCCTTGTCTATTGCTTTAAGAAATCCCTATATAGCCTTAAGCAAGCTCCTTGAGCTTGGTATGCCAAAATGGATAGCTTTCTCCTTGACATTGTTTTTTCTAGATGCCATTCTAAGTCCAATGTCTATACCAAGAAAGTAGGAAACCATCTCATCATCCTTGTTCTTTATGTTGATGATGTTAGATTTTTACAAGATTCTAGCAATATAACTTGATTGCAAATAAACAATAGGATCTTTAGAAGAAAGACAAATCACATAAACAAAGAACACAAGAGTTTACCCTGGGAAACCCAATCGGGAGAAAACCTAGCAACCTTTGCATAGAGATGATCAATTTCGAGAACAAAGTACAAGAAGAGAGAGAGAAAGAAGAAAGACTCTCTAATAGAAAACCCCAGAAAAAACTCTGCTTTTCTTGCTGGAGCAAACTTCTCCTTCACTAAGCGAACTTGCTTGTTGAGTTGTGTGTCCAAATGAGGCGGCCAACCTCTCTATTTATACTCTTTACAAAACTGACTTTTGACCCTAACTGGGCCATCTTGTCTAACTGACTGGGGCCAACTTACCTTGGGGGAAAATAAAAAATAGTAGAAATAATTTTATTTAAATTCTAAAATTCCCCAAGGTTTTCATTGATTCTTTTAAGGGTTTACATGAATGATTACATCAATATGATCTTCTGTAGGAGGTACAAAACAATATAATAAAATCACAATAAGAATAAATTCCGAAGTTGCACAAAATCCAACACTCCCTCTCAACAAGGAAGGTATTCTTCGGACATGGACATCTGGATCTCTTCTATACAACACATTTGTCTCAATCATCTCTATACATACTAAAGGCTGTCAACATGATATCTGTCCATCGAGAGGTGTCATCATGCTTGGTGATGCTTTGATTTATTGGATGAACACGAGCAAAAAGAGGTCAAGTTTCTCATCTTTTTGTTTGGACGTTGGTGGATGTGCACATTCGAGTCTTAGTGGTAGCCCTAGTGCTACATTTTTTCCTAGGATAGGCCATTACCTGCCGTTCTTGTCACCTTAGCAAGCTGAGGCACATCTCCTCGTGAGGGTGCCCTAGGGTTTGTCCTTAGTTTTCCGAGGCTAGTTGCTTGACCTAGGAACCGTCCCTCACTAGGTTAGCCATCCTCCCTAGAAGCCCTTAGTTGGGTAGGGCTTTTGCTAGGGTAGGGTTTTCCCCTTGTTTTTCACACTTTTTTCTTTCATAAATCTAGTCTAGGGTTAGTTTTTAGAGTACTTTTATGGTTAGTTTAGGCTAGTCCTTAGGTTAGCTTTTAGGGTGAGATTAGCTCATTCTTCTATACCAGCGTAGCCCTAACCGTATACACAACAATCATTAAGGACTGCTTCCCAAGGTCTCGCAGCAACCTTCTCCCACCTCAGCTAGTTCCCTAAAGCCTCTACCCTACCTTCGCTAGCTCCTCTCTCTTTCTTCTAGCCCTAACAACCCTCTTTCCATACCCCGATGCCCTTTTCTTTACCCTCAGCAGCCTTCCTGTAGGCTCCCTCTACCCTCACTACTCCCTACAACTACCTTTATACACCTAACAGGCCTTGCCTAACCCTCGCTACCCTTTCATAAGGCCATTGCTGCTACCCCAAGGCTCCCTTACACTCTCGGTTACTACCCCAAGCCTTTCCCTTGCCTTTGGTCCTGTCATTTAGGGCAGCCCTAGGGTTGGTCCCTACCCTCGGATTTACTGCAGCAGATCTTGGGTTGTCCCAAACTCTATCGTCTCCTTCCTCCACCATATTTCCCTTTCTTCCCGCCTTCGCTGCCATCCTTTACCCTTCTTTTTAGCAAGCCTTCTTACCCTACTGGGCTTCCCTTTGCAGTGGAAGCCGTCCCTTACCTTGTTCCCACATTAACACTTGCACACAACATATGAAATAATGCTTGCATTTGACACCAAATGGTAGGCCGTTAGCATCCTCTAATCTTTGCTTCCACAGTCTGCACATAAACATTAGTTGTTAGTAATTTAATGTGTTATCAACTTGTTGTGGTGAAGAATATTAACACTTTTGTTAGGATACTGAGTGCACGCATTTTGGCTTAGAGTGTTATTCTTTAAACTTTTGAATTTGGTCAACTGTGGATGCACTAATACTACTGCTGCCATGTGATTGATACATCACTGTATTACTGCACTTAATTAAGTACACACCATCTGCAATTTATAACATGTATAGACTTTTACTCCATGATATGTTTGGTCAATTTAACACACATGTAATATGATATCTTGCTGAGTTCCTAATGCTGCCATGAATAGTTGGGTGGATGACTGAATATATACATGCTGCACTTATTGCTGTCATAACTATATATCCTATTGCATATACTGCTATACTTATGTTTTAGGGTATGATATATGCTCACACTTGATCAATAATTCCACTTATGTTTTGTTGGTAACATTGGGAACACTTGGAGGATATATTGCTGCTATAAAAACCATACAAAATATACAATCTCTTTATTCACCTTTTAGACTCCATTAGGCACTGGTCGCTAACTTCACTTGTTTGTAAGATACATTTGTGTGTCTAAGTGTCTTTCGCAGGGTTATATAGGGCTCTCCCCTTGGAGGTTTTGACTTCCGAAGTAGTTAGGGATAAGTGACTAAGGTGACAGTGGTCACTTTTCCCACGTATGCTTACCGGTGGCTAGGCCTGCCATTTCAACTGGTAACACTTGGAGAATGAGAAATATGACCCCAAGCAAGGATGCCCCCTCCTTAGAGGACCTCCAAAACAATATTTTCTAGTCGAATCAGTGTACATAACAGCTCAGGACTGGAAACATTCCCAGTTTTGATAGAGAACAGGTCAAATTTGAAATCTGCTTCCACAGATAAATGCACCCTCCTAGGTCAAGTTGAAGAATACTAAGGTTGAACCCAAACAGTGGACAGAAGGGCTTAAAACATGGAGCCATAGTTCTTGACCTTGGCAGAAATTAGGTAAAAGTTTGAAAACTCTTCAAACTGTATTTTTCCTCCACATATAAGTGTGTTGAGTATGGTTGTCATTGATGACAAGCCATTAACGACAAAGATTGATGACTTGGCTAGAAGGACATGATAGATTTGCAAGAAGAACCAAATGAGTCGGAAACACCCATTCTGTGGTCATTTGTGGCTTGATGGGGTCATAGATATTGCATGTAACCCTTAGATATTGCTCTTGATTGTCATGATGATCATGGACACATATGATGGAACCCAAGAAGTCCTTGAAGGCTTGAACTAACTAAATGATGAAGAAATGGCATACAAGTGAAGGTTTGGTCCTTGGAACCCACACATTGTGGTATGTTGGATCTTGGACCCTTGCATATGGTGGCTTGATATGCAAACTCTTACTCTTGTTAAAGAACTCATGAAGATCATGAATATGGTGTCTTTGAAGAAATTCTTGAAATTCTTGAAGCATGTGATGATGATCCCCTCACACTCTTGCATGTGGCAAAGAAGATTAAAAAATATATATGTATATATATATATACTTGAAGAATATGACGTGGATAGTTGTGAAGCCATCTAACAACAAAAGGAAAGTCACCCATATTTTATGGAAATAAAGGAAACAAATAATGTGGTGAAGTCTTACAAGGTCAACCCTAAATAATATGCCAAATAAATACTTGAAACAAAGCAAATATTTGAATATATGGTGTAGAAGCTTGAAGTCTGAAATCAAGTTGGGTCAGCCTCAAAAGACAATCTTTAATTATTGAATAAATACATTAAAAATATGTGACAAGTCGGCTCCACAAATTAGTCAAAAAGAAAATTAAAAATACATACAAGAATGACCTGTCGGCTCCAAAAAATATATGAAAAAACCAGTCAACGTTTTCATTTAATGCAAGAAGAATTTGGGGTTTTCTCTCTGAATTTTGGGTGGATAAATATCAACAGACTGAGGAATTTCGGGTGGCAGCAGTAATGCAGCAGCAGGCGTTCTTTTTGAAGTCTGATATTTTTTTTATGTCCGAGTTTCTCTCAGAATTCGCTGGTGTATGAGGAGAAGTCTGCAGCAGCGACAGTAGTAATTGAACTCTGTAATTTTGGGTGCATAAATTACAAGAGAGTCACAGTCCTCATTTCTGATTTCGTGGTGAACAGTAGCAAGAATTTTGGGCTGCCTCAGAAGAATTCTATCTTTGATATCTGAGTTCTGATTTTTGGTGGTGGTATTGCCCAGAAGCAACCTCAGTCAAGTTGCAAGTTAAAGTTTATTTAAGCTCTGTATTTTGGGTGACTGTGGCAGCTTGGAGAAGTAAGTGCACATACATTACCTTGACTGGGTTTGCATATAAATTAGCTTTGTCACTAGTCAAGGACTAAACGAAAATTTGAAAGGCTGGAGCAGAGATATGAGGAGTGTGTAAAGGCCAGTGTTCCACCAAGTATCCGGGACGGGGGGGCGTGGGAGCGGGGAAACGCACATTGGGGACGTGTAGAGGCACCCCCAAATTTTGGGGTATTTTAGGGAGCGGGGGGGCGGGGGGGCGTCGGGGTCTTTAAATTTTAACATAGGGGGGGCATCTCTAAAATTATTAATTAATAAAAATAAATACATGCTAAATTGAAATTCATCATTGTGCAATGTAAACATGATATTCAGTTCACAATGGCAATTTTAAATTTTAAATGCATGCACATCTTCCATAACAACTTCGAATCATAAACATAAACATAAAATGATAAATGACAAATCAATAATCATAAATCTAAATCATAGACATGTCACATATGTCATAAATCATAAATGATAAATTGTAAACACTAAACTAGTAAACACTGAACACTAGACTAGTAAACATTGCAGTATAATTATAATATATTTCATATTTGGCAAAAAATAGTAAATACTCAAAATAGTACTGAAGAGTAAGTAAAGTACTAAAGACTCAAGAGTCAATGAGTGATGAGTCAAAGTCTAAAGACTCGGTCTGAGTTCATCAATGACAATAAATAAAAGTTTAAAAGTATCAAAAATAAATCATGAAAAGACTCAAAGTGCATCAAGGAGATAGCTCCATGGACTGGTCCTCCTGATGCATCTGCTGCATGGAGTCACCATCTATGGGAGTGTCACCATCTAAGTCAGAGTCACTCTCAGTCTCAACCTCAGGAGTGACCAATGACACACCAACCAAACCATGCTGCACCTCATCTAGTCTCTCCTCCTCATCTATCTGTGCATCATCCTCTGGATCCACATCCCATCGTGTAGCTGGTCCCATCTGATACTCTGGCGTCTTCCTATGTGAAAGACGTAGGGCACTGTGCACTGCAACTAGATTCTCTGCTCTCTTAGAGGTAAGTCTATTCCTCTTGATAGAGTGGATGAAGCTATATGTAGACCAATTCCTCTCTGCTGCAGAGGAACTAGCAATCTGAGACAATAAGCGAATAGCAAGATACTGGATCTCTGGAGTATCATCCCCATGCATCCTCCACCAACCAATGGGGTCTTCTTGGCCTAAGTCCTTAAGATCTTCTTTTGCATCACGTTTGTTGAAAGGACCATTGAGATTTGCAAAATGAATCCATTGTCTTCGAATTTTCTTTGCATCATCTTCATCATACATCTTTGTTATGGCAGCTCGAAATCCCTTCTTAACCTCTGGATCTTCAATGGGG